>CM068882.1:6100951-6474299 GCA_035149815.1 Branchiostoma lanceolatum
TAACCAATGAGATAAAGAACCCTAACAACAGTAGTATGGGAAATCAACAGACCATTGACCAGTTCTCTCAGCATACCTATGAGACAGTGGAAGACCAGCCTCATCAGTACGAAACCATACGGGACGAACAAACTGAGGACGATGTCATCACACCATACGGGCAGGCTACCCTGTCAGGTGCCTATGGTCTAGACTCGGACAAAACTGCAACAACAAGCAAGATGACGTAAAGCAGGCAAACTAAACCATATTAAACACCAGAAAGAACATTTGCATGGACAACCCGATAAGAGAACTCATAAATCTGCAACGTTGAAGCTTGAAGCAACGTAATATGGTGATTGGAGAAAAATGAATAAGCACAGAAACTGTTTCTAGAACCGCTTATGAGAACTGTAAACCATGCTGGAAGTCGAGATCAAGGCCAGGGTGAATGCACTGATACAATTCAAGCAGGAATTAACGACACGTATCGAGCACGTATAATCAATACAGTTGAAATGACATTGAACGAATAACCTGGCTATAAATGTGGCAATTCTGTGAACAAAGAAGGCGCTTATGATGGCCTTGACTTGCAAAGCCTAAGTATGTAAAAAAAATCAACATTCAACATTTACCTTTTGTTTGCTAGTAAAAATAGATACAGATTTTAAAACTACTTGACAGAAGCGTCCCTGTGTATCTCGTGTGATTTCTGGCTTGCTGGTACCAATACCAAACGATGTGTATAAGATGGAACATTGTTTTGTCTCCATACTTTTATGTATCACTGAACACGTAAGGCAAGGACGTATGTCATCCACACTACTATTTAATGTACATACTGATTTTGTGTGATGATGTGTTCAGAATTAAAGAAATAGCACGCTCCAGACGCAAGTGTTGTACTTTTCTCATGTAGTAAATTAAGAACAAGAGTTCTACGACCTCATACCTTCGCGAAATGATTTTGACCTTTATGACTGACGTATTAGGAGTGTTTTTCATCAATCAAAAATCATACCAGTTGATCCTCCTCACCCAAATAACATAAGTTGTCCAAACCTCCTTGTTATGATTATGAGCTTAACAAAGAAGGTTATGCTAACATTTTTCATCAATAATGCAAATAAGCTCCTTATTAGCATAATTTGATTCAATGGTGTTCACATTCACACAACTTCTAAATGCAACAAGTATGAAATTGCCGTTATTTACTAGTATGGAATGATAGTAGTTTCTCATGAATTATGCAAATTAGGCCTACATTTGCATAATTTCTATCTATTGACATTCCTCTCTTCCTCAGTTACAAATGTCACATATTTGAATAGTCATATCATGGAACACAGCAGGTTTTTAAAATTGCCTCATTAATTATAATCTGATTTGCATAATTATCATCCAATCATACAAAGCATCACATAAGCTATCTACATACCAAAAATCATGACCATCCATCAAGCCCATCTCGAGTTATATTATTTTCTCATTGATTATGTAAATGAGGTTCTCATTTGCATAGCTGATATCTATTAATATTTCTCTCTTCCTCAGTTACATATATCACATGTTTGCGAGTCCTATCATGGAAATTGATGAATGTATAAACTTTCCTCATTAATTATGCAAATTAGTTACTGATTTGCATAATAAGTATCCAATCATGTACATCATCGCTCAAGCTATGTACATGCAAAAAATCATGACCTTCCATCAAGCCCTTCTTGAGTTATTCCCTTTCAAAGTCTGAAGCAAAACCTACCCCTGCAGTTCCAAAAAAGTTGCTAGGGGGCCCAAGCCTATACCACTTACTCTCTGCCCAACGAGCTATCTACCACTTAAAAATCAGTTCCATAGCATGTCCACAACACGAGATATCATAACATGAAGTTCCGCTGCAGTACCGTAACAAGCCGATAGGGGGCCCAAAATCTAATCATTTTCAGGTTTCATCGAGACCTACCAACATACCAAATACCAAGACAATCCTTCCAAGAATTCTCGACTTATCGTGTTCACTAACAGACACACAGACATGCTCGGTATTCCCATGCTGTGGCACTGCATTAATGACTGTTCTTACTCATATAAGGCCGTGTATATCCAACTTTGGTCAAAATTTGTATGTTTCAGTCTTTTAATTGGTGTAAGGAGATATCTTTGTGGTTTGGTTTCACATGCTCCGAGTGGACTCTTCCAGGCTGGGAGTAGGTCAAAGTTGACGATTGTTTTCGTCTGTCAGCTGTTACGAGAGAACGAGCTGGTCAACTGTCTATTTTCTTTGCATGATTCTAAAGTAGACAGATGTGGCTTTCTGGTGCATAAGAATTTTTGGGGCTTGCAATTAAGGTGAATCCTTTTCTGAGCCCTTGTTTTAGTGCTTTAAAGCATTACTGCATGGGCAAGCCTATCTCTTGTATCTGCCCTACAGCTGGCTGATAGCCAATTTGTCCCTGGCAGCTGCAGTACATGTAACTGACAGTTTCCTGCCTGCCTCATGACCCCTCATGACCCCTCATGACCAACTTTGCCCCCAATCTACCCGTATCAATATCCCCGTCGCAACCAGAACGCATAGTAAAGCATACAATTGAACACATTTTTACACTTTTCTCGTTAATTATGCAAAACACTTCGCCCAAAATCTAATCATCTTGAGATTTGCCACATACACACCGACACACCAACTACGACAACAAACCATCCAGGCGTTCTCGACTTATTCTGTTCACTAACAGACACACAGACAAGCACCGTCGCATAACCTTCTCGACGAAACCATTCGTCGCGAAGGTAATTAAGGCAAGAAAGGTCAATAAGTTTTTAGTTATTTAAAGACAAGTGAAGTTGTAATTTATCAGATATAAGTCAAATTGACTTCAATTGTAACAAACACGGAGTAACGTTATCATAAAGATACACGGACACAAGAATAGGCAATTAATAAATTGATTCCTTCGTGAGAGAGAGAGAGAGAGAGAGAGAGAGAGAGGGAGAGAGAGAGAGAGAGAGAGGGAGAGAGGGAGAGAGAGAGAGGGAGAGAGTGAGAGAGAGAGAGAGAGAGAGAGAGAGAGAGAGAGAGAGAGAGAGAGAAAGCGAGCAGGATTTGGTTAAACTCTTTCTTAATTGTGGCTATAATTATGATACTGTATTCTCCATCAGACTTCTAACTGGCTAACTCGATAACAGAAACCGGACCAAAATTTATCCGGCTAGATCACTACGGTTCGTCCAGACCCCAAAGTTGATTCAGTCAATTCAAGGAATCTTGTGGAGAGTAGCAATTGATGAATCCCCGACGTGATTATGATATGAGGCGTGTGTGATAAAATTTGTCAGTCTTCAGACATTACAAATCTAGACTTATGAATAGTGTCTGTACGTACAAGCTGATACACGGTGTTGCTGCAACCATTGTTGAATGTATGTATTTGGGTCTTCGAGAAAAAATGAATTGAAAGGTACTTTAAAAATAACACCTGTAAATCTAGAGAAATTAATAATAACCTTAATTTCATGCCAATAGAAGCAATAAATACAAGTAGATAACGTTACATACTTGCTAAACAAATAAACGGAGTGATAAACAAACAATATACACCTGTTTGTGCATACTTTCTGATACATACCGCTGCTGTAACCATGGTTGAATTTATGTATTCAGGTTAGACGAACCGTCGTGGAAAAGTACTATTTGAAAAACATCTGTAAAATGTTTTTGGGCTCCTGAAAGGAAATGATTTCACAGTGAAACCACATCCTCGTTGTGCCTCTACAAAAATGGCAACCTACAGGTGCGGCCAAACGTAGTATAATGTTTAAACTTGATAATCTCATAGTCATTCAGCTTGCAACTTTAAGTGTTCGTTGGTAATTCTATTTATTGCTTATTCACAAGTTACATTTTGCTACTTGACACTTTTACAACGTTCAGCATCCTCTACGTTGATTTCGTGTTCTTATTATGTATGTAACTACATCGATGAGTGTAAGTTTTTGTAAACATCTTCGTCAGTCGTTGTAAGTTAGACCTCTGAGTCTGAAGTCTGTCTTTTTTCACAGTAATATTCATGAAATATTTGCCGCAGATTGCACATGGTACACAAGGCTCTAGCTTGCTGATGCAAGTGTTCTGGTGTGTACTCGTGTATCTATGTCACAGATTATCTTATATGGTACGAAGTAAGCAATTACGGTTTTCCTGAATGAGACTTTGCATTCATGTAAATACATTTTGAAAGGTTTTCAATACAAATGGTCATTTCTTGTTATGCAAGAGGGAAGTATCCGAGGTCGCTGCATGAATTCATGCAGTAGTTCTTGGGGGAAAATTAATTCCTACCTAGATACCTCTTCTGGTGTAACATACATGCATATGCAAGACGAAAGCAGCGTAAAAGGATTAAGATTGTTGAAGAGTTGGCAGACAACCCGTACGAAATGGCGCGTCTCGTCTTGCTGATCGCCTTTCTGGCCGCATTAAGAAACGTGTCGTGTGACACAGGTGTTTGCCCAAATTGCCAAGCCTTTCACACGACGTGTTCTCCAGGCAGTGAGCAGATACCATTGTTTGGAGAATCATGTACTTTCTGTGATACCGTGGTGAACTCGGAGCACAGGGACATCATTCCAATATGTGAGCTTGTTCTTACCTCCCGCTCGCTGTGGCTTCGCAACTACAGCCTTGACCACCTGTCTTCGACCGACGTGAGCCACCTAAAACATTTGCGGCACCTCTACATAGAACCAGGTAAGTAAAGCAATACGTGTCTGGTTTTGATCTAGTTGAAATTTATCAAAAGTTGAGATATTGTTATATTGGACGCTGTAGTAGTGTCATCCCTTATTACAAAAATTAACGTGTAATGTATAACTAAGGGGTAGGGCGCGAAAAAATAAAATCCATTTAATCTGTTACTGCATGATTTAAGAAACATTTATTTGATCATTGACACATTTATGTATCAATTAAGCTATTTGGTTCACTCCGTTACACGTGCAGTATAAGGTACCATCGAATCGTGTGCACACAATAGAATTCGGGATTTAAAGCTGTTAAAGTACAACTTCCTAGATTGGGTGCCACACTAGTAAATTTACTGGGGCTCACGTGGTAGGTGAGGGAGGATTAAACTGACAAGGATGGCACCAAAGCTAACAACTTACGTTGCTTTAGCAATCCAAGAATCAGATATGATTAGCTAGCATTTCAAAAAGCGCTGGTCAATAGAAACAAATGTTTCAACACTACCATGACACGCTTCTTTTTTTCCTTTTAGGAGACCTCCGATATATCAACAACAACACATTTGACGGGTTTCAGAATTTGTACAACCTGTCACTGAGCCGGAACAAGCTTACGTATCTAGGAAAGAGTTGGCTTGTTGACGTTTACGGCCATTTGAATTTAGCTAATAACGAAATAGCCTTCATAGAAGACGATGCGTTTGGTGCCTATGATCGCTGCTTTGATATGGTTGCTCTTCACCTACCTTGGAACAAGCTCGACGTCATCGAGTCAGGCTACTTCAGACACCTCTGCAGCGTCATTCTCTTGGATCTACGCTACAACAGAATCCATACCATTGACAAAGGTACGTCCAATGTTGCTTATGTGATACTTTTTTTAATATTTGCTTGAGGTTATGTAGTTATGACTGATGATGCCATATTTCATTTTTTCATCAACGTTAACTTTCCATCCCATGTTGAAATGGGCAGTCAGGTCTACATTAAAACATTTACATATTTTTACAAAATTGTAATCATTGTTGCTGTAATGCTCTTTTCTTGATCCTCCTGCAATGTATTTTGTCCGTACCATATCACCTCCGCAACATGAAGTTCTATTGATAATCCATTCACAAATTGTAATTAGTCTTATGATTACTGATCCGAACTTATGAGTCTTTTGACTTACAGTATCTCTGATCCAGATACACTGCAATCATTTAAGTATGACATGGCCGTTATCAATAATATATATATATTTAAGTCCGATATAATTGCTTATATATATATATATATACATATATATATATAGAGAGAGATATTCAATATATGTGAATATCTAAAATTTCAGGTGGTTTTGATGACCTACACCACCTTCGAGTGCTACGTCTTGCCGGTAACAACCTCGAGGTGGTAAAAGGATCTTGGTTCCCGCCGCTAGAGAGAACAAGACTGCTTAGTTCTTTAGACTTGGCCCAAAATAAAATTCATTACATCGAATCAGAGGCCTTTATACATGTTCCACATTTGGCGACCATTGATCTATCGGACAATCAGATCACAAGTCTGCAAAATCAGCTTAAAATCAGTACATGGAATCACTACGATGTCTGGGAATCTATAGACCTAAAAGTGAAAGGGAACTTCTTCCGCTGTACATGCTCTCTTCGTTGGTTCATTAAATCAGTTCAGAAATGTAATGCTGAATTTTCGGATCTAAACCTACTAACGTGTAGCTACCCAGAAAGTCTAAAAGGCGCAAAGTTAAATGAACTTTCAAATGCCGTGATATCGTCAATGCAGTGTCCAACACCTAAAGTTACCATAACTACTGTAACAGTAGGTGATGGGCGGACATTTCGGTGTGAAATGTACTGGGAAGAAGGCCCTCCTCAAATTCAATGGACTCTGCCAAATGGTACAAACCTTATCATCGAAAACGTACCATTTGAAGAAGGACAAAACATCTACCTTGGCGACTTAAACTTTACGACATCTTTCTTCATGAATCCAACAGGCTTTACATGCTGCAACTCTACAGCATTTAAACTAGAGAACAATACCTATAACTTCGTAGGGAAGACGGTATCTTCTTTGACGGTCAGTCCAGTCATATTACAAAAATGGCGTGGTGAGCTCGTTTCTTGCACATCGCTGTCTGCTTCAGGTGAGACAAACATCACAGCTCATCTCAAGGTGACTGGTTTGTCTCATTCGTCAGGTAATGATCCTGACGCCATTACCACCATGTCCTATACCACAGGAACACTGACAGAGACTCGTAAAGACAACAATCAAATAATCTACATCTTAGACTCAGGTATAAACGGCAATGTTTCAATTAACCTATTAGATCTGGTCATTACCACCCTTTTCACATCATCGATAGTTGCATTGTCTTGTTTTCTCATTCTTGTTTTGAGAATACGTACATTTAAGATGTACAGATTGGATAACTGTGATGTACAAGATCAGCAGAACCCCAACCGTTTCTCCCAGCATACGTACGAAACAGTGGAAGACCAGTACGACGTCATACGTGACAGTCAGGTTGAAGAAAATGATGTCATCACACCATACGGACAAGCTGTCATGGCGAGTGCCTACGGAATGGACACAACCATGACGGCAACAGCTAGTCGGTCCCAAGTAACAAAGCACAGGAGAGTAGATACACCTTATGCCAAACGAAAGAGAGTACGCACACAAAGCGTCACTGAATCGAGCTACAACGTAGAAGCTTTTAGAAGTACCGATCTGGGTTTATCGGGAACATTTTCGAAGACCAGAAAAGAAAAGTTCCTAAGAACTCATGGGTTGGACGAAGGTACATGCAAGGCATACAGTAAAGCTAAAATGAATGTAGCCCAGATCAACAACAGCCGCGATAGTAAAGACTTAACAAAGGCAAATGACATTAATCAGATGTATATAACTGCAACAGATGATGTTGGTCATTTTAGAGAGGTTGAGCGCACAACATGGCTTTAGAGCATCGATTGATATAAGAATAAGGCGGTTCAAAATGCATTATGTTGTCTACTAAAGATCGTTGCAAACATTGGAAAGTATAAAAAAGAGCCACTACTTTTTGTAGACTGCACACCCTGTCTGAAATTATATTCAATGTATTTTCAATGATATTTGAAATTGATTAACATGTTTGATTGACAAGATTGACATATTTCTAAAAGTTTTCCAAGTAAGATTTCATGTTTTTTTTGACAGGACAGGTATTCTTTGAAAATGCCAAAAGTTAGATTACATGCATGTTATACTATATACCATACACTGTGTTCTTAGTTTTAGTACACTTTAACAGAAACGTAATAAAAATCAACGCCACCTAACTTGAAACATATCCTTTTTGTCATAATCTTTAATTTATTATACTACAGGAAACAGCTACAGGAATAAAAGTATTTCAGACCCTCGATATCTACTCTGCCTCAAAAAAATACACTTTAACTATTATCAGGACTGTATCTGTGTTTAGGTCTATGCCTTTTGTTAACGTGATATCGATACAATATCCAAGAATAAGTTATCCAAACAGCCTTCTTTTAACTGTCGCCAATATTAGCTTCTTTCCTTGATACTCTGAAAACTGTGAAATGTTTGGTATCTCAGCCGACTGTGAATCATTCACTGCATAACTCTCCGTTAAGTCAATATACGGCATTTGGTCCAGTCTCTATAATTAACGCAGTCCACAGAAAGTCGTGTGGAGACTGATAGTCATCATTGATGGCACTCCTACTTTATCATATGATATGAAAAGTGTGTGGTAAGATTTTAATCTACAGAAAAATGCTTGAATAGTTATTCAATATCATTCTTGAATAAGATGAACAGACACACATAGATATGTCAACCAAAACGGTGCCTGTGGGTGCCTGACGATACAGGGTACTATTGCAATAATTGATGAATTTATGTATTTAGGCCACGTAGGGCAATATTTTGAAAACATATGGTGAATCTACACAGATGAATGAAAAAGTGTTTGTCTGCACTGGCTGACACACGACATTGTTGCAGTCAATATTGAATATATGTATTTGGGCCAGGTGAAAATTCATCAAAGGATACAATTTTGAGAAAAACTGTAAATCTAGACAGATATACAATCCATCCGTTTTGGCTATTTCTAATGCCAGCGCTTGAAAATACTCAATGGCTAGTTGGACAGTCGCGGCTGTATGTCAATCGAGACAATGAATAAATGACTAGACAAATACATGAATAAATAGATAGATAAACAAATTATATATACTGTATAAAACATACGAGTGTTATTACGCACTAACTGACGCATGACGCTGTTGCAATCATTGTTGGATTTTAGTATTTAAATCAGGTGAAAACTCCTGAAAAATTACCAATTTGAAAACATCTGTAAAATATCTGGGGAAAATATCTAAAAGGCAATGATTTCGCAGATTTCATAGCCTCAGTGTGCATTTACGGTCAAAGGTAACCTCCAGATGAAAAAACAGGTAAATCAGTTCATACTCATTCGTTGGAGATTCTGCTTAATACCACAACGTAAGAATAACAGCAAAGTATAGCATCCTCTGCGACAACTTAGCGCCATGTCCTTTTCAACACTACATGAAGAAGCATCTATACCACCGGATGTACAAATTTTAATACTGGTAGTCCAGGTGATTGAAACTATACAGGTTATGAGGTCTGCTGCAAGAATTTAGGTAATTGTGTCGGAAATAATCAAAATTGTCAGGCAAAAACAGTTCATTGTATTTTAACCATTCTTACGCAACGATAATAAGTTGCTAAAACTGCCCTAGAGAACGCGCTGTCAAAAAAACAATAACAACCTATAGTTTGTTCAAAGCTGTGCTTGAAAAGACGACCCCACTACAAGAACAATGCTATGAAAAACACGGCCAATATTTGTGATTATTTTTACTCATTTTAGAGACGCCAATTTTCAAATACATTAGATAGCAAATAAAGAATTATTCAATACTGTAAACATCTTCGTCGGTCGGTGTACACAACTTATATTTATGAATCTTTTTTACAGTACTATATGCTTGCAATACTTGTTTCATTTGTTACAGAATGGCACACAAGGCTTCTGTCCGCTGATACACGTGTTGTAGGTGATTTGTTATCATATATTTAGGTTAGTTGAAGAACACATGCTGTTCAAAATTTGAGAAACTTTGTAATATCAGTTTAACTTTTATGGCTTTATCATGATACGAATTTTCGTAAAAAAAGAGAATCTGCATCTGACTAAGTATGTTTTTTAAAAAAACTTTCAATACAAATGGCCGTGTCAAAATATTGGGAAACAGTAAGGTGTCCGGTATGGCAGCATGAATTTATGAAGTAGCTCGCAGGAAATTGTCTACCTAGTAAATACATCCGATCTGGTGATGTACCATACATGCATATGCAAGAGAGAAGCACTATAAAATATCTATCTTCTTAAAGGTTTAACAGACAACACGTACGACATGGCGCGGCTCGTCTTGCTGATCGTCTCTTTAGCCTTAATGAGAAACGTGTCGTGTGACACAAGTGTTTGCCCAATTTGCCAAGCTTCTCACACGAAGTGTCCTCCAGGTAATAATCAGACACCGCTGTCTGCAGAATTAGAACCATGTGTTATCTGTGATACCGTGGTGAACTCTGAGCAAAAGGACGCCATCCTATCCTGTCAGCTTGTTCAAACCTCCAAGTCGCTGTGGCTTCGTAACTATAGCATTGACCACCTGTCCTCAACCGACGTGAGCCACCTTAAACACTTGCAGTATCTCTATATAGAACCAGGTAAGTAATGCAATACGTATTTCCAAAGGTATGGGAATGAATCGTGATCATAACAGCCTCGCTGCTAGATAACTAACGTGTCTTCGATCATGTCTGACTTCACTAGTTTCGGAAATTTTGTCAAAATCCAAAATATTGTGATATTAGATCCCCTTTACTAAGACTTCGGGGAAGGAAAGATAAGAAAGCAAAATTCATTAAATCTGTTATCGTCCAAATATCATACATTAAAACCATATAAGTGCCACCCTAGTCAGTGTATCGGGGCTACTATAATTGGCGAGGGAGGAGTGAATTCACAGGGGTGCCATTTAAGCTTATGTAACAAATTCCCTCTTTTGTAAAGAGTTTTGAGCTATTAAAGATGTAGATATGATTAACATCTGGACATACGCTGGGGTCAATAGACATACTTCTTTTATTCCGTTTCAGGAGATCTCCGACATCTCGAAAACAACACGTTTCACGGGTTTCAGCATTTGTACAACCTGTCACTGAGTCATAATAAGCTCACGTATCTAGGAAAGAGGTGGCTTGTTGAAGTTTCGGGCCACTTGAACTTAGCTCATAACGAAATAGCCTTCATTAAAGACAAGGCGTTTGGTAACAATGATCGCTGTGTTGAAATGGTTGCTCTGCACCTACAATGGAACAAGCTCGACGTCATCGAGTCAGGCTACTTCAGACACCTTTGTAGTGTCATGCTATTGGATCTACGCTACAACAGAATCCATACAATTGAAGAAGGTAAGGCCAATTCCATAAACTTTCACTGATGTAATGCTTTTAGAAATTTGTTTGATGTTACAAAATTACGCAGCCTGATACTTTGCTTTTACAATATTCTATTTGTTCATCAACGTTAAAGTTTCATTCTATTCCAGAATGTACACTTTATTCTACACCAAAATATGTACATATTCTTACAAAGTTGTCGACATTGCATTCATATTGCATTTCTAAATTTGCCAGTGTGGGTTTTTTTCTTGGTATTCCTACAATATATTGTGTCCGTATCATATCGCCTCATAAACATGAACCTCGATTAATAATCTATTCACAAACGCACTGGTTGTAATTCGTCTGACAAACGCTTTATCTTACTAGTCCGACGTTATGACCAAATATACCACATTCTAAGGTTATTTAACAGCAAACAATCAAATACCATACTTCCAGTCCTTGATTCCTACCGCAAGGTAATTGAATTGAACGTTGATTATCACTTCGATGACGTCATCTGGTTCAAAACCAGACATGGCCGGACTTCAAGGTGTTAAAGAAAAAAAGTGCTAATTTATCGTGATTCTATCTAATAGTATGTTCATGGAATACTACTGCTATTTTTGGACCTATTCAGTACAATGTTGTGCTATTGTGTCATTGGTGTCATAAACACTTTAAGCTTTCTTATATTTCAATATATGTGAATATTCCATATAAAATATTTCAGGCAGTTTCAATGACCTGCACAGCCTCCGAGTCCTGCGTCTTGCCGGTAATAGCCTCAAGGTGGTAAGAGATTTCTGGTTCCCAGACTTAGCGACACGAAGACTACTCTATTCTTTAGACTTGGCCCAAAATCAAATTCATTATATCGAATCAGAGGCCTTTGTAAATCTTCTGCTCTTAGGGGACCTTGATCTCTCGGACAATCAGATCACAAGTCTGCAGGAAAATCAGCTTAAAATCGGTACATGGAGTTACGATGTATGGGGTTACATCAAACTAAAAGTCAAAGGAAACTTGTTCCGCTGTACATGCTGTCTTCGTTGGTTCATTAAATCAGTTCTGAATTGTAATGACGACTTTTCAGATTTAAAGCTACTAACTTGTAGCTACCCAAAAGGTCTACGAGGAGCAAAGTTGAGTGAACTTTCGAATGCCACGACGTCATCAATGCAGTGTCCAGCACCTAAAGTTAGCATAAGTACAATAGGTGGTGGTCGGACATTTCGGTGTGAAATGTACTGGGAAGAAGGACCTCCCAAAATACAATGGACTCTGCCAAATGGTACAAACATTGTCATCACGGATGTATCATTTGAAGACGGAACAAACGTTTACCTTGAGGACTTAAGCTTTACGACATCCTTCTACATGGATCCAGAAGGCTTTCCATGTTGCAACTCTACATCATTAGCAATAGATTATTCAAAACTAGAGAACAATACCTATAACTTCGTGGGGAAGACGGTATCTTCTTTGACGGTCAGTCTAGTGATATTACAAAAATGGCGTGGTGAGCTCGTTTCTTGCACATCGCTGTTTGGTTCCGGTGAAACAAACATCACAGCTCATCTCAACGTGACTGGTTTGTCTCATTCCTTAAATAGTGATCCTGACGTCATTACCACCATGTCCTATACCACAGCGACACTAACAGAGACTCGTAAAGACAACAATCAAATAATCTACATCTTGGACTCAGATGTAAACGGCAATGTTACAATTAACCTATTGGATCTGGCCATAACCACCCTTTTCACAACATCGATAGTTGCATTGTCTTGTTTTCTCATTATTGTTTTGAGAAAACGTACATTAAAGATGTGGAAAGTGGACAACTGTGATGAACAGAACCCGAACCGTTTCTCCCAGCATACGTACGAAACAGTGGAAGACCAGCCCGAAGTAATACGGGACAGTCAGATTGAAGACAATGAAGATGACGTCATCACACCATATGGACAAGCTGTTATGGCAGGTGCCTACGGAATGGACAAAGCCACGACTGAAACAGTCTGTAGGTCCCGAGTAACTAAACATAGTCAGGACTTATCAAAGGTGAATTTCTTAGATCAAATCTATATTACTGCAACAGATGACGTTGGTCATTTTAGGGAGGTTGAGCGCACAACATGGCTTTAGAGGGGCCGATTAGAATAAGGACGTTCAAAATGAATCACGTCATGTGCTTTAGCTACTTACTTGTGGCAATACCGGCGGAAATTGAACAATGTAACATGGCTTTTATGATTGATTGATTATTATTGTTACTGTGTACTTAGTCGTAGTTGTGGTTTTATATGTAAAATCAGGGATACCTAAAAAACAGGCTTCACAGCCTGAGTTGTATTTGCCCTGTATAGATAAAATAAATGAAATGAAATGTGGCCTATATCAGTTTCTTTCCTTGATATTTTAGAAACTGTGCAATGGTAGAAACCTCAGCCTACTGTGACTTTGTAAAAACAATCTATCTGAATATAATGATATGTTTTTTAGAGATCAACGCGTGCTCATTTTTCATCGACCGACCGTAGTTTTATCTATATGCCGTATCGCGTGAAGACAATTGTGCAAGTTTGAATGTAGTAGGCAAAGACAGCTCGATGATTAACAGTGTAAATATATATACGTCAAATAATTCACAAACCCTCAAGCAAGAATCTTTCACGGCCTACAAGCAACGGCTTTGTTTGAAAATTGGTTTATCTACTAACACGCACAGAAAAACAAGACTGCATACAACATCGTACCATGTCCAGAGTATCAAATATAAAACCGATATATAAAGTATAAAGGATATTTCTCTCATCGTTGTATGTATTATAAATCATCACAACCAGATCAGGCAAGTAAGACAACTATCTCAAACCCATGTCCACACAAAACCCAGCCACTGACCTGCACTACTACAGGGCAGTAACAAATAATTTATGAAAACATAGGAACTACATTCATGCCAACGTTTTCATTTCATAAAAACACCCAGTTTCTGACTCGGGGTTACGTGTTATGAGATACATGTGCGTCATTGACACGTGTTTCCAAGCCAAGGCTGCAAGCAGATGCGAAAAAATGCACAAGCTGCAGGCTACCGGTGATTATATGAATGTATGCAATTGCAGAAAAATATTAGTATCCCTTGGTGATAAAGAAAGAAACAAAATGACATTGGACAAGTACGATTTTTAGAAATCTTCTCTCATAATCTCTTTACTCTGGTAATCAATGAAGCTTCCCAATGATGGACCGACATCAGCACTACATAGGAACTACACCCATGCCCACGTTCTCATGTCATCACTGTGCCTACATGATTTCCTCGGCAACTAGTTTCTGACTCAGGGTAACGCGTTATCAGATGCATGTGCGTCATTGACACGTTAAGCCAAGGCCTCTAGCAGTTGCGGAAAGATTCACATGCTGCAGGCTCGAACTATATTTCATAAAGTTTTCGATACAATTGGCTATGACAATGTTGGGCCATGGGAAACGGTAACGTATCCGAGGTTGCCGCATGAATTTATGAAATAGCTCGTATGAAATTGTCTAAGCAAGATAATATTCGACCCTGTGATGTACCATGCATGCATATGCAAGAGAAAGGCACCCTAAAAGGATGAATTTTCTGATAGAGTTGGCAGACAACCCGTACGGAATGGGGCGACTGGATATCGTTTTGCTGATCGCCTTTTGGGTCGTAATGAGAAACGTGTCAGGTAGTTGCCCAAATTGTCAAGCCTTTCACATGAAGTGTCCTCCTGGCAGTAATCAGGCACCGCCGTTTGGAGAGTCATGTGCCGTCTGTGATACCGTGGACGCCATGCCATCCTGTCAAATTGTTCAAACCTCCCGGTCGCTGTGGCTTCGCAACTATAGCCTTGATCACCTGTCTTCGACCGACGTGAGACACCTTAAACATTTGCGGCATCTCTATATAGAACCAGGTAAGGAATGCAAAGCGCGTCCGATTTTAATCTAGTTTATGAAATTTGTCAAAATCGCAAGCGCAGAGATTGTGATATTGGACATTGCAGTGCCATCCATTGTTGAATATTAAATAAAAGTGTCTGAAATGTATGACTGGGGGAAGAAACCGAAAAAAAATTCATTTAATCTGTTATTCATTATTGTATGGTCTAAGAAACATTCAAACTTTTATTTGACAAGTTATTTGATTCACACCGTTGTACTTGCAGTATATGGTATTTCTTTCTTTATTTATTGGTTTGGCTGATACACAGCCAGGGCTGCCCAACTAGCCGCTGAGGCTATTACACAGGGCTAGCCCTGCTGACGAAGACAATAATACATTACAATTGACTGCATATATGGTACCCTCAAATTGTGTGCACACAATAGAATATGGCTTTATATAGCTGTTGAAATTCAATTTCCTAGACTGGGTGCCGCTCTTGTTAGTTTACCGGGGTCTCCTGGTTGATGAGGGATGAGTAAACTAACTAGCTATATTTTGGATGACACCCGGGCTAACGAATATCCTTTTTTTCAACCATCCAAGATTCAGATATGATTAACTAGCATTTCGACAAATGTTGGTCAATAGAAACAAATATGGTGCACTATCATGATATACCGTATGGTCTTTTATTTCTTTTTAGGAGACCTCGAATATCTCAGCAATAACACATTTGAGGGGTTCCAGCATTTGCAAAACCTGTCACTCATTCGTAACAAGCTGACGTATCTAGGAAAGAGGTGGCTTGTTGACGTTTCGGGCCATTTGAATTTGGCTCATAACGAAATAACCTACATAGAAGACGAGGCGTTTGGTAACAATGATCGCTGCCTTGAGACGCTTGCTCTGCACCTACCTTGGAACAAGCTCGAAGTCATCGAGCCAGGCTACTTCAGACATCTTTGTAGCGTCGTACTCTTGGATCTACGCTACAACAGAATCCATACCATTGACAAAGGTACGTCCAATGTTGCTTATGTAATACTTTAAATATTTGCCTGAGGTTAATTAATTGTGCAGCCTGACTGTGCGATTATGCCATGTTTAATTTTTTTCATCAACGTTAACTTTCCATCCCATTTTGAAATAGGCAGTCAGGTCTTCATTAAAGCATTTACATATTCTTACAAAATTGTAACCATTGTGGCTGTAATGCACTTTTCTTGATTCTCCTGCTTGATTTGTCCCTACCATATCACCTCATCAACATGAAGTTCTATTGATAATCCATTCACAAATTGTAATTAGTCTTACAATTACTGATCCGAAGTTATGATTCTTATGACTTACAGTATCTCTGGTCCAGGTAAACCATAATCATTTTAGTATGACATGGCCGTTAACATGGAAGTAGATTACATATATGTGAATATTTCATATAAACTATTTCAGGTAGTTTCAATGACCTACACCACCTTCGAGTGCTACGTCTTGTCGGTAACAACCTCGAGGTGGTAAAAGGATCTTGGTTCCCGCCGCTGGAGAGAAAAAGACTGCTTAGTTCTTTAGACTTGGCCCAAAATAAAATTCATTACATCGAATCAGAGGCCTTTATACATGTTCCACATCTGGAGACGATTGATCTCTCGGACAATCAGATCACAATTCTGCAGGAAAATCAGCTTAAAATCAGTACCTGGAATCACTACGATATCTGGCAGTCTATAGACCTAAAAGTGAAAGGGAACTTCTTCCGCTGTACATGCTCTCTTCGTTGGTTCATTAAATCAGTTCAGAATTGTAATAATGAATTTTCGGATCTAAACCTACTAACGTGTAGCTACCCAGAAAGTCTAAAAGGCGCGAAGTTGAATGAATTTTCAAATGCCGTGATATCTTCAATGCAGTGTCCAACACCTAAAGTTACCATAACTACAGTAGGTGATGGTGATACATTTCAGTGTGAAATGTACTGGGAAGAAGGCCCTCCCCAAATTCAATGGACTCTGCCAAATGATACAAACATTATCATCACAAACGTACCATTTGAAGAAGGACAAAACATTTACCTTGAGGACTTAAACTTTACGACATCTTTCTACATGAAGCCAAAAGGCTTTACATGCTGCAACTCTACAGCATTTAAACTAGAAAACAACACCTATAACTTCGTGGGGAAGACAGTATCTTCTTTGACAGTCAGTCCAATCGTACTACAAAAATGGCGCGGTCAGCTCGTTTCTTGCACATCGATGTCTGGTTCAGGTGGAACAAACATCACAGCTCATCTCAACGTGACTGTTTTGTCTCCTTCCTTAAATAGTGACCATGACGTCATGACCACCATGTTCACCACAGTAAAACAGACAGACGTTTCTCATAAAGACAACAATCAAATAATCTACATCCTGGACCGAGATGTGAACGGTAATGTTTCAATTAACCTAATGGATCTGGTCATAACCACCCTTTTCACATCATCGATAGTTGTATTGTCTTGTTTTCTCATTAGTGTTTTGAGAAAACGTAGATTTAAGATGTGGACATTGGACAACTGTGATGTACAAGATCAGCAGAACGCCAACCGTTTCTCCCAGCATACGTACGAAACAGTGGAAGATCAGTATGACGTCATACGGGACAGTCAGGTTGAAGAAGATGATGTCATCACACCATATGGACAAGCTGTCATGGCGAGTGCCTACGGAATGGACACAGCCACGACCGTAATAACCACTAGGTCCCAAGCAACTAAGCATAGAAGAGTAGATGGACCTTATACCAAACGAAGGAAAGTACGTACGCAAACCGTCGATGAATCAAGCTACAACGTAGAAGCTTCTAGATCTACCAATGTACTAAGTGTAGTGGGGACCTTTACAAATAACAGAACAGTGAACTCCTTAGGGACTGACGGGGTGCAAGAAGGTAACTGTAATGCATACAACAAAGCTGAAATACATGTAACCCAGATCAACAACGACCGCAATAGTAAAGACTTGCCAAAGGCAAGTGACTTAAATCAAACGTATTCCACTGCAACAGATGATGTTGGTCATTTTAGAGAGGTTGAGCGCACAACATGGCTTTAGAGGGGCCGACTAGAATATGTTACAATAAAGCAATTCAAAATGAATCATGTTGTTCAGAAAGGGGAAAAAGAACAAGATTTATTAATGGGTATAAATGGATGAATAGATGAATAAAATATATAGATTTTGAAATAATATTTGTGTTCAATGACACACGGCGATGTTGCAGTCAATGTTGAATCTATGTATTTGGGTCAGGTGAATATGCGTGAAAAAGTACTGCTTTGAGAACATCTGTAAATGAAGACAGATAAACAATAGCCGATGGCGATGGCCAGTTGGACAACCTCGGCTGTATCTCAGTCAAAGCAATACTAATGTAATGAATTAATAGATTGAATAATAGATAAATAGACACCATACAAGTGATATCACTGAATACATAAATTCAAGCAGTTAGGTCAGGGGAAAATACCTTAAAAGCTACCATTTTGAAAACATCTGTAACATATATGGGGGATACTAAAAAGAAATAATTTCACATTGAAAAAATAGCTTCAGTGTGCCTAATAGTATACAAAAAACGTAGCAAAAGGTGAATGATTTCAAATTCATTAGTTGGAAATTCTGCTTGATACCACAGCGAAAGTAAAACTACAAAGTCTAGCATCCAGTACGATCGCTTAGCGTCGTGTTCTTGTCAACATTACATGAAGGTAGCATCTATGCCACCGGATATTCCACCGGATAAACAAATTTCAATTCTGTCCAGCTGATTGGAACTATACGTGCTATGAGGTTTGCTGCATATATTTATGTAATTTTGTGGGAACCAATTCAAATTGTCAGACAAAAACAGTTCATTAAGTTTCAGTTTTATTGCCCAAAAGAAGGCATTGTTGGAAAAACAACAACCTAGTTTGTTCAAAGTTGTGATTGAAAAGACGATCCCATCGCATAAACAATGCTATGAAAAAAATCTACTACACAAGGCTCTTTTCTGCTAAAACACGTGATGTAGGAGATATGTAATGATGATGATGATGATGATGAATGATGTATCTAGGCCAGGTGAAAAACACATGCTGTTCAAAAATCAGAGAAACTTGCTAATAACCACAGTTCAACGTTCATTGTGTAATCAAGATAAAATCTTCGATAAAACTTGCATCTAAACATATTTTGACAAGTTTTCGATATAAATGGTCATGGCACCGTCATGAATATGAAACAACTAGGTGTCCCAGATGGTCGCATACATTTAAGAATAAGCAACTCGTTGGAAATTGTCTAGAATCCTAGAAACAGAGACGCATCCGATCCTGTGGTTAACTATTCGTGCATCTGCAAGAAGAACGCACTGCAACAATATCAACCTTACAATGCAGTTGGCAGACAACCCGTGCGAAATGGCGCGATTCGTGGTGCTGATCGCCTTTCTGGCGGCAATTCAAATCGTGTCGTGTGACACAGGTATTTGCCCAAATTGTCAAGCTTCTCAAACGAATTGTTCTCCGGACAGTGATCAAACACCATTCTTTGAAGGATCATGTGCCGTCTGTGATACCGTGGTGAGCTCGGAGTCCAGAGACATCATGCCATCATGTCAGCTTGTTCAAACCTCCCCGTCGCTGTGGCTTCGCAACTACAACCTTGGACACCTGTCTTCGACCGACGTGATCCACCTGAAACATTTGCGGAACCTCTATGTAGAACCAGGTAAGTAAAGCAACACGTATTACCAATGGCATGGGAATAAATCGTGATCGTTGTAGCCTCGCTACTAGATAACTAACGTGCCTTCGATCGTGTCTGATTTTAACAAGTTTCTGAAATTTTGGTCAAAATACAAGAGATTGTGATATTAGATCCCCTTTATAAGAGAACAGAGTGTTCAGTATGACTTCAGGGAAGGAAACATAAAAATGCAAAATTCATTAAATCTGTTATCGTCCAAATATGACACGCTAAAACCTTAGTTGACCCGTTTATGTAACTTAGTTAATGTAATGGGTCACGCTTTTTTAACTTCTGTATCTTCAAATTGTGTGTACACATTAGAATTTGGAGTTAAGTAAACTTTTATAGCTGTTGAAATACTATATTCTTGGAGCGTAAATGCAACCCTATAGTCAGTGAATCGGGGCTACCATAATTGGCGAGGTAGGAGTAAACAAGGGTGGCATTGAAGCTAATGTAACAAATTCCGTGTTTTGCGAAGAGTTTTGAGCAATCAAAGATTCAGATATGATTAGCATCTAAATAGACTCTGGTGTCAATAGAAACAGATATTCTGTCACTACTATGACACACTTCTTCTATTCCATTTTAGGAGACATCCGACATCTCGTAAACAACACGTTTGACGGGTTCCCGCATTTGTACAACCTGTCACTGAGCCGTAACAAGCTTACGCACATAGGAAAGAGATGGCTTGTTGACGTTTCGGGACATTTAAATTTAGGTCGTAACGAAATAGCCTACATAGAAGACGAGGCGTTTGGTAACAATGATGGCTGTCTTAATATGGTTGCTCTGCACCTTCCTTGGAACAAGCTCAACGTCATCGAGTCAGGCTACTTCAGACATCTTTGCAAGGTCATATTCTTGGATCTACGCTACAACAGAATCCACACCATTGACAAAGGTACGCCTTATGTTCAGAAACGCTCACTCTTGTAATGATTTTAGATGTTTGCTTCATGTTACAGAATTGTGCGGCCTGATAGTGTGATTCTTCAAAATTTTACATTTTTTATCCACGTTAACGTTCTATTTGGTTCCAGAATGGAAAATTTGGTCTACACTAAAACATGCACATATTTCTACAAAGTTGTATTCACTTTGTATTTCTAAATTTGCAACAATTCTGGTTTACATTTTTCTTGAGTTTCCTACAATGTATTGTGCCCCTACCACATCACCTCATCAACATGAACCTCTATTGATAATTTTGTTACAATGGTATTGGTTGTATACATTCGTATGGAAAAACAGATATATCGTAACCATTGAAATATGACCGTTAAAGTATATATGAGACCAAAATACAACTTTTTCTGATTATCATCATCAATAATGATAATATTTTTCAAATACACCCCCTTGTAACGTTATCGAACATCAAATCATCAAAGATCATACTTCCAGATCTTAATTCCTGCCGCAATGTAATAAATCAAACGTTAATTATCACTTGGATAACGATAGTTGGATCAACATCAGACATGGTAGCACAACAAGGTGGTGAAGACAACAATACTTATTCATCTTGATCACGTTTAAAGTTCATTAGACACTACTACTACTATTGCATCTTATCAGCAATTTGTGCTATTGTGTCATTGGTGTCATAAACAAAAATGTAAACAGTTTAAGCTCTCTTACATTTCAATATATGTGAATGTTCAATATAAACAATTTCAGGCAGTTTTCATGACCTGCACAGCCTCCGGATACTGCGTCTCGCCGGTAACAATCTCAATGTGGTAAGAGATTTCTGGTTCCCTGCCTTCAAGAGACAACGACTGCTCTTTTATCTGGACTTGGCCCAAAATCAAATTCATTATGTCGAATCAGAAGCCTTTGTAAACCTTCTGCTCTTGGGGGACCTTGATCTCTCGGACAATCAGATCACAAGTCTGCAGGAAAATCAGTTTAGAATTGGTTCTTGGAACAACAAGGTATGGGGGTCTATAAAACTAAAAGTTAAAGGGAATTTCTTTCGCTGTACATGCTCTCTTCGTTGGTTCATTCAATCAATTCTAAATTGTAATGCTGAATTTTCCGATTTAAAGTTACTAACTTGTAGCTACCCAGAAATTCTACGGGGTGTGAAGCTAACAGAACTTTCGCATGCCACGACATTATCAATGCAGTGCCCAGAACCTAAAGTTACAATAGGTACTACAGCTGATGGTAAGACGTTTCAGTGTGAAATTTACTGGGAAGAAGGACCTCCTAAAATACAATGGACTCTGCCAAATTATACAAACATCATCATCACGGACGTATCCTTTGAAGAAGGACAAAACATCTACCTTGGGGACTTAAACTTTACGACATCTTTCTACATGAATCCAAAAGGTTTTACATGTTGCAACTCTACAACATTAGACTATTCAAAACTAAGGAACAATACCCATAACTTTGTGGGGAAGACAGTATCTTCTTTGACCGTCAGTCCAATCGTACTACAAAAATGGCGCGGTGAGCTCGTTTCTTGCACATTGATGGTTGGTTCAGATGAAACAAACATCACAGCTCATCTCAACGTGACTGTTTTATCTCATTCCTTAAATAGTGATCCTGGCGCCATTACCACCATGTCCTATACCACAAAAACACTGACAGAGACTCGTAAAGGCAACAATGAAATAATCTACATCTTGGACTCAGATGTAAACGGCAATGTTTCAATTAATCTATTGGATCTGGTCATAACCATCCTTTTAACATCATCAGTAGTTGCGTTGTCTTGTTTTCTTATCATTGCTTTGAGAAAACGTACGTTCAAGATGGGGAAAATGAGCAACTGTGATGTACAAGATCAGCAAAACACCAACAGTTTCTCCCAGCATACGTACGAAACAGTGGAAGACCAGTCCGAAGTCATACGGGTCAGTCAGATTGAAGACAATGAAGATGACGTCATCACACCCTACGGGCAAGCTGCCATGGCAGGAGCCTACGGAATGGACAAAGCCACGACTGAAACAGCCTGTAGGTCCCAAGTAACTAAACATAGGACAGTAGATACACCTTATACCAAACGAAAAAGGGTACGTGCACAAAGCGTCGATGAATCAAGCTACAACGTCGAAGCTTCTAGACGACGTACAAATGTGGGTTTAGCGGGAGCTTTTTCGAAGACCAGAACAGAGAACTTCCCACGGACTCACGGGGTGCACAAAGGTATATGTAAAACTGACATGCATGAAGTCGATATCAACAACGGCCGCGATAGGGAAGACTTAAATTATTCAGATCAAATCGACATCACTGACACTGCAACAGATGACGTTGGTCATTTTAGAGAGGTTGAGCGCACAACATGGTTTTAGAGGGGCCGATTAGAATAAGATTAAGGCCGTTCAAAATGAATCTTGTTGTCTAGAAAGATGAAAGACAAGAAAAAGGCATTTCTCAACAATGTCCAAAGATAGATTACATGTTTTATCAATTAAGTACCATTAATTCGGTATATCAGACATTGCTTTCTCGTCACTGATTTTTTATTACACAAGCGTAGTGAATATCAACAACAGTTATAACTTTGTAATCCATGAAAACATAGCCTTGGTGTCATAAATCTTATACTGTGGGAAAAGGGAATGAAAATATTTCAAACCCTGATAAACATAGATATCTGCTCAGCCTCTAATAGATACACATAAGATTGTTTTAGTATGTATGCGTGTTTGATTTAAAGCTTTACCTGTAGCCAACGAGATATGGATACAATAGCCAAAAGCATGCAAGTTCTCCTAAGTATTCTTAACTTTGGTCCCAGCCGTTTCTTACGTGCCTACTTTATACCAGTTTCTTTCCTTGATGTTCTAGAAACTGTGACTCTGTGACTTTGTACAAATAATTTACCTTTAAGTTAATATAATGTTTCAGTGATCTACGTATACGCGTCCTCATTTATTATCGACCGACCGTAGCTTTATTTATATGCCGTATCGAGTGAAGACAATTCTGCCAGCTCCATGATTAGTAGTGTAAATGTGCGTATACGCATGTCAAATAATCTTCAAACCCTCAAGCAAGCTTAAGAATCTTAAATTATCGACCTACAATCAACGGCTTTATCAGAAAATCAAGACTATACCAGAGTATCAAATATGAAACCGGTTCAGTTGCAATATAATTTCAGTTCTACCGCAGTACCAAGAAAAGTCGATAGGAAGCCCACAATTAAATGACGGACATCTTCGGGATCGTAACACCTACATGTACCCACACATTATCGTATATCATCACAAACAACAGGCAAAGCATGGAAACTATCTTAAACCCACGTTCACACAAAAACAAGCCACTGAAAACACGACCTCAGACTTATACAACTCTAGGGAAGTGACAAATAATTCATGAAAAACATAGGAACTACATCCATGCCCAGGATCTCATTTCATCACCGTGTCTACATGATTTCCTCGGCAACTAATTTCCGCTCAGGGTAACGCGTTATGCGATGCATGTGCGTCATTGACACGTGTTTCCAAGCCAAGGCTGCAAGCAGTTGCGAGAAAATGCACATGCTGCAGGCTACCGGTGATTATATGAATTTATGTACTTGTAGAAAAAAAAACAATTTAAGTCTGAAACCTAAGTACTTAGTTGTGACCCTTTTGGAAAAAAATACAATGTTTTAGGTATACTTTGTCCATAGTCTCCTTACCTTAATGATTATGTATTTATATTGTAACTTCCCAATAATGGACCGACATCGGCACCTCTGTCTATGTATTCTAAAGTCTTCGTGACAATTGATATCCAAGACCATTTATGGCTTCGTACGTGAGTTTACCAAATCGTCTAATATACACATGTACACATTTCTAATTTTGCCTCAATGTACCGTAGCAGAATTTTATGGACCGTGTCGCTTGAAACAAATTAAACCAGGTGGCAGATAATAGGTAAATTCCATCCTGAAAATTAAACATTGGGGTTTCACAGATGCAGCGTATATATCATATGATCGACAACCGGAGAAACAAAGCAATCACTATATACGCATCGTATGTCTTTATTCTTATCCAGTCATATTGATATAAGTCAACCTTCAATTTGTTTCACCTTATGTCATAGCTGAATTTCCTGACACACCAGAATCGGGCAGTTAGACTTATGCTTGGCTTCCAACATGTATGTACATATCATGTTGGAAATTATCAATTATCATCTGGAAAACCTTAGTGTCCCGGAGGAACTCACATCTATGCTTCTCAAAGCAATGCAGTCAATCGTGACAATTACTCAGTCTACACGCAAGTACTGTATTGTTTTTCCCACAACACTTTATACGTCTGGTTTTTATACAAATGGTTTCGAAAATACGTAGACAATTGTCCTGACACAGTTACATAAATGCAAACAGAGAATTCACATGGTTGTACATACATGTACGTCACCACGGACATACAAACAAGCATACATAGTGGTAACACAGGCGATATCTTCACGTGTTTATGCTATTTATTCATGTACGTCACCACGGACATACAAACAAGCATACATAGTGGTAACACAGGCGATATCTTCACGTGTTTATGCTATTTCTTTTTCCTTCATGTTTACCCAGGGTTGCCTAACTTACTGAGCTGGTAACACAGGCGATATCTTCACGTGTTTATGCTTTTTTTTCCGTCATGTTTACCCAGGGTTGCCTAGCTCACTGAGCTAGGCCACCCTGGGTAAACATGACGAAAAATAAAAAAAATAGCATAAACACGTGAAAATATCGCCTGTGTTACCAGTTATGTATGCTTGTTTGTATGTCCGTGGTGACGTACATGTACAACCATGTGAATTCCCTGTTTGCATTTATGTAATTGTGTCAGGACGATTGTCTACGTGTTTTCGAAACCATTGGCATAAAAACTAGACGTATAAAGTGTTGTGAGAAAAACAATACTTGCGTGTAGACATTGAGGACAATACAAACAAAAATATTGTGTGTGTTGATTAGTAAACAGGTTATTGTTATCCAATGAATACCCTTTCTTCAGAATAGCTTCTTGAAGAGACTTTCTAAAGATAGATAAACTATAGATAAACAATTAGTGATAAGTGACTCTTTTTCACTTTCCATCTTCTGAGTATATACAGGTAAAACGGCCATCCTCAGTCATACTTTATCCCATACTGAAACACAACGTTTTCGCACAGTGATATTTAGACGAGAGTGCAGAGAGACGCACGAATGCGAGCATGCGCTTTCACGGTAAGCTGACGTACTCTGACACGATTGCGGTCATTGAACCATGGTTGCCTATGGCAACGGCGTCAGGATCCAAAATGGCGGACGTGGTTGAAAACTCGCCTGCTTTGGATGTCGATCTTGATCAAGAAAATTATTTCAACGATTCCTGTCATATCGACACTCCGGTGACAGGAAAAACAGTATTTTATGGCTCGTCCAAAGAAGATGTGGAGTACGCGAAAGTCTTTTGGAAGTCTATAACCCTTCAGCCACCGATGGAATCCCGGCTTGTGTCCGGCGACACACGACAGCGGTTGAAAGTCGCCAGCGCTTCGTTTCAACGTATGTCGTCTTATCAAATCCTTGACATTCTACAACTTTTTCATTCATAATAAAGTCTCACTGGTATAGTAACATTATGAATGGGTAAAGAAGTGACATTACCAATAGTACGACGGTTATCGTAATGTCGAAATGTGACTAGGTGCCCCCCTCCCCAATGTTATTGAAACTTTTCAAAATCATTTTAGGAAAATAGTAGTATGTAATAAGTGTAACACACACTGGGCCTTTCAACGCACTTATTAACAATACTTTTTCACGAATCCTTGCACTAGAATTCATCACACACTGCGTATCATACGCTGACTCTACGTGCGAACTGAGACATGATAATATATCAATGTCATAATAAATGATTTGTTGTGTTTTTTTTACAGCCAAAAATTTTGCCCATGAGCCAGTGCCAGACTCACCCAGTAAGTAATGTTTCCAACGTTATAATGGTTCTTCTGATATAAAGCATTTCAAAAGTAAAATAAGACTACCTATAGTTCCAATATTGTGCAACTAAAATAACATGTAACGATGTTAACCTTCAAATATGATGTTCATCTGTGTAAATAGAAATCATGTTGAAGCAAAGTTGAACTTCAAATTTCCAACACAAAAGATTGGACTTACTCAAATTTTCGACTGTTCAACTAGAGTCTTTTTCAAGGAATGAAAAATCCACCGCATCTCTGACGGAGAGATGATACTGATGTTTATGGCGCCCCGTCTCTGTTGAGGGACGGTTGTGAGGCCCTAAAATGGCTTCTTTTATTCCTATTGAAAAAAAATGGTTGTGTGTAAAAAAAATATGCGTCATCATCAGAGTTGGACAAAGATGGACATGCTAGGTGTCACATTAATGCAAATTAGGTCAAAGCAAGCACTAGAGATTAACATACTAATGCTTTTGATTCATGCCGATTGTTTTCTGTGTTTTCAGGATTGACACAGTTTCTACAGGAGGCACACAGACAAGAACATGCGGAGGAGACAGAGAAACGGAGACAGCTTGTAAGTATTAACCTTCCACTGCTACAGGATCACCATGTACCAAATTTGCATAGAAGGCAGCAGTGGAAGCTTTAGGGTTAAGTCTGAAACAGAATATGAAAAAAAAATGACGGAATTGTCAATTAGAGTCATGCTATTTCTTTGACCACTTATGCTTCACAGAAAAGTGGAACCTACAGATTATTGGTATCAATATTGTGTGTTCATACATGTATTTGTGAGAATGTCACATAACAGGGACACATACACACTCAAATCAACTTGGCAACTTCCAAGTTCAACCATTTAGTATGATAGGCAATGCTTGTATCATATATAGTACTTAGCTTGCCAGTAGTCATATTGATGTAATATACTGGTATACGCTTCATGTAGGCTCTTTGCAGTAGTGGTCAGTACACCTGTTATGACTGCCCCCTACTGACTTATCCACAAAGTGTAGCTACACGCCAAGAAGCCTGTAGAAATTATTGGGCTATTTTAGAGGTCAGAAATGTAGAGGTTTGCTAGTTTGACCCGATTCATTTTTACCTGTTTTTCAGAGTATGAAGAAGGAACAGCAACAACTACTTCTTCTGAAACAGAGGGAAGAAAGAATGCAGGTAAGACCAAGAGTGTAAATGTACGAATCTTCAAGTATATTACATGCAACATATGCTCTTCCTGTCAGGTTCTGTATTGAATAAATGAAATTTTTCTTCTTGTCAACATTTTTTTTTTTACATGAACAGAAAGAAGAAATATTGAGAGGTAACAAACCGAGGCAGAGAACAGAGATCATACAACTGTGAGTATACTCATGGCCATTGTCAGCATTCACCCTAAGAGGTAAATGTTAGTGCAATAAATGTTCTAGCCTGGAGTCCAGCCTTGTTAGGTCTGGTCCTGAGTCCTAAGGATAATTTTTACACCAACAAGGTGGAGAAGTGCCACCATTGGGAGCAGACTACAGCTGGACTCCAGGCTAAAAATATTCACCTATTTCAGTTTGTTATGCACACTTACAGGGGATTTGTTCCATTTTTCAACAAGATCTCTGTACTACATTTTTAAATCATGCTTGTTAAATTGCAATACTTTTGTGGGACGCTGGGCAAAATCATATTGTATAATAATCTTTTTTTTCTTAATTTGTATGATAAAGTGTAATGATAAAAGAAAACTTCTACTTGTTCACAGACCTACCAGCAGCGATGAGGAACAAGAAGAAGACCCCATGTTGGAACTGGAGAAATTTGAACAGGCAAAAGGCATTCAGGATCTTGATTCTGACTAGGGCCTATTGTCAAGAATCTGTCTTATTAGATAGGCTTTTTCTTTAAATGTGTTTAAAGGCTTGGATTTCACTTGTTGCTGCTTCAAGTTTAAGCCCTCGAAATTGTATCAAGATTATTGGACTTAATCATAATGTTGATATAGATTTCAATGTAGTGTGGAATGTCACATTACAAGAACAGTTCAGTTGGTGTTTATTGCTGTGTGTCTGATGCTACATTTGCACGGCTTCTATTTTGAAATCACCAACATTAATTTTCTTTATTTACATTGAATAGATTGTACAGAGTATCATGCATGCAATTCTATTCATTTTGTCACAGAACACTACATATGGGTAGGTAGGTTAATGTAAAAAATCTCTTTGATAAATTTTTTCATCGTTGATCAGATAATAAAGTAAGGTTTCTATAATAACACTAAATCTTGTACATATTGTAGAAGGGTGGTTTCTGTTCATTATCATCACATTTTTAAAGGGACAAATACAGTTAAATATAATCTTTTCTCACATTTTCTGAAAAACATTATTAATTGTAGCAACCAATATATATGAAATAGCACATTTTGTCCTTTGGCACTTGAATGTAACATTAATTTGTATCTTCAAATACTGGTCACGTACATGTAAAATTACTTCTTTTTTCATAATATATTATCATACATTCAATTTAACATCAAAATATATCATCTACATGTCACCAAATTTTCACTGTCACATCACTCAGTAGTATACACGATATTCTTAATTGGACATTTCTATATCTCATGTAATGACAATTATTTTCAAATACATGTATATATTTCAACAAGAATCTATACATCACTGAGACTTTACAAGCACCTTTAGTGGTCAATCACTACATTTACTTCTTAGCCTTGACACTTGACTATATCTACATTACAAGTCACACATTATGGCTTTAAAATTCTCCAAATTGTTTGGTCTTTAGATCTTAAATTACAGAATTCAAGGACTACAAATTACAATGAATTCTTAGCAGCACTGCAAATAACAGAAACTATATTTAGACATTACTATTGTCACTTTACATTCAATACTGTTGCGATTTTACTTTCATTGCATAAATATATTTCATCACAAATATTGTTCAAATCCAAGGGTTGCAAACACTAAGAGCATTTTAAGACTTAATGTCCGATACGAAAGATCTGGGTAGTGAAATTCAAAAAGCATATATCAAATTCATAGCACTGTAAATTCAAGGGTATGTAGCTTTATCTTGTCATTATCCCACTACAAGATGTGTTTGGGGGAACAAGTAGTATTGGTATACAAAGACAAAGCAAGCTATTAGAACACATTACTGTGCATGATATGGCTGTCTTCTTAATTATATAATAACCTTTAGCACAATGAAGTACTTTGGCACCACATCCACTATTGGTTACAGAGTTAGGCAACAGAGAGAAGGTCAAGCATCTGTCACATTTCTCATACAATAGCAAATTTAAGACATTCTTGTTTGTTTGTATATTTATCAATCATCAATGTGTCATATGAAGTTCTAAAATTTGTCTGTCTTGACAGAAATGTTGTCATGGTTGATGTTCAGTTCTGTCAAAAACTTGTACAAGGTAACAACAAAAATCACAAAACATATGTGACCATGCCTTTAACTGTGTACAATACACCTACATCCTGGAGATACTTTAATATGACTACAACAGATTAGCCAGCTTTAAGAGATGTCTTAAAGGACCTTTACTGAATGTCCAACTCGTGGTCTTCCATGTCGTACAGACCCTTGTACTTGTCGAAGAGCACGGTGAGTTCTGTGATGTACTTCTTCTGTAGAGCTACAACCTCCTCCTCTGTTGGGTTCTCATTCTTCTCCACAGGGATCGGTGTGCCGACTAGAAATAAAAGTTACAAGGCAGTCAGAGATAGCATACTTCACCCCTTACCCATTCTGCTTTGCAACCCCTCACGCCCCACAGACACAAATAACAAGCAACGGCTAGGAGGCCCATTATCAAACTTGACCTTCATTTACCTGACCCCTACTGACCTATCAAATATCATGACCATCCATCTACAGCTTATTGAGTTTTGCTGGTGACAAACAAACATGATAGTTAAGCTGCAGTACTGTAGGAAGTTGCCTGAAGGTCCATTTTCAAACCTGACCTTTGTTTCTCTGACACCTATAGCTATATTCATCTACCAAACACCGATCAACAGCTTCTCAAGTTATGCTGTTTACATCCACAGCCACACCACCATAGCAAAACCAAAAATATAACCCTTTAGGCAAATTCGAAGATAACGAAGATGTATGGAAATGCTGCATTGAGTATTTGTATAAAACAGACAATAAACAGTAAAGCTGTAATTTGAAAGGGTGCATTAGACAGAACATAAGACAATGCTTATGATGATGTAGCAAGCAGATTTGAGTGTAGAGTACATACCGATTGTATGGATGGGTTTCCGGTATGGCACGATTCCAAAGGTGTACTGGAACACTCCCCGTCCATGGAACAGTGGGGTGGCGAAACCAGTGAACCTCTGTACTTTGGTCTGGAATTTTCTAATGAACGACCCGGGTGGGTTTTTCACCTGGGTGTACATCTCGTTCTCACCAAAGGAGTACACCGGAACCAAGTCAGCGCTGCAGGGGAAAGAGTTGTATAAGAACAGCTTGTAAAACCAGAAGTGCAAACTTTAAAGTTACATCTCACTAGATAACACAATACTGTCATCCTGACTGACTTCACCGTTTCTGCATGCCCTCTGTTTCTAAAAACACAACCTAAAATGGAGGCATTCGAGTCAATCAGCAGCCACCGACCAATCAGATATAGCTACAGTTTGTATCAATGTAATTGCCATCATGTCAAAAAGCAGCTGCCTGATTGGCTAACAATATCAGCCCAATCAGATGTAGCCTACTTGAAAGCACCTGTCAAGTAAATGTCTCTCAACCCTCAGCAACAAACCAACCAGATGTACTCCCAATAATGTAATTGCGATGTGGCTGGATTCATAGATTAAAAGAAAATGTATTAAACTCACCCATGCTTCATAGCCATTCTGATAAAGCCTTTACGTTTCTTAAGAGTCAAAGTACACTTCCCAGGCATGGCGTCCAGAACCTCAATGGCACCACCTGTGAGTTTAGAAAGTTGACAGTTCAAAGCTCAAACACTTTTAAGGAAGCTTTTTTCACTTCCAAAGTTTGTCTGTTCATATCAAACAAAGCTATATAAAACAAACTATATCAAGTCTTTAAAGTCAATGGTGGGCACACAGGGAGCATTCCTGTACAACTGCTTGTAGTCTGTAGTTTATAGAATGACTGATTATTTTGAGGTGGAGACGTCCCCGTGTAACAGTATCATAGCAACAATTATAGGGCATGTCCCTACCAATAACAATGACGGCAGCATTGCCAGTTCCTTGTCTGGTCAGAATCCATTCCACAGACTCACGGCTCACAGCACAGCATCCTTCACAGAAAATTTGTACATGTTAGAAACAACTTCAGTCATACTTAGACTTAAAACCTGCCACATCATGTGACACATGAGGTAATAGACAGTGTAATAGACAGTAATCAATTACTAAAGGATGCATGTCATATACATTAATATTTGCACACATTCTAACAAGTTAGATAAATGTTCAAATGTAATGTATGTTGTGAGAACATGTGTGAATGTTGATGTATATGAGGTATGTTTATGATGCAAGCAGTTTGATGGCCAGATAAAGTGCGATTACATCTCTTATCTTGTCTTGATCTTATTAGTTTTCCCTAATAGGATTGGTTCTCACCACTGGTCATCACGTAATCTCTGTGCCAAGGCATCCAAAAGATTCCCGACAGGATCAGCAAGTGGGGACGGATTCCGGGGAACTTCTCGGAGAAGTGCGTGCCTTCCGTACCGAAGTTAACGAATGCCCCTGCACCCAGCACACCGTGCGGATGGAAGCCGAAGACGTAATTCTTCTCAGGGTCAAGGTCCGTGCTCTTGACGAGTTCCATGGGGAAGTATTTGGCCATGTACTTCCACACGGTCCAGTTACGGACCCACTGCACGCGCCGACCCCCGCGGTGGGGCGTGTCGAGATCGTAGAAGAAGACCCAGCACGCGTACAGCAGCGAGAACCACCACCATCGCGTGAAGAGGAAGACGACGGCGAGGATGCAGCAGGAATGACCCAGCAGGAGGAAGCTAAGACACCACTGCAGAACCGCCGCAGTCTGCAGGCGGCGCTTCATGGGGATGTTCAGGGGGGCAAACTCGAGGCCAAACATCTTGGAGAATCCTTTGAACACTGTAGGAGGATACAAAAGATTGGTCAGAGGTAATTTCAGAAAACTTTTATTTTGCTGGAATGTGAAAACAGCAAAAAATGCTTACTAGTATAGCTAAGCATTCCCCCCTTTAAACAGAAAACTATAACGTTACATACCCCTTTTCATAATTTTTTTCTGGGACTGTGTCTGGATGTCCTGGAGTCACGTATGCCCCATACAGGAAATATCAACAATGGAGACACGTGGTCCCTGTCACGTACGCGTCTAACAAACATGCTGTAGGACTATACATTCTTGTAGCGTAATTCTATAATTTGCATACTTTTACATTTACTAAAATGTTTACATAATCTGAGCTCCAGTGCATACACAATTTGCATGCACCAAACTAACGCTGCTCAACAAATAATAGTTTTCAGTCGAAATCTAAACACCCTAAATCAAATGACCGCATTTCAAGTCAATATTAAATTTAAAAAAAGAAAACTTGCTCACCTTTTCCTCTATCTGAAACCCGCCCTGCTCTTTACTTCAACTGATCTATTGATCTTTGCCCCCCGTAAACTCTGTTTGCACCTGATGCGAGTGTTATTAATCAGCCACACATTTACTCTTTCAGGAGACATCCAACTTACACCAAAACAACGTCAGTAAAACGCTAGCTGTTCACTCTCATTGGCGATTTACCTTACAAAAGCTATCATTATGTGGTCTGTATAAAGTATAAGAAGTTAAAGTAGACTTACGCCCAGGAAAAAAGTGCCAACGAAGCTTGTTTCTGACCTTACTCCACAGCGACCTCAGAACGCACCAAAACAACAAGGCACGGATTTCACCTTTGGCCTCATGAGGCGATTCCATTGAAGGCGATGGGGAGAAATGTTTGTGAATACGAAATGTACCACTACACAATGAATAGAAAATGAAAAATAGTAGCAAAATTATTATGAAGATATATTTGTTACTTTTATGGTAAGTTTATCTTGATCTGTAAATAAATATTGTTTATCCAGACAAACTTGGTAAGATAAAGAATGGTATCGGTAATTTGTACTTCACCAGATTTCCGCTAGAGGACCTACGGACTGAACAGAAAGGAAGATGATACAAAAGTGTTTTTGGCTCCAAAGAGTAAGATTAAATACTTTTGTACGTGTAATTCTGTCTGTATGTGATAAAATCTGACAAAAATCAATATCAATAGACCTGGTTCATCTTTATACGACTTTAAATTTAGACAACCGAACCTCTTTCATAACGAAATCCCATATGGTCTAGTGGTTAGGATTTGGCGCTCTCACCGCCAAGGCCCGGGTTCGATTCCCGGTGTGGGAAGCCGTTATTTTTTTTCTCCATTCTTTTCATCCTATATTTTACGCCTGGTTCCTTTTCATCCATTCAGAGCTATAAATCCCTGGGACTTTTAGTTTTATATTTTCTTTATTTTTCAATCATATAATTGGAAGGATACCAATTCTAGTAAGTAAAGTATTTAGTGGAGATAATTCAGTAAGTGCAAGTACAAAACTAAAGCCAGAAATGTATCGTTGAATATATTTTGTACGCATCATAGAATTTCAAAACATGTACAAAGTATACATCATGATCTTAACAGTAGCGTCAGGTGAGCTATAATGTTGCCAACACCTCTCAGATTTCATTCTGTGAAGTTTAATAAATAAATAAATGGTCAACATTATTCTCAGACAATCTCACTTTTACCTTGCAATAGTCTATTGGTGCTTTAGATATCGAATACATTTTGATACGAATATAATATACGTACGCACACATATTTACACACAGAGAAAGAACAATCAAGTGTTGCATATCCAACCAGAGTTAAACATCAATGAATATAGCCCGTGTCAGTTTACGCATAGTTGAGGGTTTACACTATCTTCATCTTGTATAGTGATTCTTAGTGCAGGTGTGCTCGATCTCGTAACATTGCCCCTCCTTCTGTGCTCATAACATTGTCCCTTCTTCTTCTACAGGAGGGAACACCGTTTTGATTATCAAACATAGCCAGTGTCGGTTTACGCAAATTGTCACGGTTTACACTATCTTCATCTTGTAGTGTTTCTCTGCATGTGTTTTACGTGTTACCGTGACCTGTGCTAGTACAATTGTCCCTCCTTCTGTGCTCGTAACATTGTCCCTCCTCACTGACCGCCGCCGCCGAAGTCTTCTACAGGAGGGTACACAGTTTGGACTGAATACTGCGTCTGATCCGTCCGTGAATTGGCGTACGCGTCTGTTGGTGCCCCGCTTTCTCGCCTACAACAAAGAAAACAGCCTTCTAATATTGCTCTTTAAAATATTGAAGTCACAAAAACACACAACGAATTCAAGGTCATTTGTCACTCACCATTGCTTATAACAGAACTGGTGAAGTTCTGATTGGACGCGTAGTCGTTGTCATCAATATAGTGCATCCTGAGAAGCTGTTCTTCTTCCACTTGGGCTATATCTACAAAGTTTTCAAAAATGGTATGATTTACAAAACCGAGATGGCCAGATAGATCAATGTACTGAATGAGATTGCTAATTAAAACGCATAAAGAGATGCATATACATTTTTAGATAATGACAACGTCCAACGTTTGAACATGTAAGTTATACCACGAGCATACATGATTCCGCCACCCTGAAAAGATACGTCCAAACAGATCTTCAACCCAACATCCGATCCCCCAATATAGAATGCACTCCTGTATATCTGAACTGTGCATACCGTAGAGTGCTGCACTAGAGATTTTTCAAACCCACTGTTTTTCAAAGTGGCGGATTTATGTAAACCGGTGGATTATTAAATGTTAATGGGGGTTACATGAAGAACAAAAGCGCAGATGAAATAGATGATGTTTTCTAAATTAACTGACCGGTGGTGGATTCGGTGGGCAGGCCCAGTAGTTGATTATCCGTGCCTGAACTGGAGTCGACAAAGTACGTGTTCATCAGTCCTTTGCCCTTGATCTCTGTAGGACCCCGTGACGCACAAACAAATCCGCGTCCTTTTATCAACCTGTTAAATGAGAGACGTGCGCAACATTGTGTTACAATGAATACTAGTAATAGTTTTCAGTAGTTCAATAAATGTTTCACTTGATCATGGCCTACTTCCACCAGTGTACAGTATGAGGCTGAAATTATACCGATGTATTCTAATATGCTGAAACAATGCATATCTCTATAGGTCACTTGGTGGTTTGTCATCTCTGAACTTCATATACTAGTAGTTCCCCCAAGTGTAAAGTGGTCTTACGTTTGAGGGAGGCTAGCCATGTGATCACAGAATGCAGAGTCAGGTGAACACAGCGGTCATTAGTGCCCTGCGCAGCTGCATACGTGGGCCCTGTTCTTTACAGGTTTTGATAGATTCATTCTCCATGTAACGTTAACGTAACATCACCAATTTACGTCCGATTTATTCAAAACGTATTTATCTTACAACCGCGCGGACAGAGCCAAATTTCAAACCCATGGGCAGAAATATCAGCTCTTCTAAAAAGAAAATGCATAGTCTGTAAGTTTTTCTCCGCCTGTTTAACGCCGTGCGAGCATGTATTCATACTGAGGTACATGATGAAGAATTGTGCTAGGGTAACCTATTATCGTCCACTTCTGAATCTTTTCCCTTCTAGCGCTATGCTTGAAGAACATAGACCAGAAAAAAATGCACAGCAGTTGTCCAAAGTAGTCTGCAGACAAATGATAGTAAAATCACTACGTCTGTCCGGCCACTTGCTTAACGCGATGGAAAAAAAACAATGTTTATCTGTAAATTTCCCCCACATGCGCGGCACGTGGCGTTCACGTGGTAAACGAATGGCGATTATGTTTTGCTATGCAAAAATTAAAGAGATGGCTAAGCATCATACTTATGATGTTCTTTATTGCTCATGAGAACAGGCTTTGGCATAATACACCGCGACATGTGGACATGAGCCAAACCGGACGTAAATAGGTTCTGCACGTAAATAGGTTATGTTACGTTACTGTATGGACCACAACTTTCCGCACTTATTCACCCCCGGCCCGTATAATGCTAGGGCCATATTCTCCAGCCGGGGCCCGGCCGGACTGCTTGAGGAAAATAAATATTCAAGTGTATATCAATAAACATGCACAGGCTATGCTCTTAGATAATTTTTTTATACTTTTGTGTATTTTAATGTCTTTTATATCATACTTTTGGCTCTGGAAGACTGCTCAGCCAGGCCCCGGATTGGAAATGTGAACCCGATCACAGGCAGCTCCGGTCCGCATAATTATATGTGAGAAGTTAAGAACCACCTACTTGTATGTCTTCATACTGATGTGCACTTTGCCGGGGATTCCATGACTCTCCATCCGTGAGGCCGTGTTGACGGTGTCGCCGAACAGACAGTACCTCGGCATTTTCTCACCCACCACTCCTGCCACTGTCGGACCAGAGTGGATTCCGACACGGATCTGAAGGAAAATGACACACCGTTAGAATTTTATGAGGTAGGCCTAGGAACAATAATGTTGTGTTCCCGATTACGGTACTGAAAAATGGGTCAGTACGAGGGTAGATATTCTCCCCTATTTTTTATTTCAGTCGAAGTGAATGTAAAACTGAAATGACACCGGTACTGTCAACATCATATTTTAATCATCTTATGCAGACATATACAATATGTAAGTACAATTTCTATTGCGAAAGAAATGATAACATGTAGGAAAAAATCTGTCAAATCGAAAATAGTATGTCCTTCGGCCATTAAGTCTAGGGTCGGCAGTTTTTGCTAGGGTCAGCTGGGTAACCGTTAACGACGGTTTTTCCTAACTTTAGCACTATTCGATTTGAACACTGGCTGTCTATCTGTGTTGAAGTGAGGCTAAAGTATAATGAATCACGACCATGTATTGTACGTTTCATTGCTATTTTCTATAAAGTTATGTATTCTCTCACAAGTAGTCTGTTAACGTTGCAATCTATTGCTTACATTGGACTATTGGTAAAAATAAGAATCTATAACCTGAAGGCTTTTTCCTGTTGCAGGTGACTTAACGTTGGCTGCCGCTAGGTGCATCGCTAAGCCCATGTTGACAACCCTCTCGGCATGTGTACGGATGGGGATGGGCAGGCCTCCAGTAACCATGTAAGCATCTCCTATGGTCTCAACCTAAAGTAGCAGTTATGTTTATGTCATGCGTCAGTAATGTCGAAAAAAGGACTGATGAATAAACTCCATTAACACTAACCCACTGGGTTACATAAATCCACCACTTTGAAAAACAGTGGGTTTGAGAGATCTCTTGTGCAGCACCCTCCAGGTATGCACAGTTTAGATATACAGGAGTGCATTATACTGGGGGATGTTGGGTTGGAGATCTGTTAACGTTTGGACTTATCTTTTCAGGTTGGCGGAATCATGTGCCCTGGTGGAATTATGTTAATAGATGTAAGGTTCTCCCACCAAATCGGGTACAATATGTACCAAACATCGTTATCCATCCCATGCCACAAGACTTGGCCATGGGATTGGCCAAGACAGAATGATCATGAAATGCATTTGATACCATATTAACTGCATGATGCGTTGTAGGAATTACGAACAGTTTCCCATTAATGATGATCAAAACAATGCTAGCAGACAGTATGATACAACACCTTCCCCATTCGGCCAGTAGGTGAGGAAGATCACCCACCTTGTACACATCATGCACGGTAGTGAGTCTGTCGAACCGGAGGTACATCTCGTTCAGCATGGTGACGACCTGGGTGGGCTTGCATTCGCTGCAGATGTTGGTGAAGGTGACCACGTCGCTGAACAGGATAGTCACCTCGTCATACGACGCTGTACAAAAAAGGGAAACAAAGTAAAAGACAACAAGGTAAAGGGTACAGGTACAGGCCCTTTTTTCTATCTAAAGCCGCAGGGTTGGAGGCTGGTTATCCACTGTGTCTCTAAGGACACGGTATTGGAAGATGGAGCCTTCCGCTGCTTGTTACATCATCGACCAAAGTAAGGTATTCGTTTATATATACTCCTCGGTAGAGTTAGGAAAGTCGTGTAAAGTGCCCCTCCCAAGGATACAACATCTAATCAGGAACCCTGTGTCATTGGAATGAATTCTATGGTGATAGCTGAATCTGACCCTGTACAGCTGTGTCATTGGAATCATCATCATCATATTTGTTGCCCCCAGATAACCCCGCGAGGGGCAAAGTGGGGGGGGGGGGGTGGAGGAGGTCCCAGGCTAAGGCGGGCAGGCCTCCAGCCTGGCGCGGTATGACTGACGGTGGGAGCTGTGACAACCGCGCCAGGCAGGGCGTTCCACTCGGGGATTGTGCGGGGGAAGAATGAGTGTTTGAAAGAGGAAAGAATACACCCTACGAATAGCTGAATCTGATCCTGTGTCATTGGAATGACACCCTCTACGGATAGCTGAATATGCACGCCTAGAATCGAACATCTCGGTCTCGTCTTCGCTATCCTAGTCACCCGGCCATTCATTCAACGTCACTCATTCATGTTGGCAACACATATCTATATATAGAAGCGTGTCAATGTATTTCTACAATAAATTCTGTGTAACTTCCAATTAGCCAAGTTAACCTAGTATCCAGTATGGCGGACAATACGTAATAGTCACTCGAGTGCAGTAACCATATTAGGAAAAATAATGTATACAGTAGCGTCTGACTGTTTGACGTACCCGCTTCTACCTTCTTCCCGTCCCTGAGTTGTTCGGCGACAGGCCTGGGCAGCATGGTCTCCAAGAGTTTCTCTGTCTTCTTCTGCATGGCTTTCAGAGCGTCAGACATGCCCCGGAGTTCCTCCTTCTTCATCTCCAGCTGCTTGGATAACTCTGCTTCGACTTGGCGCTGTCGGTACAGTCGACAGAAGTGTGGGTGAACATCTTTTAGTCATGTCTTGACAGCAGGGGGTAAGTTTGTGTCTTTTTGTTTATTTTGAACATGAAGCATACAACAACATAGCATTGGTGCACTTTTCAAAGAGTACTGATTGAATAAAAAAAGAGCTGTCTACCACTCAAAGTCCAGAACACGAGATATCAAAACCGGAAGTTCCGATGCAGTACCGTAACAAGCCGCTAGGGGTCCCAAAAATCGAATCAAGACCTACCCACATACAAAAATTTCAAGACAATACCCAGGCATTCTCAAGTTATCGTATTTACACACATAGAGACAGACAGACAGACACACACACACGCGCGCGCGCGCGCGCACTACAGAAAACATAACCTTCTTGGCGAAGGTAACAAAGCACTGGTTAAAAAGCAAACTCAAGCAGTTCATTATACCAAAACTGGCATCAAAAATTTGTGACACTTGAAAGTCACGTTATACCTGTTGATTCAGCAGTACAAAGTCCCTCAGGACGTCGTGCAGTGCAATGTCTGATAAATGCATGTTCATATCCTTGAGCTCTCCCAGGCTGGTCACTTTGGGGGAACACATGAACACCATGCACTGGTGTTGGGACAACCAGATCATTTGACCTGCAACAGAAAATGACAATAATTCATACTTTTTGTATCGACTTGAAGACAATATGCATACTCACGAAACAATGTCTTTTCACTTAGTTTGCAATATTCATTAAAATGTTGCCACACATTTTGAGATGTATCTTTGTTGTTTTGTTTTCCCTACGGCTGTAACACAACAAAGGACATGTAAATTGACATCATGTAGTCTTTTTTTAACGAACTCGATCAGTGCAAAGCCGTAGGGGGCCACTCATCGCAGCACTGAACTAGTTGCTACTGTAGCAGCATCTCTTCACCCTAAGTCAGAAACATCAATGCTTGAGACAAGCATGGCTTCAATGACCCATTAAGAGAAGCAGGGGCTACGAAGGCTTCTCTGGGAATTCCCTACCCCATTTAGACCGGAATGTTTTGATCCACTCACATCGGGGCATGCCCCTACTCTTTTTCGAAATATGTGGTGGGTTCTTTTACGTGTTCAATGTGTGACTTCCTCAAACACGGGACCTCCATTTAACGTCCTATCCTATTTGTTTGTTTGCTTGTGTTTGGTGACTGGAAAGGGTATACATATAGCGTTCTCAAACACACTTGTTCTGTATATATATGTTCACGTACCTCTCAGTGTGAGAGTTGTCCGGCCACCCCACGAAGACGGCATTTTCTCCCGTTTGGTCTCCAATATGAACTGACTGCTGATAGAGGCGCGGATATGCTCGATGTGAAACGGAATTTCTGGGTGAAGGATGTGAAAGAAGAAGTCCATCCGAGCACCGGGGAATCTCACAGCCGGTAAGTACTTCTGCACGACCGTTCCAAGCTGTTTGACATGTAACTGGGACAAAACGACAGGAAATAACATTTGCAAGCAAATGCATAGTGTTTACCTACACACGGTCTAGCCTAACAAACTACTTCTCTGTTTATTTTTACTCAAACAGATTCATACATATGGTGGCCAGCCCCTATAGCTCTGTCCTGCCACTTAATCGAACATGAGAGGGTATCTGCCCCAGTAACCAATAGTGGCAGTAGTCATCTGGTCCAGGTCATTGGTCATTTTTTGCTTCTAAAAGAAGAGGAGGAAGAAGAAAGGGAGCAAAACAAAACGGTTCCCTTCCGTGATCGTGAACCAGTTGTCCAGCAAATAAGGGTATTTCTAAAGCACACATAAAAGCATAGATGTATAGAAAATGCCACAAGGCATTAATGAAATTGATAGATAAACCATTCTCTCAACAGGTAGACACGTATCCCTGCAACCTTGGAAAGTTACGACATGACAACATTATCAAGGAGGAACAAATCACCTCTTCGTCGAACATGATATGAAAGGGTAAGATTTCGCAGAAAGTTTTGCTGTCCATTAAAAGCTGTTCAGGATAGACAGCATCAAACTTGTCGGGGACGCATCCGTCCAGCACGGCTTCTCTTATAGCAGACCACCTGCCAACAGCGAGCAGTCGGGCGTCTTCGGTGCCGTTCTTGAAAAAAAAAAAAGATGAATAAATGAAGATATGAAGGTGTCATTTTTCTTTACCATCAGACGGTCTTAAATTACTGACAGATATCATTATCTTACATAGAGCCTCGTCCATGGCCTATGCAAGATAGAATATACTTTGGGGAGCTCTAGGCTTTGCTAAAAAAATTCTCTACGAAACCGGCCCGAGATTTCCACTTTTGTGGACGTGGTCGATATACAAGCTGTCAGCAAATCAGAGAATCGGCTTTACCTAAAGAAAACATTTAGGCGACTCTCTGATTGGCTGATGGATAGTGAGAGGCCAAAGCCAACAAAAGTGGACACTTGTATAGGCCACGGGCAAAGCTCTGCGTAGAAGAATGACAGATATCAAATTGAATGTGCCTAATCAATGACTTTTTTCTAACGTACCTAAAAGAAATGATAAAAGATATGATAAGTTGTGCTTACCGTCTCATTTGTATATTTCCTTTTTATTTTCTTCCCTCGTCCATCGATCCTCTTACATACTATTTCCTTGATGGACAGGACGACGTGCTCCCGCTTTCCGGACCTCTCCTCTTCATATCTGTGACTCACTATCTTCATCTCTATCTCTGTGTTGAAGAACTTCCGGGCGCAGCCCCGAACTTGTCCTGAAAGGTCACAACGGTCATAACATCAACAAACTAACGTTAGAAATACATGTCGTTCTTAATCTTTAATACACATTACACATGTCATAATTTCCATACAGTTGTTATACATACGAGATGCGTGTTTTCTATCTTACGTAAATTAGATATCGACGTCACTTTATAAACATGTTACCTTAATTAGATGTTTATTTGAATACTCTCCAAGCAGAGGTCGTCCATGGGCTAGCGAAGAAAAAACAACGGCATATGATAAAACGGTGACGATCTGCCCATTCACGACCTCTGCTTGGAGAGTATATTTGAATACTATAGTGATAGATAATGAATATAAATCTATTGAGGTTAGAGAGGAAATACTGTGCTCCACAAAAGGATTGATATAAAAGTAAAGCATTTTTTCATAACTTGGGTGCTATCAAATTCCGTAAGATTGTGCTACTACTGCAGAAAAATGAATAAAAAAAAGGTTAATGAATTGGAGGGAATAGAAGAGGGAAACGCCTATGGATTTACGTGATGTTTCATTTCGTGCAGTGTCCGTCCCTTGAGGTTTTAGTGAGTTCTAGTTACTTCTCCCACCTATGATCATGTCAGCGAGCCCCTTCCTATCGCTGTGGTAATGCTGCCCACCTATAACCATGTCGGCGTATCCTTTTCTATCGGTGTAGTAGTGCAGGAGGATCTCTCCGTCCTTCAGCCGTTCGACCTGGAAGGAGGGTGCGTTCATCTCGGTGTAGGCGATGGTGAGGTAGCCGTAGTGCATGTAGTCCAGGTTGTCCAGCATGTCCTGGAGGTTTCCGCCGAGAGCCCGTAGGATGGCGTCATAGCCTGCCTCCATGCAGAAGTCGATGAAGTACTCGCCATACTGCTGGAGAACGGTGCTATCGTCCAGCCCTGACAGAAAACATGTTTTGGACACATTCTAAGATTGTCGACCGACACAGTTGCTCAACAAGCAATGGAGCTTGCCTTGATCAAGGAGGTTATATAGACTCCTTGCCTTGATATGGTCCTGCAGACACAAGTCTAGAAAAGGAAGGCACTTCAAGAACGTACTGAGTATTATGAGACCTCAAAAAAGACGAGTATAGGACCGTGACGGACAGAAAGGAAATTACGGGAGCTAAAGGGTGTTCGCGATGAACAGGTCATGGTGGAGAGGGTTGATGAATGATTGATTGCAGCTGTAGTGTCCAGACTGCTGCAGCAACAGAACACGTACAGTACTAGTACTAGTGGACAACTAGCACTACTACTTCTGACACAAAACATGCCTCCGATTCAAGAGTTCTGAGTCAAGAATCTGCTTTTATCGGGCTTTACTGCAAAACTGGCATTCTTTTTCCAGTGCGATCAACCAACAACTAATGGTCTTATTATGGCCAAAAGCGCTGAACACATAATGTATCTTAATTTTGAAAGAAAAACATATGCAAAATTTACCTATGTCACAAACAATATCATAGCAGACTTGTATTGAGGAAATGATAGAGGCAGTACCGTTATGTTGTACTTCCTCACTTACCTAGTATACGAGATGCAGCCATGATCATTTTCTCCATAATTGAGTCGTCGTAAGACGTATTCATAAAGTAGGAGTCTTCTACCCCGGCAAGTTGTCTGCAATAAAGATGCTCGTAAAGTAATTATAAGTGTAATCTCCATTGTCAAGTCAAGACTGTACATCCATATTTCGTGCTAAACATTATCCTAGTCTAATACCTATTTCACAGTCAGCTCAGGTATTCCAGATTTCTTACGATTTCTGTTGTTTCAATGTAGGAAATTATTAATAAAAGCATCTCACCTGATATTTTCCCATTTCTCCTCTCCGTAAGTAGCCACCAAGTAGCCACGGAAAGCAAGATTGATAACGCCGTACTGAAAGAATTGTTCTTTCAATAAGTGAGTTGCTTGATATACATGCTGTATTCTATAAATCCAATGCAGTACAGCATCTTGTCAAGTTCTTCTGGCAGTTCTGTCCGATGTAAAAATTCTGGACTTTGTCAAATGGCCGATGCAATTGCCAAGCTATCAAAAAGTTCAGACACAGTTGACGCGTACATATAAATTTTTCGAATGTAGACTTCTTAGGGACAAGCTTTAACATTATTTTTGGCGTATCTTATTACCTGGATGTCTAACCTTCATCAACGTACTTTAACATTATATTTATCATCAAATACCTATGGTGGTATCTTAAGCTTCTTCAAAAGGCACGCTATGTTGTTTTGACAAAGGATAAAGGAAGCCTATTATATAAAAAAAGAAGAGCTTACCATCTATTCTCTGCTGACAACGTCACAGTTGTAGTCGTAGAAGACTAAGTAGGCATAAACTGCAATGAAAATACACAGGAAACTACAGACGAATAACACAGTGGGGGTAAAGGTACATTGCTGCAGAAGACCATATCGAATATTAGAAGTGCAAAACCTCAAGGATGAAATCAGACGACGTACGTATACATTGAAATGGAAAGTCGCTACTTACACGCAGCGTATTCAAGGTCAAACTCTGGCAAGGTCAAACGTTTACAAGATCAATAGCGTCTTTTAAGCATACGTCAGACCGCAGGCTAGCTTTTAGTCCATTCATGACATACTGCAATACTTTTTATCATCTTGAAAGCTTTTTTCCGATGTGCCAAATTTTCATTTCTGAGGCAATAAGCACTGTAAAGTAGAGTGTTTTACAACATTATTATTGACGTTTATTTGCTACGGTGGTATGGCAAGGTGACCAAATCGCACGTCCTTCTACCATATGTAGGTTGAAGCCAGTGGCATTTCTATTATGATTGCGTCACTGGATTATCAAGGTGCACTTTGAGTGCTTTATATAATAATTTGTGACTGCGAAGTGTTTTCCAACAGAGCTAGAGGAGAGATTACCCTAACCCTGACATCAGATGAAGCGGACATACTAATGCAACCATCCCGAGACGTTGTTGAAACACAAACACTCCAACTTTGCCCTTATAAAATCTCTTTCTCCCACTTTTTTGCTGCCAGAATATCAAAATATCTATTCATCAAGAATTCGGATTTTTTTGGCAAACGATTTTATGGATTTTTCTTGAAAAGTGATAAAAGTAAACATGTCTGAATAATATTCTTTAGAAAATGGATTTTACAAGCCATCGGCTTGTTGACCGAAAGTTGACATGCCTTCCAACGAGAACTAACATCTATATATCACCTATAAGAGGTAATGGTTTATCTATACGTCACCGTATGTTGAAGATTTTGGCTCCAATTAGTGTCTCAATAATCCATCAGATAGTGCCACTGTTCTAGAATACATACATTACTGTTGACATCATGCGTGCTTCTCTCACACGGTAGATAGAATTTATCTTATTGTCAATTGAGGGAGACAGCAAATGCCCCCAATGAAAGCGAAAGTAGATCATCTGAGAAGTGATAAGATACGTTAACTACATAACAACACTCACCCTTGTCCACCCGTTTCCGAGCACTGAAGACTGTTGAAGAAACGACTGGCTTTACACCTTCCGTCGTCTGAATTTCCTCGAGTCGGTGCTCCTTGTAAACTGCCCTGTTGCCCTTAGACTGATGATCAATGACTGGATACAGGCAGAATCTTCCCGCAAGTGCAACAGCACATACATTCCCTTGGACCCCAGATGTTCAAGGGCTACTGAAGATGTTTTCACGGTCGGTAACAACCTTCCCTTGGGTGGACTACAAGGTATTCACACGGCACGCATTCATGTTTTTCACACGTTAGCATCAGGTGCTTTCCTCGCTCAAAAACCCCATGGAAAGTTAAATCCTCGCGTGATGTGTACACCTCGGGAATGGATAGAGCTGTAGCAAGATCTTGAGAGGCTCCCCAAAGATTCAGATGACGCATCAGAAACTGCTAACACCTTGAAAATCACTTAGTGCCCATCTAGCTGCAATTTTGACATCATTAATGCCGGAAAGTATTTTGGAAGTAGTAAAGGTCCTTTCTGCGCCCATACATTACTGGCGTAAACAGCTGGCCTGCGATTCATGGCAGGAAATACTTTTGATGATAACAGAGAGCCTCAACCATTTAAGTGACCGTGCTGGAAGCCAGTCATCATAAAGGATTTAAAGAGACAGGGTTCCATAATATCAACATCTCCTGCACGTAACTCACATAATCTGTAAGCAGATGTTTTGGTCATGGACTAGGAGTGGCTGCGATTTTCATCTTTTCTTTCGCGTTTGGACGCATCACATCAAAGCACACCCGGGAAATAGCGATTTAGTTGTATAAGACATTCATCTCCTCATCATGTAATTGTATAATTGACACATACGACTCCCTATTGTATCTCCTGTTGATATTATCTACCTCTGACAATATCATATAGATAGTGCCTTCATGTTGTTTGAAATGGATCATTGTACAGCCTAGAACCTAACCATTGTATAGCATAGAACCTCCCTGTAGCTTTAAGTAGTTTGATATAAGTAGCAAGTAGTATTTAATTGTTTGCCTTACATTGTACCTGTTACAAACGTTGTGGAATAAACTTTGACTGGACTTGTATCTTTTTTTTTGGCTTGTGATTCTGCCTAACATAATGTATACTATATAGCCTCCGTTGCAGACTCCTTCCGTCTGTTTTCTTTCTGTAAAAGAAAACAGTCTAGAAAAAGAAAACAGCCGGAAGGAGTCTGCAACGGAGGCTAATGTATACAATATTTACTGCAAATGTTTCTTGTTAACACCGGTACAAAGGAAGACAGGACAAGATATTCCAAAGGTAAGCAAATGTTGCCGAATTTATTGCTGTTTCGTGTGGTACAGGGGACTATAGTTATTGTGTCTGACATTCCATTTAAATACCATGCTCAACAGTAGCGCCACAAGTACAAGTGATACTGCAAAGACCCTACAAACTTTTGTTGTTTTCTAAGCGTAGGGAAAACATAACTGACCATGACATGTAGCAAGTGACAAAGCTGAAAATCTTTGGTCTTTCGACAAGTCACTGTGTGCACGCTGGTAAGTATGGAGAGTAATATATACTGGCTCATCAAGTGAAGTTCCATCAATTCAAGTACTGCAGAAAATTGGTATGACACACAAGCAGCAATGTAAGAATACCTTTGTCCCAAGACATACAAAACAGTTTTACATTAAGTATACATATTGACGGCTATTCACATCTACATGAAATGAGGTATCCTGGGAGCTATTTGACAATGTTTGGTAGAATAGATATATCGTCTAAAAAGCACATCAAACTTTGTACCAAGGCATGTTGAAGTAAACAGTGGAGAAATGTAAAATAAGTTAGGCCACACAAATCCAATATCTTTTCACTTGCAGGTTTATATTTTTGCATATGAACCAGTACCTTACGTCATTAACCAATTAAGTCCTTAGGGCAATTGTGGTAAGAACTTTCCTACTTTTGGGCATGATGTGTGAATTTATCGTTTGGCAAAAAAAAACAATAATCGAGTGTCCAGTTTAGTGTATATATGCATCTTCCATTGTAATACATTTACTACTGTTTAATAGCTATATACACAATCTGTTTTAACATCTCAACGTGGTACAACTTTATGAGTGATTATGTAACATGTAATTAATAAAATTCAATGTACCTTTTTGATTCAGCTGTCGCAACTCTCCTTTTTCCTTATCATTTTTCCTGTACACCACTTTTACCTGAACAAACCAACATCCCTTTAACCAACTTATCCAACATCAAGCCTCTAATCATCAAGTTACTGTTGTATATCTGGCTTAGTCATTTTCCGAAATCTTAAAACTTTCAGTATGCTAACTTTTCTGGTAACCATGCACCCTGGACAGCACTGAAGTCAGTACTTGGTAGGCTAGCCTGTATTTACACAAGCTCTCAGCCGGAGGTTACTGACCCCCACCCAAAGGCGGTTACGGAAACCGGCTGGACACTAGGAGCGCGATTCGTCAGGCTACTTGGTAGGCCAAATTGAATTGAAACAGATCAAACTACTTGTGCACCAATAGATGCCTGGAACATTTCTTGAAAAGATTATGATCCAAAGGAACTATCATTTCAAAACCTAACATAGACGATTACAACAGCAACTTCAAACAATACCAAAAATAGTCCCTTCCCATGGCTTTCTTTTCGACATGTACCAATCTTCAACCACTACAGCAGAAACATTCTATGACCAACGTGCAACCTGAAAATGTAAATTTCTGTCCCTATTTTTTTCTGCATTATTTTGCACACTGAATCTGAACATAATTTAAGATAAATACATATTTGACAGCTGTAATATACATGCACATAATACTGTAAAAAAAGATACAGGCTCACATATATACATAGTACTTTTTTTTAATATATATACTTTTTCCCGTCATTGCACACCTTTTTCTTAAATGACCAAAACATCTACGATGAGACAGGTCAACGTTTAAGATTACAAAAAAAAGTAAAACACTGTTAAATGTACTTTTTGTCACATTAAATATGGACATCTACTGCACATTAACATAACATAAACATGATCTATATAGGAAAATATAAAAAGTTTTAATTTACTGGCTCAAATTAAGATACATGTATCCCAAAGTTTTGATCAGTTAAGACTTTTGGCGAATTTAACTTATTTCTGCCAAAACTTTCAATCCATGCAACAGTGTCTGGGTAAACACGGCTGTTTTCCATTAAAATTGGCCAACGGTTTTTGGAAACTTGCCACAGAAGCAAAATGGAATCGTTTACGTTGTGATGCTACCCCTACATTATCACCTACTATCCTGGCAAACTGTTTTGATCCTGTGCATTTCCTGACAAATCTACCTCTACAGACATGTCAAACATACAAAAATAATAACTTTTTTTCTGTTTTACCATGAAAGGACACCTAGGCATGACTGCCAAGAGAACCATGTTAACCTTCTTCCTGCTGAAGTAGTCTTCAAGCACCAAGTTTGTATTGGCTACGGGGTTAGGCAACAGGGAGAAGGTTAAAGCGGTATGGGTATTTTATCTTTATGTTGCAAAAATGTCATAACATTAACATTCAAACAAATCCAGCTTTTATTTTTTACCTGGAGTTACATTCAGCACTGTGCTTTGATGACTACTTTGTCGTATACAATACTAATTCTTTGATAAACTGATGTAATGCGTTTCTCTTGCAATCTTTTTCTAAACATTTATATCCTTTTAACCTTTATCTTAACATTTTGTATAACTTGGTTTTCTTGAAGTTTGTTCCATAGTTGCAGTCACCAGAGCTTTGTGCTGAACCCAACCGTTTTACTTGAAGATAGATTTGTCTTCTTAGCAGAGTCTTGCATTATATATTGCTGTCTGTACAGTGAAATTGCCTTGTCTGTAAGTAGAAGAACGCCTGCGTCTTGGAAACGAAGGCCTGCTTAAATGTTGAGTCTCTTCAGTTGTTCATACGTGATGAAGAACTGACAACAAAGAGTCAAGGAAATTTTTTAACCAAGAAAAAGAAGTCATGATATCATCATGGGACCCAAATCTTGTCATCAATTCTATTACATACAAAGAGAGAAAAGCATAATAATGGAAAGCATACATGGTGTTTTTCAAAAAGGATACAATAATATTCCATGGGCCGAGTCTCAACCAGTTGGGGATGAACCCTCTGTACAGTGATTTTACTCCTTCGTGTCTTGCAGTCTGAAAAAGAAGAAAAATTCCAGAATATTACAGAAAGCTTCATACAAGCATTTAATGAATTTCATTTTCAAGGATATCTAAAGATACAAAGGTTAATGTATTGGACCAAATTTCATCTATGACAGAATGTTGTATTCAACAAATCTTAGACATTCTTACCTTGATAAGGCAGTCGCAGGAGTTTTTGTAGATTGTAGAAGCGTTTTGATTATTTTTCAGGGCTCTCTGGTTCATCATTCGAGTCTTAACTACATCAATTGGGTTTGAAGCCACTGTCCCAGCTAAACCAGCAACAAAACTACAACTGTAGAAACAAAAAAAAACATCAGTGTAAGGTACATCAGTAAATGCTAATCATATTTCATTTCTCACTTAACCTCCTTCGCAATCCTGCTGATCATATGCATTGTTTACATATTGTCTAAATACTGTACATAGCATCTGTTTACTCAGTCACTTTCATTGAAAGATTATCTCTAAAGTGAGCTAAACTGGTTTGAGATCACTTGATCACTTTTGCTACAAAGATAGAAAAAATTGGTTTCAACTTCAAGTCAATACTTACATGAAGTGTGTGAAGACAGTGTCTTCCAAAAGTTTGGACTCCAGCACTTTGCTCTTGCTCCAGTCATAAACCGACAGCAGTACCCCTGCAACAACCGCTGCTCTTTGTGCTGTAGGGCCAACCCCCTGGTAGAAACAACAATAGTTTTTGCTTTTTAATCAAGAACATTTACTTTTGTGTCGCACAACCTACACATTAGAAGTTATAAACAATTTTGATTTTTACTTAATTCATCATGTGTTGTTTCCTTGTGTAGAGATCTAGTCAATATAAATATGCACTTTTCCCCGTCATTGCACACCTTTTTCTTAAATGACTTAAACATCAAGGATGAGACAGGTCAACATTTAAGATTGAAAACACGTTCAGTCAAAACTGCAAAAAAAAAACCTCGGTAAAATCTATTGTCCTGTATGTATTGGGCCCTCTTGGAAATATTCTTTTAAAGTTTTATAAGTTGAAGGGGCAACCCAGCTGTCTTGAGATGAAATAAATGAACACATGTGGACAGATCAGTATTGACAGGATTCTTAATGCTTGCATAAGTGCGAAAATTATCACATTGGCCAGGTGGTACTTCTGCATAGGTTGTCACTTGCACAGATTTGACTGCATACATTCTAAGTCTTTTATGTCAACTCCAGATGTGCAGTAGTGACAAACACAGCCGACGGACTCTACTCACCCTCCATAGTCCTCTTGTTCCCTCCTGCTGTGCTATCGTCATGAAAGCTCCCATCATGCTACCATTCCCCATACAGGCCAATCCCTGAGCCTGCATCCTCACCTGCAATACAGGAGTTAACATCATTATTGTTCAGCCTAAAGGACCTGTGGATTTCAGGGCTTGCTTATGAAGCTCATACCCAGAATGTAATGCAAATATGGTATCCAATACCTTACACTGCTGCTGTCCAATACCTAATACTGCTGCTGAGTCTCTTTCGTTCTCTTTGGTCAATGTTGCATCAACCTTATGGCCTTTGCATACGATTTCTCTTTGGAAACATCTATATGAGCCTATATACAGGACTGAGGAAGTATACATATGCGAACACAACCTTATATGCTTACGATCCGGTGACATGCTTACTAATGTACAGTAGACTAAATGCTCTTTAAGTTTAACTGGGTCATGAACTAAACGCTACCTTTGTGTACCCAGAAGTACAGTAACACTAGACTAGACGCCTTCTAACAAGATCATGGTACCATTGTAACCTGAAGGAGTATCAGGTATCCAGGAGTGCCCACTAACAACTCTTAACAACAGGACCTGGTGCTTACTAATGCACTTCTGTAATAAGGAGACCCTAGCCATGACAACCTGAACAAACATACAAGTTGAAGTGTCTGCAACTTAGATGGACAAAAATAACTATGTACATAACAAGATCTAGTTCACTGTGTAGGCAATGCTACCATCTAAACCCTAAAAAAACAGAACAAAAAGGTCTTGTTCACATCGAGGAAGACAACCATGCCAAAAATTAAGGATGAAGAGAATAAAAAGCCTTTTCTTAACAATCTCTAAGGCCTGCATGTATAATACTAGAAGGATAGGTTCAAAGGGTTCCACTGTAGGGACAAAATGGAGTTTTTGCAATGGTTTTAAGTTTGCGGTTGAAACAATTGTAGTGCTACAGCCACAATACAAAACAAACACTTTCATGGTGGTTTTAACTTTGCAGTGAAGAGATCAGTGTGAAACCTCGAACATAAAACCTCCACAAACATTTCCTTTTTTTACAATACTACATGTTGCACACTTGTTGGCACCTACCTTGAGTACATCAGTGGGGTTTGCGATTGTGGAACTGATGACACCAGCAGCCATCCCACAGAAAAGGTTCACTGCTAGGCTCTCTTTTTCTGTAATACAAAAACAACAGGTTGAGAATACAGTAACACTATTGACGCACTACATACAAGATCTACTGGAGAATATCCCCCCAACAATCGCAAATTCAACACCAAAAGAAACGCTAGGGAAGTACGAGAGGAAGGTAGAATTGCCGATTTATGAATACCTGCCAGCTTCCAAAAGCAGTTACTTAACAAATGTTACATTTTCACAGGGAGATAGAAAATGTTCTTGAGAAAACATCTTGATGTTAACTGATTCCCCAACATCTGTGACGCTTTGCTGGAATACTGATTCTACTTTACAACATTGGGTACACATCTATCTGAATGCTGTTACTTTTACTGACAGTTGTAGACTCTCTCTAAACTACAGTTTCAATACAGTGTTACATTCTGTCACTCCATCATGAGTTACACTACAGTTACAATCCCATAACAATTCCCTACATCAATAATGTTGTATTTTTGTTTTGAATTAGATAAGTACAACAAATAATATGCTTCGAGCATGCAAACTACGATTGGACCTGGCAGGTTCAACCCAACTTTTATCATGATGACTTCTGAAGGTACGAGAGAAAAGAAAAGCAAAAGAGAGACAAGAGAAGGAGCTAGAAGGTGACGGTTGCACATCGCATGCACGATACAGTAACCTTATGGAGGGTCCCCAGCAAGTGATGCTGCGCCGTGCGAGCACCAGTCCACACGCGGCGCCTGCTGCTCCGCCATGTGTGCGAACCAGACCTTATCCTGTGCCATAGGCAGACATATTGCTATCCAAAAATTCTTCTTTTTCACATGCATATGGCATTCCCACTAAAGGTAAATTTTACCACAAATGTGGTGGTAAAAAAAGGGGAGTAACTTGCTTAACTGTAATATTGGCAGGAGTTTTTGTTCTCCATCTCTATGCATGGAGAGAATACTCAAAGCATTCATCTTTTAACAGAAGAATCCAATCTCTATATTCCAGCAATGATATATTCTTGCCAATATCAAAGTTAATCATGTTGTTGTATCTTGAAAGTAACTATAATGATAAACCAAGCCTAACTAAGATTCATGGACATTTGGTAGTCAAGAGGATAGTACATGTATATGTTGCATGTCCTTGATTTGTTCAACATTGAAACAAACCAATTAGTTCCAAAACATTAAACTTTGGGGCCAATTTTCTTTGGTGTGCTGGCCAAGCAGGCTTGGCCAAGTATTACAGCTGTTACTGTTGATATCTGGTAATGGCAGAAATGGCACTTTTTGAATACAGTACTTCTTTATCTTAAATTTTCAGCTGTGCCTTTCAAGGAGTTTTATTTCCAGAGGGAACCAAAATTCTTTGGTACAAATTCAGTAGGACAGCAACATACATGTATGTACTGGCACTCTAACTTGTTTCAAATCATCAAAAAGATACTCTTAGATAAAAACAACACAAGCAGCATACACCACCTTTTGGAGCCAAAGTGATCTTAAGTTTTACTTTTGTTTGAAAAGTTCATCAACATTGCATCATCTTGTTCACTTGCATGAATATTAGATAAATATCTGGTGTGTATATTTCCATAAGACTAGATTGGCCAAAGGTGGTGTATGCTGCACAGCTCTTACTTGGTTTCTTAACCTCCAATGCAAATTCTGGTTTAACATCAACAGTTGCTAAATCCCTTGGACCCTCATGGAATTTTGTTTCTGGAGAACGGCATAACCAACCTAATTACAAACTGATTTCAGCCCTACAGACCTTGACCTTGGTTATCTTTAACTTTCTTGTATCTATTGACTCTGGTCAACAGGTATAAGGGTTGTCATTTCCAACAAGTTTTTGTGTTTGACACAGCATCAAAATTTGTGAGTTAACAAAGAATGAAAACACAACCATTCAAGTTTTCTGGCCTATTCTATATATAGCAATACAGGCCATGGTAGTTAAATTCTTTCTTTACGCATTCTTGAGACAACCAAGGTCAGAGTAACAACACAACTCCTACGTATATGGTTGATTTACCAACACTTCAGGGGGAGGGGGCTTTTAATCTTATAAACCTACATAATAACATATCCACAGCAATCTGCCATTCATCATATATTTGTATAGACAAATACCTTACCTTACAAAAACAAGTATATCTTAAAATCATTTTAACTTTTATAAGAACAAAAGGTCTCACCTCCAGGATTATCAGTGAAAGCCCTCTTCAGGGAGTAGTATGTCCCTATCTTAATGGTCCCATAGGAAGCCTGTCTAAGGATAGCTGGGGCAATGCTAAGGAAAAAAACAAAAACAACTTGTTTGTTATCAACCAAAATGTGTAACCCATGAGCCAGTTTCCCCATTGAAAGTGGCAGTACTTCAACTGATCTGTATTTGCATATGGTACACAGACTATAGTGCCTACCAATGATTGCATCATTCAGAGTACAATGACCTCCTTTACAGTACGTCATCACCTTTCATCAAAATGTCAACGTGTCAAATAAAATGGTTGTTTAATGCCACAGACTCCATCATCCATGCATTTTAATCAATGTGGGAGTACATCGTACTCATTATCATTAATAATCCCTAGTCCTTGAATGAATATGACGGTCCCATTTTTGCAGGATAATATTACGAAGATTGGTGGGTATTTGCTACATGTCCCTTTTTATGCCAAAATGTTAGACGCATCTTCTTACTTATCCTACCAAGCATTTCTGGACTGAACATGCACAGTTAAAATCTAAATAGTTGAGGGCCAACCTCCCCTTAGCTCAAGAGATCCCACACTACTGGCAACAGTAGACTTTGAACCCCATTGTGTAAGTCACAACATCAACATGCCAATGTCCTTGAGAACATTCCATAAACTGCCATGTCAATTGGTCATGGTTTTTAAAAAAATGTCTCTCTCCTGCTGAGGACTTTTGAGTTTGATCAAATAAGTTACCAGTTAACATTCACATGTGACACTTTTGCATGTGACAACCTTTGCTCCCATAGTCCATGTAACAGTCCACGTGATTCATGTTTGCATTTCTTCAGGTAATGTAACCGTTACGGTTTATTTACATAAGTGTCTAAACATGTAACCTGTGAACGACAACACATGACAAGGACTCACCCAAAGTACAGTGCCTTGAGCCCTTCCTCTTGTGTTATTTTGATGAAGGCATGGAGCATGCCCCTGTACTTGACCTGTTTAAACTTGGCATCTTCAATGGCAATTTGGCCTTGGACCTGTAGCCTTGTCTTGGTGGTGTCTATAGGAAATGTCCCTGGAAATACAAACACAAGCTACATGTTTAAATGAAACCTTCACAAAAACTGAGCTATTTGATGGCATTGTAATTAGGAACAGCAGTGGTGACAAGCGTGATTGTTGATAAGATACAAGAGCCCCCCACCCCCATCTTTGTGGTATGTTCCATGCCCCAGCCATACACATTACATGCACTGTACATTTCCAGGGCACATGCCTCATCAATCTAGGTCACCATGCTTGTTTGTATTGTCAAGTAACCATGAAAATAGACATTCTACATAATATAGAGAACCTTAGACTTCCCTATCTGGTCTTAGACTTAAAAGTCTTCAAGAAAGACTCTTTTGTTCCCTCAACTCTTGGCCTTGAATCCTTTGGCATCTTTCCACTTGGAACAGGGCCAAGAAACGTGACCCCTTAGGCCTTACAAGAAACAGTCTGGCATTCCCCCGTCTGAAAAGGGCCTGGTCTTTTCAACATGCGACTGTCAACAACACCAGCACTATTGTATTGGGGTTCTAAATTGGGTTACTCAATGTTTCTTTGTGAATGGCAGGTGGATTACTTTGTGTTGTGTACAAGTGCACCAAAGGTCCAAACATGTCGTAATGTCAGTATTGTCTGCAGTGCTTCCTGATAATTACAAAGCTAGGATTGCGAGGGTAAGGGCTGCTAAAAAAAGGGACATTTTAGTCACTACTTTTAGAAAATCTATACAAAAATGTATTATGAGCCCAACAGAAGAAAAAGAAATATACACAAACTTTTGCATAACTGCTTTCACTAACATTTTCAGACTTCCTTCATGGTTTGTCTCTTTGTAATGTAAGTAAAATGTGTCTTACCAAACTCTGCTGTACATGATGCAAGTCCTCCAAGGATGAAAGGCCTCCAGTTCAGGGGTTGTAGTTGTGACATTCCCTCCCTGTGCACTTCTTTCTCCAGAAATGCTGGTTGTTCTCTGTCCAGACTGCCTCTCTGCTACCGGGTTTTGTTCTAAAACATATGATACAGATAGTTATTTTTATACCGATGAGGGCAAATGGTACTGTGCACACACTGTGTCGTCCACGTAAGCAATGTCCTAAAGTAGTAGGGTGTCAGGTGAAATTGCACTACTATTCGCACTGTGCCAAATTGTGCCAAATGTACACCAATGCTATTGCTGTTATGTTGAACAGAACTTGATGACAGGATATCACAGTTGTATACAGAGCATTTTGTCTCTCTGATAACCGAAGAGATAGTGCTACAAGTGAGTTGAGTGCCAGTGATAACACCACCCAGTTGACTTTGGGTTCAATTTGCTGAGAACCACAGTCAAAGTTCAAACTAACCATTACTTCGTCTGGCATTAAAAAAAAAGAAATCAAATTCTAGTCCAAGAGAAATTGACCTGAGTCTACAAAGCTGGCCTTTACCCCAATGAATGTACAGCATGGGCCAAAAATAAAGAGTCACTGGTGGTCAGTGCCCAGAGAGTGGACTGAGGCAGGCCAAATACCCAAGTTTAGACAGCTGTGATTTTGCTGAATACAGCTCTGCATTGCAGATCACATCTGCCCCAGGCAAATAGCCAACATTTTGATCATCACATGTGAGTTTCATGTCTGGCAAAGTGCAAGATGAGACAAGCATAGTTTCTGTCATTCTGAGACAACAGCCACCAGTGCACCACCATGATTTTTTTTAGAAAAGGGGGAATATATTCACTAATTCAGTTAATCTCTGTAAATCTGTATAATTTCTAATGAAGAAACTGTCTCAACTGTCATATCACGATCATGATTATACATGTAGCACTGACGTAACTCTGCAGTTAAGTGGCACAGGCTGTCTCTATCTATACTTTGGCCTAGGGGCATAACACTAACAGTACACTTCACTGCAGGGCATTTGAGCTATGCTGCAGTTGTCTGAACATACTAATTAATTTTGCCAGCCTGGTCATGTGATGTTTTAGACAATAATTGCACCCACAAAATGATGACTACAGAATTAATCATTTTACTTTACATTAAAACGACAGTAAGTGACTAACGTCATAAAAATGGCTATAAAAATGAATGAATCCTCAAGGTAAAAATAACAATTTGCACACAAAAAATTCTGAAAAATACAAAGAAAACATGTAGGCCTTGTGGGGAAAAAATTAATATTAATACACAGTAACGATAAAATTATCTTGGTCTTGTTTGTTTCGACTGTTTGAACTTTCGAAAAAGGTGACAAGAACCCAAATAAATGCAAATTAATTCCCCTTCCCCCAGCCACACCTACAAACTGCCCCCTTACAAACGGTCAAGTTTCACCATACGGTACTTTTAAATCTCCAAAATACGGGCCGTCTGCGATCATGAAAATAAACAGATTTAACGCTTTAGGATGTTGCTAAGATCATTGTAGTGCGGGGAACACATATCATAACTGATTTGACCAGAAATGTGGTATTTTGAGGTCGCTGATACCAGACATACGAGACGAAATTGTTGGCACTCCAAACTGTCACGTGCTCACGTTTTCTCACAGAAAGATATAAAATAAAACATTTCTAGACCGAGTAAGTTCACTCAATATTTATCTTAGCTACTACAAGGAATTCTATGATATTTCAGTGGATAAACATCGCGTGTTATCTCCTCAACAAACCGTCTGCTAAAATCGTAGAAGTCGACTGACCGGTAAAAGATTCGAAGAGCGGTTTAAATCTCACCTTTTCTGTCGCCAAAACGAAAGATATTTCCCACAAAATAGCAGTTGTTTCCCTCAGAATATCTCCCTTGACTCGTAACACGCAAGATATCCTAAACTGGAGACGATTCGCCGGTGGGAATTCAGTAAACTGTTGAAGATTTGATGTCCCTGTCTGGAGAATGTCGGTTCAAGCCTGGGCACACTGTATGGAAATAATCATGAAGGCGGGTGTTTCTGACAGGCAGCAACATGAGCACGTGAACACACGGTGCTGATCACCCGCTATCAGGCCCGATTCACGTGAACAACACGCGCTGATTGGCTAGTTGGACTTTGTCTTCTGGCACGCTGCCATGACCTGGCGTGTCCCAAATATAGCGCTTACCCGCGCTGGATGAAACCATTAGGCTGAGTAACTTGGGGGAGGGTTACCTATTTATTGTATCGATCGATCAATGAAGTAAGAAGAAGTGCATTTTGTATGCAACATATATGTGACTATAACATTGTGACCACATTTTTTCTATTATCATCTCCCTCTACATCAGTGCAATAAATTATAAAGGAAAAAGTGGTATAGGCCCGTGTTGGCCAATCTCCAATCAGCTAGCGATGACGTTCAATCCCATTTTTACTAGCGGAAAGTACCTGTAACATCGTGCGGTTCAATCATTGGTTCAATCTCAGAGTGGTTCAATCTATTGGTCCGCTTCCCGGGAGCCAGGAGATTGTATACTAGTCTCATGTGTTTCATACCCACTAGTACTTCTCAAGTATATAACGTTACATCTATAACCAAAGACATTCGACATAAAGATATCCTTGGTATGACAGACTAGCTTATACACAACATTGAGTGGAAAAACAAAAACCTCAGGGTGGTCGACCTCTTCACACGAAGAATTACTAGTAGTCAATACGCTTCACCAACTGGCCGGTACTTAACACGTTTACCGACAACACAATTATAGCTCATCGTGTTTTGTATACACCCGTATCACATGAACAGGTGTACCACAGCAATACTGCAGCCATTGTCATTCAAATTACTTTCTACGTATAGCAACTTTATCCTTGCCTTTAGTTCCTCCTTTTCTTGGGGACTTCCAATTGAGCGCCGGAGTCAAGTTGAAACGTTGACCATAATGAAGTTTGCTCTCTTGTGCAGCTGCGTTTTTCTAATTGGAAGCAATGGTCAGAGCGTTCTGCCGAACTACCCATGGCCGGTGTACCACCAGAGGTACCTACAGACGGGGTTCTGTGAGTATTCCTTCCTGCTGTCGGTACAAAACAGCGAAGGAGTCTGCCTGCTGCCAGCAAACGTCTCTACAAGATTGCAGGTAGGAACGCGGGTTACTGTAGTGTACCAGCTGCTTTTCTTTTTCGGAAAAGAAGCCACAAAGTATGTATTAAAGAAATTTAGAAAGCTAGAAAGCCTTTCACTTTCGACAGTTCTCGGGAATTCAAGGAACGCATCTGTCTTAAATAACTTAGTGCGTTAGACAAGGAAGTCGTTTTTGTACATGTATACAAAACATTCAAACTTTACAGAACTCTGCCTGCTAAAGCCCTGTCAAACAGTCGACGAGCTTCATGCGATTTGCTAGAAGATTGCAGAAGGTCGCCGAATCTAAAAATTTCCAGAGCATGTAGAGGCCCGCGCGTCTTTTTTCACCTTAAAATCGGACGGGGCCTAGGGATTAGCCAAAATCGCCGGATAAAGCTCTAAAAATCGCGCAATGATCGATCGAACATCGGGCGTGTTAACTGCCCCCCAAAATGTGATTTAGACCTCGCAGCTTGTCGGCTGCACCTGATTTTCGAATTCCTGCTGTATGATGGGGGCATAAAGAAGATATGGATGGCTTTATGTAAACTAAAAATGTTAACAACTTACTGATTCTAGGAAATTAACGATTACGTTAGGCAAGGAGATATCTTTTCTTTGCATGTTTATGCAAGTATGCATTTACAGATTAGTTACGGAGATGTGCATGCACGCAATGCAAAGGCAGTGACATTTTTATCATATTTCATTAACGATGACAAATTGCTATTCTTTTAGGAAATTGAGAGGGACAGAACCTTGGAAAAACAAAGTATGAAACACCTGTCTTCAAGCCTTGACAAACTCTCGGAACAAGTACACAACTTGACATTGGATGTCAACAAAACAAGCGCCGAGCTGACGAAGCTGGTGGAGGATCAGGCTGAGAGCAGGGCGCGGGACGAGGAGATGACGAGAGATCTTGACAACGTCACGCACATCACGGAGACAACACGCAAACAGATACAAGAGATAGAGTTACTGCAAGGAGAACAGGTAATGTCGTGGTACATGGTTTTCACTCATAATTGAGCCGTGTGTATGCAACTATTGCCAGTCTACGACGTTCTTCTGAAGTATATTTGCAAGTAGTACCATATTTCAACTTTTACGCAAACTGCCTTTTATTACATACACATACATGAGTACGATTTACAGGCGTTGGGTAGAGGTGCCGCACGATTAGTTTGAAACTCGGAGTCAGTTGCTGTACATGTTTTTATTCGTTCGCATATTAAGATGAATCGTCATTCTACATTGAAACTGTATAGACGATTACGAATGACAACTGACGTGATCCAATGTGTTTTGTTTATATCAACTATATTTAGATGGAAGTAAAGTGAGCACTTTTCGAGTAAAATCAGATGAATGTCAAGGTCAAAACTTCGGTTAGAGCTGAATAGAGCTAGAGACGAGCGTTGCTTTCGTTTTTTTAATACATTACAGAGAGTTACAGTCCTCAACCTGGAACAAACCATCGAGCAACAAAATCAAACCATCGACGAACTGAAGACCCTTGTCCGCCAGCAAAGTCAGGACGTGGACGATTTGAAGAACCTCGTTGAACAGCAGAGTGATGTCATCAACCAATACGAAACCAGATTATCGCATCTGGAATCTGGTAGGAAATTGTTTGCCATCTTATGGCTTAATTGATTTCTATACTGAACAAAGGGACAATATCAATGGAAAGCAATAGACCTCATGCCAACACGGCGGCCATTTTGAGTTTCCTGGGACCGTGCGCCAAATTGAGGCTGCAGTTGACCAGTGCTCCCTACTTATAAGCCTGTGTTAAAGTATAGTTAGTCATCTTTGGTAGCAGGGTTCCCCCCTCTAAGGTGAAATACTACTGGAGTACATGTGCGAAGCTTGGAAACTAAAAATGACATATCTTTATTGTTGTACAGGCTTATAAGTAGGGAGCACCAACTGCAGCCTCGCTTTGGTGCACGGTCCCGGGAAATTAAAAATGGCCGTCGCACTTGGCAAGAGAAGAGGTCTATTGAAAAACCGGCTCCATGACGTATTTTTACTAAAAATGTATTTGTATGCCATGTTTTTACAGACACAACAACAACAGAGCCGACTGTAGCTTTCTCCGCATCCAGAACAATGCCTCTTGGACCTGTAACCGGTCATACAAGGGTAGTCTTTGACCGCGTGTATGTCAACATCGGAAATAGCTACAATCCCAACGATGGAATTTTCACCTGCAACACAACAGGTACTTACATGTTCACATACTTCATGTACAAAGCCATTGAAGTGCCCCAAATGGCGGTTTACCTGGTGTTGAATAACACGATTCAAACGGCCATTTTTGAAAATAATTCCAAAATGGATGACGAGGAGCACTACAGTGCCGACATGTCTGGTAACAGTCTGATCCTAAACCTTGCATTTGGGGACACGGTGTCTGTTGTGTTGAGAAACAATGATTACATCTATTCAAATACCATGGACAAATACTGTACCTTCTCTGGTTTCCTTCTGAAATGAATCAGAATGAGAGCCAAATTAAAGCATGTCACATCAAGGCATATAAAGTTTTAGTATGAAAGCTCATCTGTCTGTCAGTGATTCAAAGTCCAAAAACTCAATTCAAGCCATATTTCAAGGGTTTTTACATAGACTTTATAGCAAAGAAAGTGTAGTGTCTGCTGCTACGCTACTCAAGTAACTAGCTACAGCATACTTGATTCGAGTGTCTACGTTTGTTAGTGTGTTTAAATAATCGTCAACAAAATTGCATGTGTAGGCTTTGTCCCATGCGTGTATGTAGCGGTTTTTATATCAAGTTTTACCCATAGATTACTACTACAAACTTTGATGTACACATGTATTTGCTGTCCTATAAGCCCGGATGATTAAATTGTATTGCAGTTTTCAGTGTGATTTTTTTCTTTTGTTCTTTGTGAATATCCAAGAGACCCGAAAAGGACGGTAAAAAGCCACATAAGGCAACTAGCCACAGAACATTCGATTTGAGTGTATTGTTTGGTGGTGCATTAGTTTATTTAATCGTCAATAAAAGTACATGTTTTCAATTTGTAGAGATAGATAAGCTTTGTCACTCCCATGCATGTATATGCATATAGCGTTTTTGATATCAAGATTGTACAAGCCTAATTAAATGATTGTAAGATTGCAGTTCAATTTTAATCGGGATTCTTTTTGTGATTTTTGCTTCACACATAAAAATGCGTCTCAGATGTATATTATCGAACGCTTTGGTTTGTTTTGGAAATAAACTGTGTGTTGCAATTTGGGACATTGAGTCATACAACATTGTGTCCATTGATCAGACGAATTAACGATGAAATAAATAGATGCATAGTCTTATTTTTAACATTAGATGCTAGCTGCTAGAATTCATTTGCTTACTCACACGGAGGCGTATGCCTACTTTTATAGATAAGTGTGATAGATTCTTACTAGATAACGTGCTAAAAGTGTAGCTCTCAGGCCTCAAACACGTTAAACGAGACATTTGACTTCACTTTCCTCCCCGAAGACCTTCAACCGTTTCCAGTAGCATGCAAGACCCAAACCGTACATACTGTCATACATACTTACGCAGCGTACAACTGGAAAGATGCCAACGGACGGCTTGATAAACATGGTGTATGTTACCCGTATCAAATGTGCAGGTGGTCAACAATGGCTCGGCCATTGTCAATGACCTATAAAATTACTTCCTCTTTTTATGGGGACTTCCAAATCACGCCACCTGTAAGTCCAGTCGAAAGCCGCCATGTTACTTCTTGTCGTGTGGAGCTGCGTTTTTCTGGCCATTGGAGGCCATAGCGTTCTGCCTAACTCTCCATGGCCGGTGTACCACCAAAATTACCTACAGACGGGGTTCTGTGAGTATTCCTTCCTGCTGTCGGTACAAAACAGCGAAGGTGTCTGCTTGCTGCCAGCAAACGTCTCCACAAGGTTGGAGGTGAGAACAGCTTACAAATCGCTTCAAGTTTTTGGTCACCCACTATCGCCTGTTTATTTGGCGCACGTTAAGGACATTGCGCTAGACAAAAAAAAATTTCTTTAAATGTTAACATATATAAATTTATAGATCTGTGGCTACTAATAACAGCTAGACAGTTGTATGAAAAAAAGTTCGCTAATGATGACAAACTGCTGATCATTTAGGAAATTGAGAGGGACAGGACCTTGGAAAAACAAAGCACGAAACACCTGTCTTCAAGCCTTGGCGAACTCTCAGAACAAGTGCACAACTTGACACTGGAAGTCAACAAAACAAGCACAGAACTGACGACTAAACTGACAGTGGATCAGGCTGAGAGCAGGGCGCGTGACGAAGAAATGGCAAGAGATCTTCTCAACGTCACGCATGTCACAGAGTCAACACGCCAACAGATAGAGTTACTGCAAGGAGAGCAGGTAACGTGACGGGGTGGCGTTCTCACACACATTCAACTAGTACTGTATACGCAATCCATGGGGCCCCAATCTTCTTCTATCATAAGTTTATATAGTGATTAGCTATATAGTGCCATCAATCAACTTTTACAGCCAAAGCTGTCCTTTAGTGTATGATTACGATATTAAGCTACGGTATCAACCTCTTTGGTTTTTTGGCACTGTGACAAAATAGTCAGAAACGAGTCAATGTACAACTTTTTTTTCGTTTGAATTATATATATAGAATCGATCGTTTCTTGCTAGGATAACGTTACTAGACGTTCAAATGAAAGCGTAGGGATAATCACGAATGAAAACGAGACAACGAATTCGAAGGAAAAATAGCATGGGAGCCAGTAGTATAGCCAATCAATACCCATTTTGTTTATAGCCTCTAGATGTATCTGTACGTATGTATAAAATGCAAAGCTAACTGAGTCTGAGATTGCGTTCAGAGCTGAAGATGAATATAAAGACTGATACGTTGTTTCCCGTTTTATCGACGTCTTCATCGATATCAGTTACGTACTACGTATTTTTCAAACACATGCACAGAGGGCTACACGTCTCGAGCTGCAGCAAACAATCGAACAGCAAAATAAAACCATCGAAGAGCTGAAGACTCTCGTCCGCCATCAAAGTCAGGACCTGGACGAGCTGAAGACCCGCATTGAACAGCAGAGTACAGGTAAAAACAATTATGCGCATGCGATTATTTTCCCGTCAGCCAGTACGAGACCAGATGGTAGCCAAGATTTCTTCTTAACTGACCATTCTGTAACTTATTTTATTCATAAAATTAACAAAGAAAAAAGAGACAATTGGAACGATGGTAACAATTAAAAAGCGGCCGGATGGATTTTATGACACATTCTATTCAAAATGTGATGATTTTTTAGTGTATATATATATATATATAACATGAATTTGAATTTTTACAGACACTACAACAACAACAACATCAGGCCCGGCTGTAGCGTTCTCTGTATCCAAAACAACGCCTCTTGGACCCGTTACCGGTCATACAAGGGTAGTCTTTGACCGCGTACATGTCAACATCGGAAACCGCTACAATCCTGACGATGGTATTTTCACTTGTGACACAGCAGGTACATACATGTTTACATACTTCATGTACAAAGCTATGGAAGTGCCCCAAATGGGAGCTTTCCTGGTGTTGAATGCAACAATTCAAAATGTCATTTTTGAAAATAACTCTAAAATGGATGATGAGCTGCACTACGGTTCCGACATGGCTGGGAACAGTCTTATGCTCAACCTCAAAGCCTGCGACATGGTGTCTATTTATTTGAGAAAGAATGATTCCATCTATTCAAGTGAGTTCAACAACTACTGCACCTTCTCTGGATTCCTTCTGAAATGAATTAGAATAGAAGAAAACATGTCGTGTGGCACATGAAGTAGCCAAGCTCATCTGGCTAACCGGTTGGCAGATCGATATCATGATTGAAAGTAAAAAAACTCGGGTCGAAGGCTATGGAGTAGTAGTATGTACATAAACTGGCAAGAAAGTGGTGTACTTACAACAGAATATTTGAGTCTACGTCTAGAAGTGTAGTTAATCGTCAATAAGATTGTACTTCGTAATATGCATGTAGGCTTTGTCACCATATATATATATCTCATGTACGTAGCGTTTTTTATATCATGATTTTATACCCATATACATAGATTACTTTTATCTGCTATCACTAGATATACATAAGCGTAGATGATTGGAAAATTCCAATGCAGTTTTCAGTGTGATTTTTGTGTGCTTCTGACATAAAACCCATAAAGGTTGTACATATATCATAACAAGTGTACAAGATGTAACGTTATATAGGGCACAGCGCTAATGGATTTTCTTCAATAAAGTTTGTTTTGGGAATATAGTGTGCGTTATATTTTGAAATATAGAATCATACAACTTTCTGTTCAATGAACAACATCTTGCCAGTACTGACATGTATTAAGTGTGTACCTAAACGAATTAACGATGAAATAAAACTTCATTTGTTGACAGCCACTTGTTTGGTGGTCTTGTTTTTAACCGTTATATTAGACACCATCTGCTAAAATTCTAATGTGATCTTTAAATTTCATGTAACAAGTTAACGTTTTGGCCGTTATTCACTTGATGAGTATTTAAGATTTTCTTCTCTCACGGTATTTCCCTCTCCAATTTACTCGTTTAGATAAACCAATGAAACCAAATCTAGGACTTGTCGATATGCCCACCTGTAACGTTCAGATGTTGAAAACAGTTTCATGCAGTACACACAAGTACAGGTAGAAGTCGCTGCTACTGGACCGCAACAGCGCCATGACCCGGAAATGAACTTAGCCCAACCCGGAAACAGAACCTGACGTGTTCGGTGTGGTGCGCGCTTAACAAAATTTATCTACAAAGACTGGCATCTTTCTACGTCTCAACATGAATCTAACATCAGCAGGTAAACATTTCTGTTGTGGGTTTATAGAGAACTGTACAATGATGCATATGAAGGACAGTTTAGGGGAAAAAACACGGCGTATTTTTGTTAAAAGCCGTCGAAGTTGTGTGCCCAGCTGCTGAGTCACTTGCCCCCCTCCCACCCCAGGGTATCATGATGTTTCAAAATTTCGCACAACACTTGTAAATTCAAAAGTAGACCCCAATCATTTTCTGTAAAAGTGAAATGGGATTAAGATGAAATAGTAGAGCTTTTGTACACTATTCTTCCAAAGAGGGAAAACGACTGTTATGTTGGTATTATTTATTCGGAATAATCCCTTATAAAGGCGTACAGGAAGGCAAAGAAAATTTCCCAGAAAACTGCACAAAGAACATTACTAGTATTATGTTTCTCTATTATGTTTCCTACGTGTAACGCATGGAATTATAACAGTTTGAAGGTTTTATTCACTCCCTAAATTGGGTACCGGTAGTGAAAGATATAGTATATCAAAAAATATATATCTAGACAGTAGCAAAGTGAGAGTATTTCTAACATATTACATGTACATGTACATTTATTCTGTCTTTTACAGCCGGTGTTCTGGCGATGTTAGATGAGAAGGACCCACAACTGAAGGTACATCACATGCAAAATCTTGAGACATTTGTCTTGATTTTATATTTCGTTGACATATATCAATAATTATAACAAATTTTATACATCAATAGAAATATTTCCAAATTAGTACAATGCCTATAGAATGAAAGATTCCTTCCATTCAGTCAAACCAAATTCATATTACATACAGACTAGATAACTTGATATTCTATGTCAAAGAATATTTTGAATTTTTCCTAAAGCACATCACAAGTAAAAATCTATGTTTTTTCCTCAGTGTTTTGCTTTAAACAAGCTGAATGCCATAGTGGGAGACTTCTGGCCAGAGATTTCAGATGCTGTGGACAAAATGTAAGTCATTATTATATTTTTCCCAATCGGAATATTCATGTACATGTGTTGTTGTTATTACGGTAGCCCTGGCAAGGTGTTCAACAATTTCATATTGTAAATGCGGTATTTGGGTAATATGATCTTCAAAGGTTAGATACTGTTGTCTTTGGTGTAAATTTGATGTCATGGTAACTTGTATTTTATCCTCCCAGTGAAATGTTGTATGAAGATGAAAGTTTCCCTCACCGAGAACTGTCAGCACTGGTAACTTCAAAGGTAAGCTATTCTTACTGTAGTAGGTACATTGTACATAAAAAAAAAAACAGACTATTTTAACTGCAACAACATAGAACTTATGCTCTTTTAATGTCTATCTCAATGCACATGGCAAAAACGATATGTTTTTTTATTATGTATCATTTCAAATCTAAAAAAAGGCTTTACTACTTAGATATTACGATCACAATTTATGTTTGGACTGCATAACCATCTATGATTGATTATCGTAGTTCTTATTATATGTCTACTGACTTGTGTTTTTGGTAAAACTTTCAATTGGAATGTTTTGTTTGTTTCAGGTGTACTATCACTTGGGAGCCTATGAGATCTCGTTGACTTATGCCCTCGGAGCCGGGAACTTGTTTGACGTGAACGGCACAACAGAATATGTAGAAACAACAATATGTGAGTACAGTGTTTATTTTCATGTATATTCTTTCCTACCATACGTAGATAATTGTACACCACACAAGATATCAAATTTATTGTCAATATAGATTTTCTTGTTGGACATTAATTCCTTTGTGAAGTCAAAGTGATCTTGAACGAGTTTAGCTGGTCATAACAGAGAAGACAGATGCTATGTACAGTATTTACAGGTTCATAGTACCAGGGAAACTCCACTAGCTCTTTTTGACGAGTACAATGAACAGTGGACCACGGCTTTAACATCCCATCATAAGGACTGAGACCCTTTCCAGTAGCGTGCATGTCGGGTGGATGACAATAACGGAGATTCGAACTCCCAACCTCTTGGTCCAGGGTCGCTAACCACTAGCCCTTCGTATGCAATTAAAGTAACATGTAACATGTGTTTTGACCACAGCCAAATGTATTGATACTAACATGTCCCCTGTGTTTTAACCGCAGCCCAATGTATTAATAGTGACATGTCCCGCGTGTTTTGACCACAGCCAAATGTATTGACCACTACACGAAGCTGTGCGTGGCGCAGGCGGAGGCGGGGGAGAAACAGGACGTGAAGCTGGACGCTCGTCTGGAGGACGTCGTCAACAGGAAGATCAGGAGCTGTCTGGAGAACGGGAACTTCAAACAGGTCTGTAACAAACAAACAAACAAACACATACGCTGGCTTACACTGGGGACAAAAATTGTTCAATTTTAGATACACTGAATGTACCAGGGAATCATGCCCGGACAAACGTTTCTCTCTCAATCAATGCACTATGCCACAATATTATGTAAGTTTCCAAAGTCAGAGGTCCCAAGTTTGAGGAGAGCCACGCCTTTCCCATGTTATAGAATCCGGCCATATCTACATGTGAATCAATGAGATTAGAGGTTTGCCCAGCTGCAGGTGAATGAGTACTGTTAAAAATCAGCTGTAAATTCAAAGCCTTATACTAGGAGCACATGCAACCGTTGGTTTCTGTTTTTCTTCTATATGATCTAAAATCATTTTTCCCAATCCTCAGGCTGTTGGCATTGCCTTGGAGACCAGGAGAATTGATGTGTTTGAAGAAGCCATCATGAAATCAGTAAGTCATGTCAACTGACTTAACATATATATAATCACACATTGTAGTACATATGTGTATTCTCTACCTTATTACAATCTTGTTAATTTCCAAGTGATACATGTATATAACAGTGTTTTACAATAAATGGAGCAACATTAAAATTTGAGTTCAACAAAGTTTGAGGCTCAACTGTTGTCTTTGTGTAGAACTCTCAACCTTTAGTTTTTGTCGAACCACAAAGTATATATGATCAAGGTGGCTTTTTGCCCCTAGAAAAGAAGTGTCTCGCTTTACATTCATGATATGTTTGATCCGTGATGTTTTCTAGGATGATGTTGCTGGGATGCTCCTATATGCCTCTAAAGTCTGCATGTCACTCATCCAAAATAGGCAGTTCAGAAGCAAGGTAGGTACTAATATGGGACTGTCATGCTTTATTTATGATTCTGAGAATTAACCCGACTTTAGCCATGCACTTTATGTGTGTCTTCATAAGGATATTGTTGAAAACTTCTGATTTGGTATAGATAAGTGGTGTGGAAATTTTAAGGTGAAAATAAACATTTTTGTACTGTTTCTTAGAACGCTAGAAATTTGTGAAAATGTGCAAATGATTTTTGAACTTGACAGTAGTTAAAAAATGTGCTGGAAAAGTTGATCACTATTAATCTATGAAATATACATAAAAGACCCTTGGATAAGTGTGCTGCATGGTTTGCAAGTGGTTATACAGCTGTGTTATGTGTTTCAGATGCTGCGGGTGTTGGTGAGGCTGTACCTGCACCTGGAAATACCTGATTACATCAACGTCTGCCAGGTATGGCCCAGATTCTTTTGGATACATTTTGTACTTTGTTCTCCTAACCTTTTTAAAAGAGCTACTGAAGGTCGGTTCTTTTAGCCATAAAACATTACAAGATAGAGTGTGATTAATACACACAAAAATGGTGTTTTAAAAGATGACTTCCAGATGCTTGCTGTGTTGTTGATGTGCTGTTTTGTTGTCCACAGTGTCTGATTTTCTTGGACGACGCCTCTGCGGTTGCTGAGATACTGGAGAAACTCATTAAAGGAACAGAAGTATGTCTTCTTACAAGTCCTCACACTTGACCTTAGGAATACTTACGAAATGTATAATGTCTAATGATTGTTGAATACTGTATTTCAAAAACTTAAAATGTTTCTAATCTAAAGAACTTTATTAGCACATGTGGCACACAATCGAGAGTCAAGAGCTACTTTTTATGATTTTTGAAAGACATGCCTTTAAAATCACAGAAACAGTTATACAATTGCAAATGTTAAATGAGTACAGTGTGCGTCATTAAAATACATAGATCATAAGAAGATCACCAGAACTGTAGAGATAAACTATTCAAATGGATTACTTTACTGATGTAAAATTGTTTCCCCTTTAGGACCAGACGCTGATGGCGTACCAGATCGGGTTTGACCTTTACGAGAGCGCCACGCAGCAGTACCTGTCGAGGGTCATGTATGCTCTGCGTGCCGTCAGCCCCATCCCGCTCCCCAATGCACCTGCAGTCGTACAGCCACCTGGATCAGCACCTGCTGCACCTGTGTCCAAGTAAGTTCACAATTTGAACGAAAAATGTTTAACTTTAAGATAGTGGATAGATACTGTTGTAAATGTATTTGTTTCTCTCATTAAGGGAAAGTAGAAGGAATTTATTTAGAGATAGTACTGTAGATGCCTTTAAATTTGCAGGGATTTAATTTCACTCAAGATAGAAAATAGAGTTTTCGCGGTGGTTTTTAGTTCGCAGTGTGTTCACGGTGGTTTTTAGTTCGCATAAGACAAAACAAACATTTTGGCGGTAGTTACGAGTTTGCAGTAAAGAGGTTACGGCAAAATTAAACCACCGCAAAAGTTTCAACATCTATGTAGTAGTTAAAATGAAATAGATAGAAGATGGGAATCTAATGCCTATAACATTGGACAATGGAATGGCCCTAAGGGAGTGTTCTTTGTTTCATTTAGGGATGCAGAGAGCCAAGCCAGTGAGGAACAGGAGAAGCCAGCGAGTGTACCTCCCCCTGACACATCAACTAAGTACTCAGACCTGGTAAGCAAAAAAAAAAATCTAAGCAATGAACTCGTAAGAACAACTTTATTTTGAATTATTGGCTAGCATTATTAACGTTCTTAATTGGTGGAAAACATGAGTTAGAATTACTTCTTACAGTACGTTATTGTAGAAACTTGGACTCAATAAATTTGCACATTTTGATTTGATTTCTTTGGACTTTTGGGGGGCATTTGTGAAATGGAATAGAATAAATTTGACTCAAGATAAAAGACTCCAAAGTAATATAGAAATTTACAAATATCATTTACAGAAAACCTAGCTGCTTAGTGAATAAAATTTGCTGATTTTGTGTTGGATGTTGTCTTCAGAGTGAAGAGGAGAAGAAACACGTTGATCGGCTGACCAAGCTGCTCGGCATCCTGGGAGGAGAGACGTCCATCGCCATCCACCTCCAGTTCCTGATCCGTAACAACCACACAGACATGCTCATCCTCAAGAACACCAAGGTAAGGCACCGCTCCTCAGGTGTCGCCAAAAACCCTGCTGCTGATCTTTGGATTTTATATTAAAAGAATAAAAACTTACAAAAAAGGCTGCATTTTAATCCTTTAGAAATGTTAGGGGCTGAAGCGTTTATGAAATCTATTCTCTCATTCTCATAACACTTTGTGACCTTTACTTGAGGTGTCGCCAAAAGCTTGTATATGTCATCTACTGTCAAGAATATATATATAATATGTCCTCCAAAAACATAGATGCTGGTTGTGTTCGTGTATCGTGTATATTTGCGTATAGTTTTGACTATTTCTGTTGTGAGGTTAAGAAACTATTTTCCTAACATTTTTTGAAACGGCTATTTTCCCAGGATGCTGTGAGAAACTCTGTGTGTCACACAGCGACGGTCATCTGTAACTCCTTCATGTACTGTGGGACAACTAGTGACCAGTTCCTCAGGTAGGATATCTGCCCAACTCACGCCTTTTCAACCTTCTCCCTGCTGCCTAACTCTGTAACCAATAGTGAATTGGGTGCCAAATGGCTACTTCAGCGTGCTAAAGGTTTAAAGTAAAAAAAAGATTATCAAAATCGTTGCTGTAGAAAATCCATTACGATTAGGCATCAATACAGATTAATTGAATGCTTGCAATGTGTAGAAAATGCTTGTTAAATGATTTTAAAAACTGAATAATTTTCACAAGAGTTGATATCTAAGACTTGTTTTAACAATTCCAGGGACAACCTCGAGTGGCTAGCCCGCGCTACAAACTGGGCCCGATTCACAGCGACTGCAAGTCTGGGTGTCATCCATAGGGTAAATAACTTCAACATGTTGTGTTTTACTTACAATATGTAATGTACATTGTGTACTTAGCAGGAGTACATAGAAATACATGAAAAACATTAACCCTAATACACGTTAAACCAAAATGTAGACAATAAAAGTATGATTGGGGTGAAAAACCATGTTTGTATTTGTTCAGTTTTGGGAAATCTCTGTAAGAAGATATATTTCCATATGATTATAAGACTCGCTTTTTGTCCATCCTAATGCTTGGTAGAGACTTGGCTAGACAACCGTCTGCCAACATTCTATTCTTCCCAAGTTTCGCAATGGACAAAAGAAAATTCAAAGATAGCTCTGTTACCAATCACTTATAATGTGTTGGAATTCGCTAGCTTTGATACACAGAATCATCCCTACAGTACTTGATAAGTGTTTTTTTCTTCGTTGCTGTCCTTTCAGTGGTTCTTATTCACAGATTGCAATGTGTTATTTTTAACCTAATCATACATTTCTTTTTAACTTCACCTTCCAGGAAAAAAATCACTTTGTTTCTTTGATATGCATCAATACCAAAGTTTATGATATAGAAAGATTTAAGATGTTTTTTTCTTGTCTTAAGGGTCATGAGAAGGAAGCGTTACACCTGATGTCTACATACCTGCCTAAGGACACAGGTCCTGGCAGTGCCTACTCTGAGGGAGGGGGGCTGTATGCTCTAGGTAAGGTCTCAACTCTGTGCATTCACTGAACATTCATTCATGCAAAAACTCATTTACTTCTCCCGCAACAAATACTTTGCATGTACCAAATACCTCTGAAAGAAAGTAAAATTAAATCTACATGTACATACTTAACAATCTTTCTCTGACTGTCTTCGTTAGCTAATGATTTGTCACTTGCAGCCATGTGACAATATCAGGTTGTGCATAGTTGGTATGAAAGTTTTATCTCAAGTTACTGGGCATATGAGAAGTTATAGTTTTCCTGCACAACAGAAGCACATTATCTTACGGCACTTTGTTTCTGTAGGTTTGATCCATGCTAACCATGGAGGAACCATGATTGACTATCTCCTGAACCAGGTCAAGGAGGCCACTACAGAGGTAATACATTCATTATGTACTTACTGCTTGTTTCTAGCTTCTTCTACATTCTATGTTACTTTCAATGCTTAGTTTCTACTGTTACAAACATTCATCTATTGTAATTCACTTTATCTTCACGGTAGCAAAATTTCACGGACATTTTCACCGAACCTTACTTCAGGGAATGGATGTGTGAAGGAATCATAAATGATAACAACATGTTTTTCACTGTGATGATAAGTTCACGATACAGAGGTGATCATGAAAACAGTGAACATAAAGTTACAGTGAAAGAAACAAGAATTACAGTATTTCTGTGAAATGATAATACAAGACTGAATGATTTTTCTGAAACAACAGGTTGAAGTTGGGTTGAAAATTATGGCCTTAACTTACATCAGCGCTAACAAGTTCTAGCCTTTATGTGATTTCCATGTACTTACTTAACAGATGGTTCGGCATGGGGCTGGACTTGGACTTGGTCTTGCAGCCATGGGAACTGCCAGGCAAGGTGGGAATCTGCATTATATATCATAGATGCCAGTTGTGCCTTTTTAGTTGATGTCACCTGATTTATTAGATATTAGAAGTGTTGCCATTGTTAACCTGCTAACCATGTTAATTTTCTCTGGTTTCAGATGTGTATGAACAGCTGAAATTCAACCTGTACCAAGATGATGCTGTCACAGGTACACAGTTTGTCATGATTCCCTAATTTTGTCACTTAGAGGTGTGACTTGAAACATAGGTTGTTGAAGGAATAGTACAATGGCCTAGTGAGTAGAGTGTTTGCCTTGCATACGGTAGGTTGTGAGTTCGATTCCCTGTTAAGTCATATTAAAAACTTTAAAACTGGTACATACTGCTTTCTCTGCTTAGCACTCAGCATTTGGGAAAGAATATGGTAGTTGAACCAGTACACTAGCCCCATGCTGTAGTGATTTCACAAAGTTGTATGGCCCAGGTGCTATTGAAACAGAGATGGGCGCAGCCCTTTGCACCATCTAATGCGGAAAACTTTGACTGTTAAAGCAATATTGATGTATTGCAGAGCTACGTATATACAAATTTGTGTTTTGTTTGATCGTGTTTAGGAGAAGCAGCAGGTATTGCTATGGGGTTGGTCATGGTGGGCACCAAGTCTGCCCAGGCCATAGAAGACATGGTGGCCTACGCACAGGAGACTCAGCACGAGAAGATCCTGCGTGGACTGGCGATCGGAATTGCTCTCTGCATGTACGGCCGACTGGAAGAGGCAGACACACTGATCGAAAGTCTGTCAAGAGACAAGGTATGTCACGTTCCTTTGCTTTTTTCTTCTTAAGAATTAAACTAAAGGCTTCCTTTAGATATACATTGTAGCTGTCCTATTACTGTGTTTTAGAGATGGCTTAGGAGAGGAGCTGATGTGTATACTGTAAATGTTCAAATTTTTGCTGGGATTTAATGGTCATGTTTTTTTGCAATTACCTATTCACTGCGAACTTAAAACCACAGTGAAGATGCTTGTTCTTTTTGCCCGCCTACCCCATTTTTTCAACCACGAACTTAAACCAACACGAACACTGCATTTGCTCCATTCCTCAAAATCTCAGCAAACTAAATGCATTTACAGTACTAGTATGATGTTTAGTTTGTACCTGTGGCTTAAACTATTGCACTCATTATTAAGGAACAGACTACAAAAGAAGGTGCCAGGTGTAGGTTTAACTAATTAGATTGTAAAGTGATATTTTTACCCAGTGTTAAGTATTTGTTATACTATCAACTTATACTGGTATATAGTATGATTGATCAGTGTGCTAAAGATAGTGAAAATATTACATTTCTCCTCTTGTTACTCAGGACCCCATCCTGCGCAGATCAGGGATGTACACCATCGCTATGGCGTACTGCGGCAGCGGGAGTAACCAGGCCATCAGGAAACTCCTGCACGTGGCCGTGAGCGACGTGAACGACGACGTACGCCGCGCAGCTGTGGAGGCCATCGGATTCATCTTGTTCAGGTATGATTTTCTACTTTAAAGAAAAGCAAAACTTGAAATTGAAAAGCCTACCATGCTATGCTAAATACACTCCAAAGTCAAGTTCTCACTTTACATATTTAAGTCAATCATAGTTCAGAGATTTCCCACCGTTTGAAACTCACACGATCCTGATGGCTACTCGACTGACTGATTGAATTTGGCATGTCCCTATCAGGTCTGATATATACGAAAAGGGCTTTTCAAACTGGCTTTCCCAAGAAAGAATTTTCAAGGGATTTTTCAATGATTTAGAGGGCATCGATGAATTAGAGGGCAAGTTACGGTCAATTCTGGGAATGTCTACAAGGAAAGCCAGTATACCGTAAAATTCCTATTTACGTACGCACCCCTCCTAACGTACGCACCCCCGATTTGGGGACGATTGCGGGCCTGACTCAGTGAGTTGAAACGTTCAGGGGAAAAACCCTCCTAACGTACGCACCCCCTCTCCAGCATTTCGGTGGATAGTTAAAGAGGTTGACATGAATGATCATCCTTCCGATGATGTTTACCAACTTAAAGGGTTACCAATGTTCTCGCCAGGTTTTTTTCACAGCATCAGGGCAGGGGTTCGGGGGCTGCCTAAAGCCCGCGACGGGGTCCAGGTAGCCTCTACCAGGCTCCGCGGGATGGCTGGAAAAATAGTAGAAATTGGCCGTAATAGAGTGAATAGTGTGCCAAGGGAGTTAGCTACGGAGAGAGGACAGCTAACTCCCTTGGCACACTATTCACTCTATTACGGCCAATTTCTACTATTTTTCCAGCCATCCCGCGGAGCCTGGTAGAGGCTAGGGTCCAGGGGCAGAGCCCCGGTGGGGGGAAGCTCCTGCATTTTAGGCCATTGAGAAGGCTTTTTTTTCAGTTTTGAGGGTCATATTTATGATAATCGTGGCAGTCAATCAACTTCTCCACATGACCTTGACACACAATATTTCTGGTGAAAGACAACATGAAACTCAGAAACAACAATATCAATAGTTTATTTAGCTACTCAATATCAATAGTCGATACCAGTTTTCCTTTTTTTGGCTGTGTCCAGCTGTCCTAAGTCGAAGCGCAACAATCGTCGCTGTCAGAAGTTTTCTTCGGTGCGAAATAGGAAGCGATATTCCTGGTATACTACGCCGCGTCAACGCAGGCATGTTTCCAGAAAAATCGCCACCGAGGCGATCTTCCCTCGGCGGTCGGCGGCGAAAGTCCTAATACAAAAGTCCCTTGCCGCGGCATTTAAAGAACCTTGGCCCGTCTAAGAAATCGCGTCACCCCCCTCCCCCAAATATATATACGCCGCCGGCCCGTTCCAGGAAGCCGAAACCGCTGTTCTGCGTCTTACAGATAACGTGGAACTTCCGTCTAATAAAAACTTTGTACAAGCATCGCTGTGGGAAAGTTCAGGGAACGTAACGTCGCCAGAGGTTCGCTGTTTAGCCTTGCACGTACGGAGATCCAACTCGCACGTTTTCTCACAAAGTTGCCGCTGATTGACAGTCGGCAGCCTTTGATGACAACGCGACCATGGCGACGTCGGCGGCAGAAAGTCTACTAAAAGGAAAGTCGGCGGTTTGTGGGCGGTGCCACAAATTTGCAGTAGCCGAATTGTCCAATCATGGCGAAGCTTATAAATAAGTTGAAACTTTATCTTCCTCTCTTTGTAAAAATGAATTTTCTGTGAATTAATTCGCTGTTATGGATGGGAAAATGACGTAACCTTGCTCTAGAAATTTGTCAGAAATACAGTTAAGAATTAATTCTATTCCCGCGCTGACAGAGAAAGGAATCTTTTACAAAGAACAGCTTCTGTGTTGGTCAACTGCGGACTGTTAACTTCCAAATAAGGAGATTCCCCGGGAATCTGATACATTTACGGCTGTTCTAATAGTCGGGAACTGCCCTGCAGATTGTGCACATGGAGACCTACTCGGCTATTGTTTACGTTTTCGCGCGATGCTGCCAGCGGCACACGAGCCGCAATGGGATTTTCCCGGGTGGAAGGGACGGCGAGACAAGATCGGAGCGGTAGGGCGGGGTGCAAATTTAGTAATTGGCACCTCCCTTGGAGCTCTTGGAGCTGATAGCTGGATGGCTTCCTACGAAACAGCGGAGGCGCGTGCCTTTGCATTTTTACTACGGTATTTTTGTCTTTTTTCGCCGCTACGCTGGGTGAAAAAACAGCATAGCGGGTGATTTACAGCGTCGGTTTGTCGGCCCACAGTGTAGCGGCCCACCCGCTATGTTCAACTTACTGAGAAAATATTTCTGGGTAGAAAATATCAAACAATTTAGATACATGTATTATTTATTCTTTATTACTGATTGATTGTGTGGTAGCATTCCACACTTCATTTTCATGAAGATGTACCGTACTCTCATGCTGATATGCGATTTTTCCGAGGAAGAACCCCTCCTAACGTACGCACCCCGACTTTAGCGTCAGCTTGGAGCACCTGCTTGCAACTTGAAAAGTTTAAAAAGTGCGTACGTAAATAGGAATTTTACGGTAGTAGGCCTTTCAATTTTGTTTTAAAATAAAGTTTTGCTTCCCTTTAACATGGACACATAAAATTCAGCAATCTTTTCTTTTACATTAAAAACTTATTTTGTGTTTGTATAGTTTTCTGAACATTTTCCCCATTGTTGCCATGACAGGACCCCCGAGCAGTGTCCCAGCGTGGTGTCACTACTGTCCGAGAGCTACAACCCACACGTGCGCTACGGCGCCGCCTTGGCGCTGGGTGTGGCGTGTGCTGGAACGGGAAATAAGGTGAGAGATTTTGTCAACATCCAACAAGGTTCAGTGTACACACTGTATGGTATTAGACCCACCGTCAGTGTGACCGTAGTTGTATCCCATATTACTTGACAAGGAAATAGTCCAATGTAGCTTGGATAAAAAAAAAATTAAATATTAAAGTAAGGTAAGGGTAAAGCAGACGACAGAGGACAAAGCATGATGCTTTTTCATTAGCTAGTAGTGAAATGCAGCTTTGCTACAGCTCTCAACACCCTCCAGATTAATTTTGGACTTTCTATTGCACTTTGGACTAATGCTTGTAGCCTCTGACAGCTTATACTTACAGAGATGATATTTTGTGAACAACTTCCTTGCCACTTTATGGATCATAATGACCCCCAGCGGGGGTCGTCACGCGCCGTTGAAAATCGAAAAACCTTCAGATTTTTCCCGAAAATCTTCAGATTTTATGGAAAATCTTCAGATTGTTTGAGATAACCTTCAGATTGTTTGCAAGAATCTTCAGATTGGTTTGAGATTGGTTTCAAAGAACCTTCAGATTGTTTCAAAGAACCTTCAGATTGTTTCAAAGAACCTTCAGATTGTTTCGAACAATCTTCAGATTTTTTAATGTGATCTTCAAATTTATGTTTCAACTTCCTTTAATATTGATTAGTATGATATGAAAATTATGTAGTTGTTAAACGGAGTTGGCAGAGAAATCCATGTTCTCGGGAACAACGATTTTGATCGGAGTCTCATATCGAACCTGACTGCAATATTTATCCTCGTTCGCCCCTCAAGCCCTGGATAACAAACGTACGCTTACTATTGTTTTGGTGGTATAATGATGAATACTGCATTTGGATGCAGTTGTCATAATGCCGTGGGTTTGACACTAGATGAAAATAAAAATCCACTTGAATCAACCGTCAGTTCTACATGTGTATTGTTGACAACCGTACGAATGGTAATAACTCCTCATTATTATAATAAATTACCTATGTCAAGTCATGGAATTTTACCGCTTCCGAGACAGCATCGGCTTCCAATGTGATGTGCAATGTAGTTATACATATAAATTTCCATCACTGGTTGTGTTACAGGTACTAACTTGTAAATGACAGCAGAAAATTTGTGATTTCATAAAACAGTCGTGGGTTCAAAATTCAGCTGCTATGTGTATTGCTACTTTGTGGTACATATTTGGCTTGTTCATTGTTATTGCAACCATTTGATCAACCTGGGTCATAGGTCTTCAAAGATGTGTTTTATCCATGACATTTTAGTTTTTTTAAGCTTGCATGCAGTTGATATATCATTATGTGGCAAAAATGCAACTTCTGAAGATGCCTCAGGCCTGGAAATAGTGGGTGCATGTGCACCTGTGTGCACCCAAAATTGGAGCTGTGCACCTAATTTTTGACTGTGGGTGCACCAGTGCACCTAGATATTTTTGTAGGCTATAAGGTAAGGGTACTATTGTACACTACAGTATACGGAGAATACAGAAATGTAAGTATCTTGACTTACTTGCCTTTTAGACAGAATAGGTAAAATTAACCTTCGTTGTATTCTACTTGATGTATCTAGTTAGCTATAGAATTACAGGTTGTAGTTCTTAAAAGAGCGTTAAACTTGGTAATTTTGTTTTGCTGACATTCAACTTTATTTTATGTGGTGCACCCAAAATGTTTTCTGTGCACCTAATTTTTTTTTGTCGGGTGCACCAGTGCACCTATTTCCAAAAATGAATTTCGAGCCCTGTGCCTTCTTGTTAAACATTGTGCATGCAATACGAAGCAGTGTTACATCAAGTCATCTCCAAGCAGATAAAGAGAGTTCTCTCACCAGTGGAAAGACTTGCTGAACCAAGTTGTGTTAAACAAGCTGGACCCTACATGTATATCTTCTTGGAGATTTATGTTTGCCAGGGTATCACGTATAGGGCAAGCATACACGTGTAGATTCAAAATGATATAAAACATGTATGAGTGGAACTTGGCTGTCACCTCAGTATCCAACTACACAGAAAACAGATGCAGACAAATTACTACCACCTTCAACATTCATGACTGGCACAACCATACAGTAGGTTAGAATACACCTACATTGTAGGTGTAGCTCCTTAAGACACCATGCACAGGATTTGTGTGTTGTTTGCCAAAACTCTATTATGCTTTCCCTACTTTCAGCATTCTATGGCTCTCCATGTGTCAGCATAGATGGATTCATACTAATCATAGGCCTAGACAAGACCTAGAAAACATCTCTTCAAGTTGTCTTTGATTGAAAGTAAAATTTCTTACTCATTTGTTGGTTTCTCATGTTTTGCAGTGGCCATTATTCTGTGTTGAAAGGACAGTAGCTGTTGATATCATCTATTTAGAGAGGTGATGACTTGTTAATAGCTTTTTAATTGATTGGGAGGAGAAGTCATTTCCCACTACTCCGCCCACTCCATTACTACTGGACTTGCTAACTGTAGTAGCAGGCACAGCTTGAAATGATTATTTGCTGCTGACTACAAGATCTGTAAGAGAGATATGGAAACTTTAGAACAGATCATCAGTACGGATATCATCCTAAGGAAATCTTTGAATGTACAATAAACATTAGGGATATTACAAAGTAGCCCTGTAGCACCCTATTACATACACTTGAGCTTCACTGTATAGCGGACTATACCCTGTAGTGTATAGCGGAGTACCTCGGTCGATTTCTACTATTTTCCCAACGATAGGACAGGGCCTGGTAGAGCCTGTAAATTTGCCCTGTCAAAATGCAAGGAAAACTGTCTAGATTTCACACTTTTCTGGGAAGGGTGCCCACAAACCCCTACTTTGCAACCTTTAGTGCTTGCTGTGATGCTATCACCGTACCAATTTGCCTTCTGCACCTAATCTCCTACTCTGTAAAAAGTTATGGTGACTACCTGAGTTGTGTTGTCTCAGGCATAGCCTCCTTTGCAAACTTTCTAGTTGCTACTGGCATTTATTTCTAGGAGAGCGCGGGCAGCAGATAGCATTTCTCCTTCAAAAGAATCTGGCCCCAGCGTGTTATAAATCACGAATCAGTGCTCCCCCCACTCCAAATTTAATGCCAGCACCACCCAGAAAGCCATCAAATCTCATACTCTCCAAGCAGGAGTCCAGCTCCGGCTGGTGTTTAATGTGTTTTGGAGAGTTTTGGGCGGGCTTTATATTTCATCCGTTTTCCTGATATCACCCAGTCAAAATAGAAAATGTGACAAAAACGCCAGGTAAACATATCAAAAACCAGCCGGAGCCAAACCTACACATGTATTCTTGGAGAGTAGCTATCTCAGATCCTAGTCTTGCCTGGTCTTCCCATCTGGGAGGAACCCCTGCTGAAATCATTATTGACATAAGACAGTAAAGAGAGAGTAGATCTGCCATCCAAACAGACATCCAGCAAACTATTTGCAATGTTTTTATGCAATTGTGAGTTAATAGTGCCAATGATGATGATGAGTTAAGTGCCAATGACTTTAAAAAACTAGTTCTATAATGTATATGTACCAAGGAATATACTGCACATGAAAAGAATGAGCTCTTTTCTAGGGGTAGGAAGATATGATCAGCTTGGATGACTAATTAGTTACAGGACTTCCTCCCCTGGGCATTCCCAGGCCAAGAGTTTCCTTGTTACCACCAGCCACCAGCTTGTGGAATCAAGGATCCTTCCATGGTGGAATCTAGGAGCTGGGGCAGGGCCATTCAAGGAACTCTGCCTGGGCTTTTCAGGATCTTTCAGCCCTTTGCCTGGGCTTTTCAGGATCATGACAGATCTGTACCAACTTCATGTACAAAAAAATGAATTGAGATAAGCAGTGATCTCAAAAGGTAAATTTGTATTGATGAGAAGGTTTGTTTTTTCAAGCATGATAAATTCAAACCGTCTTGAGGAAGGCAGCGCCTGTTGTGGACTGGTCTATTTTCTTCCGCTGTGCTCGTGCATTAGCTCCTACCAATGTCGATCTAGTTGAGATTTGAACTGGTTTTTCTGGAGACTACACTCTCTGGTAGAGAGTGCCAAATGTTTAAGGTCAAACAGTATCAGTAATACAAATCCACCAGACAATTTGGTGATCATCATGTGTTGGTGGCAAGAAGTTTTGAAATTAAGAAACGATCTACCCGTATGTGCTCTTGAACATTTAGCAAGAGATAGAAATGAAAACAAAGGGGCAGAAGGATGTGCATTCACACCCTGTTTATTTAGAGACTTTACTGAATGAAATATTCTTCTTACACAGCTTTCAAAGCTTTCGGTATAGCCTGGATACCAGACCCCCAATCTCCAAAATATCTATCCCACGGTCTGGCATTCAGGCTGAGCCTGAGGCCTGGGCTGAGCTGAGTTTCAGCAGGGCCTCTTCATGGGCTGTTTATGATAAAAACCCACTTCATGCAAGAGGTACACAGATGGTCTCTTGAGACTAGACTCCCAACAAGGAGATCTGATCATGATAATAAGCCCAAGCCCAACAACACCAGAGAGTAGAGACCACAGGCAGTGCCTGGGCAGTGCTGACAACAGTACATCTGGGATCAATCAGCCAGCAGTTTATAGACTTGAAAATATAGCCTCTACCAGGCCCGTCCTGTCGTTGGGAAAATAGTAGAAATCGACCAAGGTACTCCGCTATACAGGGTAGTCCGCTATACAGTGAAGCTCAATCGATACTTGAACTTCACTCAAGTTCACTGTATAGCGGACTACCCTGTATATCAGAGTACCTCGGCCGATTTCTACTATTTTCCCAACGATAGGACGGGGCCTGGTAGAGGCTATTGAAAATTGTCCAGTACTGAAGAATAACCAAATTTACCAGTCTGAGAAGTTGGGCAGAGAATTGGTTTTGCTAGCTTAAGTTGACACAACTGTTGATAAATCCTTTGAAATGGTATTATACCAAAGACTTTGTAAAGATGGTACATACTTGTGAAACAGTATGGAAGTTATACACACTTCACTGCCAGTGGACTAGCCCCCTGCTACAGTGATTGCACAACAGTGTGGCCCAGGGCTATGAAACGGAGATGGGCACCGCCCTATACATCAATAATGGTGTGGGAGGATTTAAACAAAAAATTACATATCTACAATTCTTCTTTGGATCTACCGGTCTATAAAGTTTATATATAAGGTCTATATAATATAGTGTGCCCTGATGCTACAATCCTTTTTTGGCCAAGGACATACGGTCCTAATGGTTGGATAAGGCAAACATTTCTTAGCTTTAAAGTAAAAGAAGAAGAAAAATCCTTAGCCTCTACCAGGCTCCGTCCGATCGCTCGGAAAATAGTAGTAATCGGCCAAATAGAGTGAATAGTATGCCAGGGGTACAGTGAAGCTCAATAGGGGACTACCTTGTATAGCGGACTACCCCTGACACTCTATTTAATTATTTGGCCTATTTCAACTATTTTCCCAGCGATTGGATGGAGCCTGGTAGAGGCTAAGAAATCCTGGCGATGGTGTTAGAATTGCATAGACCTGTGTCATCCCAGTTAGCTTACATGTACCTCAGTCTGCAAAACAGTCTGAGGAAAATTCATTACGCTTTATCATTAGCTATTTATTAATAGTGTAATGTGGCTTTGTTACGGCTCAAATATTTTTAGCCAAGCACGTTTTGGTTCCAGGGTCACCCCCACTCGTGTTGGGCTCTTTTACATGCAAAGTTTGATGCCCAAAAGCTCCTTTACTACAACAAGGGTGCAGGCTTTATGTACCCCTCCAATGCAGTCTCCTTCGGAATGCTGATATGATACACTGTACTAGCATACTACACCATCTACATGTATTGTCTACTGTATGGCTCCCATAGTTGCTCCAAGGTGGTTTAAAATCATTGATTTGTTGGCCTCCTTGCTGGCTAACACTAAATCTATACTAGTAGTATAAGGGTACAGGTGACGCTGTCATATATAAAGGACCATTAGAGAGACGCATATATGCGTGCCATGTGGAAAGCAATATGTCAGACCCTACATTTGCTTGAAGATCAGCTGACACCAACCAAGCTGGTTAGAGCAAATATGGACAGGACTGTACCCAAACTACCATCTGTGTAACTGTTACCCAGAAGTAAGCTGGGGGTAACACATCTTTGCTCATACAGTACAAAGGAAGCAGAAATTTTGTCTCTGCATAACGATGGGCTTTCTTGACCAACTTTGTCAGACAGGAAAGCCATCTGGGAAGGTGTTTCTCCTTTTCACTATAACCTCCTTGTGTGACCACAATGTATTGTTCCTAGCTTCCCCCTTTCATAAAGTTGGTATAGTCCTGGAGGCAAATGGTTTGTCTTCGAATTCACCCCAGGGAGGCCTGCTCTCAGCTTTTACTGAAACCTGAGTGAGTCACTGAGTGTGAATGCCTGCATTTCATTCTCTGGGCTTGCTCTGGCATGGGAGGAGCTATAGCAGGCTGTGATCTGTTCTTAATGATGTGCTAATTGGTCATCATCTCTGCAACAGTTGAAAGGAATTATTTGCCAGGAAATTATAGAAAGTTAGGTTCTATTGTAGTTGTAGTGGTACCGAAATGAAATGATATGCAGAACTTTCTTGAAAGTTGGAACTGAGTGCAGAATGGTGTAAGTTATTTCAAGTTGGCCCTTCTATGACCACGAAAGAAATGAGACTAATCATGAGGTCACCTTTTTCCCACCACGTTTACAGACAAGAAGAAAACTACTCTCTTCTTAACAATAACAATGACAATGACAATAACATCACACACAGAATGAATGGGACCCAATATTAGTTAGAACTACATGTAAGTGTCAGTGGTTAAGACTAGAGTAGTCACATGTTATACTGTTCATCATTGTCTGTCTGTACTTTCCGTGTTACATGTACTTGCAATTAAGCCTTTGGCCATGAACTTTCTCTTTAGTCATCATCGTAACAATATACCTATCAACCCCATCATCTAGCCCAAACTCTAGGAACTAACAAGGACGACACTCGGGCTACCCATCATCTTCCTTGCATATCATAACCAACTAGCTTGAGTGTCATTTTGTTTCAGTTCCAGGCTCTACCCTTCACCAAGCAGTCTGAGATCACTGCCATTCAAGTGTCTGGAATAAATGTATCTGTCCAGATTCTGGCCTAGCATGCTGATTGGTCCCTTCAAAGCTCCACGGGAAGCCTTGTCCTTGTCACTCAGCTTAACGACTTTCTCCACATGGTATCTCTGTAGGGACCACATCTTACTAGGGACCACACTTCTCAGAAATGGCCGAAAGAAATGACCAAAAACATGGAGTTGATTTAATGTCATACATAGACAATGAAATAGAGTTTTCTTCAGATCTTTGTAAAATCGTCATGATAACACTTTCTATATACCAAAATGCAGGTACTACAGCCTTGTCGGTATTAAAAAATAAGGTCTTTCTGGGATGGGGTGATCCCTGCTGAGATAGCATATGGAGCTCTGACAGAAGGGACCAATCAGCGTGCTAGAAAAGAATATGAATGAACTAGACAACTCGAAATAGGATTTCTCTCAACATCTCTCAGCCAAAATGATGATGATGATCCCTGAGAAGATGGAACAGCAACAAATTTTTGGGTTCTCAGCACTCAGATTAAAGAACAAAATATTGAGGACCATGTTTAGGCCTTCAGAGCACTCAGTTTTATTCAAGCAGTTTTTTTCTGCCTGTCCTCTGCTTCTGATGATGTCTGTCTGCTATATTTTTGTCCCCTTTCAATGTCCACAAATCAAGTAACCGGTGTGGCCAAAACACTAAAAAATGATTATGTTAGCTTTCCTTTTTGGACTGTGTTTGTTTCGTTCAATCAACCACGGCCCCTGGGGAGCCAGGCCTTAATGAATGTCATAGTCCTACAATCATAGGTTCCCCTCCCTTTCAATTAAAAAGCTATCAACAAATCATCTCTGTCAAGTTTTACTGGACACAACATACAGTAATGGCAGTATCACATGCAGTGCCGTGCACTGACTAACATGTATGTGGCTCCAGATTTAGAACTAAGAAACTTTTAGAATGCCCGATCATTCATTTCATTATCAATGCTTACCCATACTTTATTTGAGTTTATGTTCCTCACTGTCACTGTGTTTAAAGCTGTTTTTCGCTACAACTAACTTTAAAATAGCTATGATACACCCTTGCTGAGAAGTATATATTATAATATTACAATATTGAACCGCACAATCTTTTATTTCTTTTTGAAGTTAAAAAATTTTTCTAGTCATCCTCTAAAACTGTAACAAACAGAGTAACAGAGCAACGTTAACGTTGTATTGTAACATTACACAGTCAAGTTCATTTTAATTCAGACTAGGGATTTTAAGGCTTCACGTTCAAATTTATACAGCCCTACCGTACTAGAAGTTTGATTACATTGTATATCATTTTAGACAACTTCAACCACCCTAACATTGCCACTGACAGAAGTTACCATGACTGTATCTGTATCTGTATAGCCAGCTTCCCAGGCACGCGGCGCGGCAGCAGCTGGTTATATTTAACTTTTGAACAAATTACTGCAATCGTTCTTTGAGGCTATGCAGTGAAGGTGTTCCTACAGCATCTGATGACAACGAGTTCCATTCTACTAATCGTTCTCAGGAAATACGAATTTTTGAACACATCAATACTTGGTTGATAACTCTGGTACTAAAAGGCATGGCTACACATGTATGTCTTGTCCTTCCACTCCTTCATGAACAGAATGAAGGAGTGGAATGACGACAGCTAACTTCTGCCTCTTTTATCCTACCCTGGCTACTATCAAAAGCTACAACATCAAGTGTGTTACTTCTGTCAACCTCGCCACCTGCCACCATATAATGTCCACTGGCAGAAGTTAGCATGATGTCACCTAACTTCTGCCAACTTCTTCCACCTGCCAAAGATACCCCAAAAATAGTTACTCATTGACAAGTAAGTGGATAAAATTTTGAAACAGTCAGACGTTTCAGACAGTATCCACTGTCTTTCATCAGTGTCTTTCCTCCAAATAGATATGTTAATGAAGTAAAGACAATTTCAGATTGTTCAATAGAATAGTAAGTTAAGACAAGGTTGTATGCTAATGAATCAATTAGCTCATGTTGTTTTAGGAGCTAATGTCCCTAACCAAAACTAGGTACTCATCTACACCTAAGTGAAGTGAGTGAAGTCGTGTTAAGTGCCTTTTCCAAGGACACAGCATTGGGGCAGATCAGTAGTTTTGAACTCGGGACCTGTCAGTTCTGGGCGTAACACCCCACACAGTGCCTAAACTTTATTGCCAGTGGGCAGTTCATTCCATCCTGGTGTTCATTCCACTCCTTCACGAAATGTGGAAGTCCCACAAACACTTGTAAAAGAAAATGACGAAATAGCCCTGTAGCCTGTGATACGAGTCTAAGTCATGTTCGCTGTAGTGTCTGCACTATTTAATTAAAGACAGGTCGCTCTGTTTAAGCCCACAAAGAACTGTTCGACTAAAAAGCCATGAGTTGCAAGTGAAAGGAGCTAATCAGGATTGGTTAGCTCCATTTTCCCATCAAAAGTACAAAACTCACACAACAATAAAACCATTCTTATCAATTTTCATATCATACTAATCAATATTAAGGGAAGTTGAAACATAAATTTGAAGATCACATTAAAAAATCTGAAGATTGTTCGAAACAATCTGAAGGTTCTTTGAAACGATCTGAAGGTTCTTTGAAACAATCTGAAGGTTCTTTGAAACCAATCTCAAAACAATCTGAAGATTCTTGCAAACAATCTGAAGGTTATCTCAAACAATCTGAAGATTTTCGGGAAAAATCTGAAGGTTTTTCGATTTTCAACGACGCGTGACGACCCCCGCTGGGGGTCATTATGATCCATTAAGTGGCAAGGAAGTTGTTCACAAAATATCAACTCTGTAAGTATAAGCTGTCAGAGGCTACAAGCATTAGTCCAAAGTGCGATAGAAAGTCCAAAATTAATCTGGAGGGTGTTCCTCGTATTTAGCCAAGCACACCATGTCACCCCTACTCTTCTCAATTAGTGTGTTGGGTTCTTTTATGTATCAAGCTCCCTCATTGTACATGGGGTCGCCGGCTTTACGTCACCATCCGAAATGACAAAGTAAAAGGAAGGAAATATTGCTCATAGAATTAAACTCACATTTAGCTTACTTGTTATGATTTTGGACATTATTTGGATCAACTATATGTACCTGGTATGTTTTGAAGCTGAAATAGTTTCATGCAATTTCAAAGATTGAACTGTAATTAAACATTCAAGGATATAGAAATGACAGTTGACTTGTACTTATTTGCATGTAGAATTTAACGTTTTTGCCATGTTGCACTAACAGGAAGCTGTGGCGCTGATTGAACCCATGACCAACGACCCGGTGAACTACGTCCGTCAGGGCGCCATGATCGCGTCTGCCCTCATCCTGGTGCAGCAGACGGAGGCCATGTGTCCGAAGGTCAGTTGTGCACGTCTGTCTGACATCTGTCTTATCATGCTGGACCTGTGGAAAGATGTCACTTTTAGCCAAATTTGTTGTTTTTTTTATTTCTTAGTTTGTATGGTTTATAAAATACTGGTACTTTATAACATAAATGCCGAAATTTTAGTGTTCACAGCTTTCACGGTAAACTCTTCACTGCATGCAAACTTAAAACCACAGAGAAAATGCTTCATCTGTATTCTGCCTTACCCCCTTGGTTGAAGTGTGAAGAGTAAACCGCTGCAAAGACCATTTTGTCTCTTCTGTGTTATTAAATCCCTGCAAACTTAAAGGCATTTACAGTATATACTGCTTGGTATAAAAATTATTCTGATTTGAAAAATATTTTTTGTATCACGTAGATGCACAATATATGAAGATTTTACAAGAAACCAATTAAAGATATCATTTTGCTAAGATAACATACCATAAGATATGCATCTTCTTTATTTCTGTTGCTACATTGTTATTTGTTTGTCTTCAACAGGTGAAGACATTCCGAGAGCTGTACACCAAGGTCATCAACGACAAGCACGATGATGTCATTGCCAAGTTTGGGGCGATCCTTGCACAGGGTATCATCGATGCAGGTACAGTTTTCAGATTTGTGTTTTGAATGGTTATCCATTAACAATAGCATCAATGTAAGAACCTCAAGTCCATACCATGTACACATATATGATACTTCTGTTTGTGTGTTCTGCATTACATAGAAAGAATATCCTTTGTATTTGCCAATTCTGTGGCCTTTTTCAGGCAATTATGTTCCAAGAAATTGGTAAAGATATGAAGCTTTTTTTCCAAGGGAGTTAATATTTTTATTTTTACCAAATTTAGGTCCAATCTAACAAACAATAGGGCAAAATTAGACTTGCCTAGGGCCATATATTCAAATCCTTATAAGTTCCGTATTGACAGTCTCTTTGGCTTAGGTAAAGTTCACACCCGAAGAAATTTTTTCCGGTTCGATAACCAGGCTGCACAACAGTGGGTCCATGTAGAAAACGACATCTTCCCTGCAAACTTTGCAAAAAAATGTCAATACGGAACTTATACAGACTTGATATACGCACAATTGTGAACCCCCCTTTAATCATATGAAATCTATTTTTTAGGTGGGCGTAATGTGACCATCAGTCTACAGACCCGTAACGGCCACACACACATGGAGTCTGTCGTGGGGATGTTGGTCTTCACTCAGTTCTGGTTCTGGTACCCTCTGTCCCACTTCCTGTCTCTGGCTTTCACACCCACCGCCATGATCGCACTCAATTCAGAACTACAGGTGAGATGAGTTTTTTACTTTTCATCCTGTCTGTGCTAAAGCTTTTAACCAATGTTTATTAAAATCATCTTGGTTGAGAATTGTTGAATGTTGTTTTATCCCGTAAAGGTCAATGATTGGTAGATCTCTGTTGTGCCACCTCTTAAAATGTGTTCTAAGGCACATACATCTTATACTACTTCACAATCTTTTTTTCATGACAGGATTGTTTAATTTCACCCCATGTTATCCCTTAAAGATCTATGATTAGCTAGATCTCTGTTTGTTGTGCCACATTAAAAATGTGTTGTAATGCATATCTTACACTGCTTTCTACTTATGCTAAAGGTTGAATTTAGGTCCAGCGCAAAGTCCTCTTTTTTTTGCACATCAAAAATTTTGCCCAAGGATCAGCAAGTTTTCAACCGGACCATACCATTGATAAATGTCATTCCCTTAAAAGGCAATGAGTGGTAGATCTCTCTGATTGTTGTGCCACCACTTAAAAATGTGTTCTAATGCACATCTTATACAACTTTCCGTAGATGCCAAAGGCGGAGTTTAAATCCAGCGCGAAGTCCTCCATGTTTGCATATCCTCCATTACTGGAGCCGCCAAAGGAGAAGGAGAAAGAAAAGGTGTCGACTGCGGTTCTGTCCATCACTGCCAAGGCCAAGGCTCGCAGCAAGAGCAAGAAGGGCGACCAAGATTCTGAGAAGATGGAAGTGGTGAGAAAATCTTCTGATATACATATTATAATGCATCTAATTGAAATTAAATTCTCCTCACTGCTGACTTAGAGGTGTCATAGAGATAGGTTGTCATTTCTTTCTTGAAACCTTTTTTTAAAGGAAACAGCAATCAAAACATTTCAAGTGGTCAAAAAAATCTTTGAAATTTTGCCTGCTGCAATTTGATGTGTTCCATAACAAATGTGCAGAAAAGTTTCATGTCTTCACTTTTTGTGTAATAGAATATCATGTTATGTTGTTTGATTATTCACCATCGCCATGGTATTTTTAACTACTATCCTTGTTTTCCTAGGATGAGGTAGAAAAGAAGGATGAAGACTCTGAGAAGGGTAAGGAGGAGAAAGTTAAAGAGGAGAAAACAAAAGATGAAACAAAGGAAGAGAAGACAAAAGAGGAAACAGAAAAGGATAGCAAGGACAGTAAGGATAGCAAGGACAGCAAGGATGGCAAGGACAGCAAGGACAGCAAGGACAGCAAAGAACCCAAGGAGGAGGCCAACTTCAGTGTGCTGCAAAACCCTGCGAGAGCCTTGCCTGCACAGGTCTGTAGTAGATCAGTCTCAGCACTTAACAACATAAAGTTCTTTGGTGGAAACTTTCTACTGATATTTTTGGTTCCAAAAATATAAAAAAATATTTACAGTTGCTTGATTAAGTGTTACCTTGTGTATCTTATTACCTGGATGTCTAACCTTCATCGAGGTATTAATGGTGTTGCAAATTTTTTTTGAATTAAGATTTCAACATGAATGCTTCCTTTCTAAAGGGAACTAACAACACATACATGTATTGTAAAATGAAATGTTTTTCCCACCTCTAGTTGAAGGTGCTTTCGTGCATGTCGGGAAGGTACCACCCCCTGAAGCCTGTCACCACTGGAGGCATCATCCTGTGTAAGGACCAGACTAAGGGAGAACCGGAGGAGATAGTCGAGACACTGCCAAGTATGTAGATATTTCTTTGTTTGTTTGGTTGTTTGTTTGTTTGAATGTTTGTTTGTTTTACAAGGGGAAAACATATCCCCTAAAAGGCACTTTTCAATCTGCCCAAACAAAAGTCATTTATATTAAATCATATCAAACTCTTTATGAATTCATTCATCTGCAGTTTGATAAGTTGATGCAACATAGAAGAAGATAAGGTTATGATTGCCACTACTATGTCTCTGAAACTGAAGCACATAGAATTTGAGTGATCAGAGCACTCTGGAAATGATATAATAGACTGATCCCATAGCCCCACTCACATCCATCAAAATGTATAAGTGCTAAACAAAGGCATAAGAGTTAAAATATTTTACGGACATGCAGCCCCTCTTTCATTGGTTGCACTGCTAATTGCCATTCTCTCATTGGTTGAACTGGTAATTGCGATGGACAGCCAGGATTAGTCTTTCACATGTACATGTACATGTAAAAGTCATGTACATGTAGAAGTACATGTTACATTTGATGGCTGTTTCACAGTATTGAGATATGCACTAATCTACAGTATATTGCATGTTCTAATCAACATTGTGTTTCTTGATTTTTCAGCTGGCGGACCAAAGGCTGAGGATGAGGAACCAGAGCCATCACCCCCCGAGCCCTTCCAGTACACCGAGGACTGAGCTGGCATCAAATGATGCTGTCATGTATAATTGGTTCACAACAACTTTGTACTGTATTCATTTTGTCATCACTGCAGTACCCATTTAATCCTCAAGGGGGCATGACATGGTGTGGCAAAAACATGGCCTATTTGTGATGATAGATATTATATCTCTTGCTATGTTCGTAACACTTAACTACATGTATGTATGAAGAAACCATATTTGAAGGATGGGAAGCCTACACTTTTTCTTACATAAACGACAGATTTCACTCTTATATTTTCTGAATGTCAATGTAAACGGAAGGGTAAATTTAAGTTCCACAGTATTGTAGACATAGCTGGTATAGTTATACTTGTGCCCATTGAAAGACAGCATTTGAATGGAAAATATAGCTTGACTTTATTAAAGATTTGGGAGTTAGTCCAATATTGTCTTTCACTTTTCAGGATATAAAATGTATCTTGATAGTACAAGACTTGGTTCCATGTAAATTAAAGTGAGTTGAATAAAACAAAGTCTACAAGTCAACGGTGTATGCTTATTGTTATTTTCAAAGTATATCTACTTCAAGACTATGTAAATGTATAATGAAAAAAGTACTACCATTTCAAGTTAGGTTGCACTAAGTCCCAGTCACTTACATTACTGAAACTTTGGATTAAATATGCTACTTACCACTACCACTCACACTAATTATACTTCTGGCAACATATTTATTTAATCAAATACTTTCGTCTGAAACCTGACCATATTTGTTGTCATAACTTGCTGACTAAGGAAGCAAACTGACAGTCGAGAACACCCGGTGAAAAATTGCTGAGGGTCAGAAACGCCATGTAGCGGCTAAAGTTATCACTTCAGCACCACCAGTGCAAGGCAGGCTAACATTATTATGTAGTCCTTCAATGAATTGCTAGAGGTCTCTTTTAATCCATGCACTTCAACTTAGTTAATGGCGGTGCTGATTGTACTCATGCCTGCACCAGTACAAAAAGAAGGTGCAGAGAAGAATTACCTTGTACTGCACGGTGTTTTACCCATGCCAATTTTGAAGTAACTGTTAAGAAAACTAAATAACTTTAGATGATTTGTAATATAGAGATGGATTCATTCATAAACTTAAATAACACAGACCACCAAAAAAATACTTATAGCATAATTTGGACAGGAATGCTTTATTCTGCCATAAGCCAGACATCTCTATACTTCTATATACAGGAGTATGATACTGCCATAGATATATGTACAACATAAGTTACATCACTTTTAAAAAGGAGTGTAATACAAAAACAGTGACTGACTCAAAATATGTTTGTCATTGGTAAAAGTGTATGCTACGTATGATACATTCTATAAAGCATGTTAATTATACTAATTGTTGAATGACAACGATAGAATGAAAATTTCCCTTCAGTTTCAACTGATCAGTGCACGTTTGTCCTGAACAGATACAGATATACTCCAAACATGCCTTGCCCGTATGCTAACCATTCAAGAAGAAGGTTTATCGAAAACTGGCTGAAATATGTAGCATTTAGGGGTGGCTATCCATACAGCGTACTGAAAAATTACATACAGGAAACCTCAGACCGGACCTGGACCCTCTAGTAGCATTCCATGATCAAATATCACAACAAAATATTCTGCAGCTTGTTTTTCCAATAACTGGCAGTGTCAAGATTTGGCCTGTCTCTACATGTAAATTTCTCTTTGATTTGAATGAAAGTCTAAGTACTACCAATGGGCCCCATACAGAACATTTCCACCAATTTTTCATTACATCAATTCATAAAAATGGACCTCACACTTTACACAAAATTGGGCCAATTGATAAGAAGTAATAGAGACAAAATAGTGAGCAGTATTGTAAAGCCTTTAGATTTCATATTAAATACTTATTATAACAAACTAGACTGGCAGTTTTTACTGCAAATTCAAAGAAAATGTAGCACGAAAAAGACATCACAAATCTACTAAATGTATTCACAAAAAATTAGTTCAAGCTGATCCCTGTTCCAAGTGTTAACATTTATCAGTGAAGCACTGGATCCACAATGGTACAGTATAGATTTAGTGCCTGATGTTCTTAGTCTTTAGTTAGTAAACTTTGTCATTTTCACTCACTCCAACATTTCGCTTTGGTCCCTCAGACAGGGTAAGACGTAGTGTTTCCTAGAAGTACAGATTGTGAAGTTGTTGCCTATATTGTGTGTTACACAGTACATGTCCTTCTTACAGACTATAGCATGCACTATCAGCTCCCTTTTGCATCTACATACAAGTACAAGCGCCATGCTTGGGCCAGCTACGTTGTGTGTTGTACCAGTGCAGCTTTCTTTTCTCTAAAAAGTGTGCTGTCTGCTATACCCTCCGATGAAATGCTGTCTAATACTGGTGACCAGAAGGGAACTGTTGGTGCTGTCTGGCTGGCTGCTGTGGTGGCGGTGGTGGTACGGGTGCTGTCTGGTTCCCAGACAGCTGTCTCTGGAGGTGCTGTACCAGAGCAGCTGTCTGTTGCTGCTGTGCTGTCCTCTGCACCCCCATGACACTCTGCTGCATCAGGCTCTGCTGCATCTGCTGTTGCTGTGCTTGTTGCAGCTGTTGCTGCAGCTGTCTCTGCCGTGCCTGCTGTTGCGCCTGCTGTTGTGCCTGCTGCTGTGCTTGCTGTTGCTGCTGCTGTTGCTGCTGTTGTTGTTGTTGTTGTTGTTGCGGTGCTGGGTACAGGTTAGCCTGCTGCATGGGGTCAGTAGACATCATGGGGGCTCCACCACCCATGGTATTCCTGTGCACAAACATGTATAAGGCAACATTTGTGATATCTTTAACATGTAATAATAAGTATGGCCATTGAACGCAACATTTTAGCTAGTCAAAACTGCTTTAGGACCGATAAAATCTAGTCTACATGTATGTGAACAGGTGGTCACTACAGACAGGATTCTTAACTGCAAGGTGGTCCTTATGTAGAGGTGGTCACTTGTGCAGGTCTGACAGTAGATAGAAACTTTAAGGTAATTCCATTAAAGCAAATGCAGATGATTTTCCTTACTACCTTTTTAAATGTGTTCTCCCAAACTATATACATCAGATAAAAAAACAGCAGTTTCTAAAGGATTTGATTGAGGTTAAGGAAATAAAAAAAATGCTTAATGCTTTGACGGTATAAGAAACAAAAAGAACACAGACCTTGCAGGCTGCCCCATGCTCATGGCCTGGTGTGTGGGTTGAGTCATGGAGGGGCCGGTGCCCTGGGCCATGTACTGGTTCTGCTGGGACACCGGCATGTTCCCCATCATGCCTGCAGACTGACTGGTGCTGTAGCTGGAGCTGTAGGGTGGGGAGATCATGCTGCCGCCCGCAGGCTCGGGGTGGGGGGCCGGCATCACCCCCTGGGACATCGGCTGGTGCTGGGCACTGTAGCCTGCATAACTCTGTACACCACAAGGGGTCAACAATGTTAACAACAACAACCTCTATCACTGCCAAAACCAAAAACGAATGCTGAAAAAAAATGCATCATCTACCGCAAGTCTCACCATTGGAATGCTACACGACATGACAAGGATTGAATGAAGTCTGATATCTTTTAATTCTGTATTCAAGTTATGTGACACTGTCTTTTGTATCTAAAGTATGATTGTTCTGTTACATTGTATATCAACGGTTACCTGTGTCTTATGTCATGTATTAATGTACTAAATGTATAGACTACATGAAGAATAGCTGAAATGTCAAGCTAATTGTGGTTCTAAATATAGTGAAGTCAGAAGGGAAGGAGATAACTAGTGACAAGAGTCATTGGCTTTTTCATGAGCATGTTTTCTGAAAGCTTTGACCAAGCAAATTCTCAAGACCATATGAATAAGACATGAACATAAAGTGAATTGTGGAAAAAAATTGACAAAAATGCAAAGGTAGCAGAGTTGCTGGATTCCAGCTCATAAACACAAAGCAAGTCCACGCTGTTACAGCTCCTTAATTCGTGGACCTTTTGATAGAGCCAAATTTAAAGTTCTACAGAGAAGTCATTCATTATTGTGGGATAGCCTTTTATGTCATACTTAGTACTTTACTTCTTACAACCCAAATGAAAGTTGAATAAAAAGCGGCTTGCAGGTCGATTTTTGCTTCTCATGATTAAACAAAGGTTTAAACAAAATAATTCAAGAGACACAACCAAGAGAAGTTGATTACCTGTAATAAAAAGAAACTGAGGTAATAAAGCAAAGAAACAGAAAGAAAAATAATAAAACATAACAAACCGATTTTCTTTGTGAGACTGACTGTTGTTGAGTGTGTACCTGCTGCTGGGGCAGGTGGTGGAGGGACGGCTGCTTGTCGTACGGCGAGTACATGGGCGGCTGCGAGGCACCTGACTGAGCACCTGGCTGCAGGTTCTGCTGCGCAGGTGCCTGCAGGCGCTGGCGCAGGTGCTGGTTACGCCACCTGGGGGGACGAGAATTCCACAAATCAATCAATAAATAAATAAACAACCAAACTGTCAGAAAGGCATTCTGATACTCACATGTTTCCCAACACCAAAATTAGTCAATATCTCCTACTAGTCCTAGTATGAACTATAGGGTAGGTACTGTTTGGGCAAATCTTTGTCTAAAAGATAAATATTTTTTATCTATTTCAAACAAGGGTTCAAAAATTTTAAAAAGTGGGTCTATTAAAAAAAAAAAGAATAGATTGTGTGTGAATGCTATTCAGCACCAAGGACAGTTCTAGTCCTGATGGACTTACCGTGACTTTCCTCACTCGATCCAGGTGTAAAAATGGGAAACTGACTTCGGTTGGGGAGGTGAAAGGCGGTGGAAGGAGAGGGATGGTCTCTGTCTGCCAACACCGTTCCAGGACACTATGGACAACAACTCACTGCCCCTACGGCCTCATACACGCTATGGGACTACCTTCACCTTTCACATTTTCCATACATACCGTTGCAGCTGCAACTGTTGGTTGTTGACCGGGTGGTTCCCAGGTTGTCGTGCCCGCAACATGGAACTCAACGCCGCCTTTGGGTTGATCATTCCCATGGGCCTCTGCTCCATTCTTGGACCACCTGGAAAATAAAAACAAACATCAGTGGAAATCAATTCAGGGTGGACAATAATACTAATTAAAGAAGATACATCAAGATGGATTTGCATGGCATAATCAATTTTTGCCGGAAGGTCCTGGATTGGAATCCCCTGACATGCCCTGATGTTGTGCCCTTGGGAAAGGCACTTAATATGAATTTCCTCACTTCACTCGTGAAATTGAGTACTGTAAATGCAGAAATGTTCGCGAAGGTTTTATGTTCGCGGTTTTCGTGGTGAACTTTCAGCGTGAACTTAAAACCACCGCGAAACTTTTTGCTCACCTATGATTGTAGCGCTACTATCGTTTCGAACGCGAACTTAAAACCCCCGCGAACACTCAATTTTCTCCCTACCGCGAAATAAAAACCACTCGAACTTAAATACATTTACAGTACCTGGATACGTTTAGGGACGTCCCTTGGTTAGGACGTTAAATGGAGGCCCCATGTTTAAGGAGAGCCACATCTCAAGCACGATAAAGAACCCATCACACTTTTTGAAAAGAGCAGGGTTCCTTCCTGGTGTGAGTGGATCAAATAGATCTGTCCGCATATATAGCTTGTATTCTTCAGTACAAACCTGGTGTGTTATGCCATAAGGCAGTTTACCAGGTATGCAATGCAAACAAAGATGTCTTTTACCTGGGGTAACATTTTGTAAGTTCCATGTACATACCTGGTGGTAGTGGCTGCTGATACCCATATGAAGGGTGAGGGTTGGGCTGTAGATAGTAATTAGGCTGCATCATGTGCTGCTGGTCTCCATACGGCGGGATCTGGTTCATTAACGTGCTCGTATGGCTCTATATCGAAGAGAAAATTAACACACATTGTGATTAACAAAATACACTTCTCTTACAATAGCAATGACATTTTCCAACTACACTCCTAGGAGATGCTCTCTTTCATATCAATTTTTTAAATGAAGCATGTTATCATTATTTATGTATACTTGCCTGGGGAAGGCGAGAAATCCTACAAGACTGCGGCAAAGTTAAAGGGGAATAAAAGCATGTAGTAAGTATGATGTTAAGACAGGGACTACGCTATAATGGAGTACGTGCAGGTTGTACAGTAGAAAGGTATCGTGATATAAAATGAACCATGATCAGAGTAGGATAGAGCAGCATGGTTTGGTTGATAATGAAGTAGCTGATATCAGGAATGCCTTTAGTAAGTATAGTACATTGTACATACTAATTTTCAGACTTCATGTGAGTTTTACGGAATACATACAAATTTTACAGAATTCACACGATCCACCACTTAGAAACATACACATTATATTGAATTCATACGAGTCTTACGGAATACATATAATCCTTACTACATATATTAATAAAACTCATATAAAATTAGCATGTTTCTTAGTAATGGATCAAATGAATTCCGTAAAATTTGTTGTATTCAGTAAAACTGGTATGACTTTGTTAAGATTTGTATGAATACGAAGGCACCCCTGGATATGATGATGTGGAGAGAAACTATGATGGCACTATCCCCTGCCCACATGGTTTACAGTCACTGTGGTCGGTACAGTGTAAGAACAGACCTGCTCTCTGTTGGACTGGCTCACTGCCTTGGACTGTCTCCGTTTCCTGGCTGCCGCTGCTTTGGTTTTCTTGGGCGTCTGTGCAGGCTTGGGCTCCGGCTGCTTGATCGGGTCTGGTGTCTGCTTCCCCTGGTCCTACAAGGGTTAACAAATTAAACTTCATGATGCCATTAAAAGAAAATTGTTTGCTATGTAAATACAGATTTTAACCATTTACTTACTTGAGAGAGCTTACAACATACATCCTTTTGCCAGCGCTACATTACTATGACATTAGATCACAGCATGTCCAGGACCAGAGATACAAAAACCAGAAGCTCTGCTGCAGTACCAAGGTTGGCCACCAGGAGGCCAAAAATCTACCTTGACCATCAGGTTCACAACACCTACCAACGGACTAAATACCTTGAATTCACAATAACTCGAACCATTCTTGAGATATTGCGCTGGAATGGCATGCACACACAGATGCAAACAAAGCCCAAACTATACCTCCATTTTAACGTAAATGAAAATCTAATACACAAAACGTACTTGAGCAGGAGCTGCAGTTTCCTCCTCCTCCACCGGGGGGAGTGGTGGTGGCTCCAGGTAGTACTCCATGGGTTTCTTCCTGGTGTGGGTGTGGTGCAGCAGGAGTCTGTGCTGCTCCTCATACAGCAGTGGCTTCCTCTCCATACGGACCGCGCCAAACCAGGACCACGACAGGGGACCAGGGTTCTTGTGTCCCTCCAAGAGATCCCAGCCTGATACTTTCTGTTTGCTGGCAACTTGGAGACCCTGAAATGGAACCAAGGCAAAATTATTATACTTACAAGAAAACAAGAGCTTTTAAAAAAAGCTGGCGTTTCGGCTACGTTTATAAGTGTGAATTGTCTTTTCCCTTTACTTGAAGTAAAATCTGCCAGAGGAAGTCACTCAAGGGCTGTTCAGTCTATAAGAAAAATTGTCATTTTGGGAAATGAGTACTGTTTTAATAGAGAAAGGCAGATTGGGGAAAGCAATTTTGAAGTTACGTCACTTAACTTAAGTGCTTTTGAAAAAGCTGGTCTTGGCCTACAACTTGTGCTTATTTGTAAAATGTATAATAGGCTCATTATAAAAGCTATCAATGTAATTATGTACATGGCACGCAATAAAACATAAAATTTGAAAAAGCACCATTGAATCATCAGCACTATGGTAATTAAGTGAAATAGAAGTTCATAACAGCTAAGGTTCTATCTAAAATGACTACCAAATGTCAAACAAATCAACAGCTACCGTATTTCTTCTAATAAAGGACGCACCCCAAATAAAGTGCGCACCCCCGATTTGGGCTTCACCGCAACCCCAATCACGCCAGCTGAGATACTTCACAGAAAAACCTTAATTAAGTGCGCACCCCCCATCTGCCGCTGTCGCTCGGCGCGTCTCCAAGATGTGACCACGCCCCGGTATTCGGCACGCTATGAAGTCCTGGTGTCTTTCTTAATCGTTCCATTTTCAAGGAATTTTCGGGAAAACATTACCATTATTTGGGGTCAACACTTAACCCTCTACTCCGCTCAAATTTTGAGTAAAACGTTTTGAAGTTTAAACGTCACGCTGCTGAGAACCTCGCGCCAGGATATCTGACAAACTCCCTTGATATTGAAGGACCAGACGACGATCCGCTTGATTTCTACCGGGCTAGTCAAAGACAAACGTGTAAAACGCATTTTGAGATAAAAATAAAAGTTCGTCTCTCGGCATTTATGCCGCAAAATACAGCGTTGCATTGACGAAATCATTTCATTTTCGTTCACCCGCCGCCATATTGTTCAAATCCTGCTGCCCCAAGATGCATTTCGCGTGTTACGTAATCTTCATCACATGATCGCATTACGCGTCTCTGATTGGTTATTGCTGCAGCTGAAGGCGGGAATATTGCAGACGAAGTGCATCATGGGGCAGCAGAATCGCGGTCTAAGTTTTTTCTTTGTCTGAAATGTTACACATGAAAACGCAATAAAAACGCGGTTTTATCGACTACATAGCAACATTATGGTGAAGAAAATGTAAAACCAAAAGATGTTTTCGGGAAAGCATACATTTATTTGCCGATTGATGGTGGCTTTTGCGTAATTTTAGCGATCAATGAACCCGGAAGTGTGCCGAAAGCGGCGTGGGTTTTCGCGTTTTATCCGTCAAAACAAAAACAAAACTCCCGCTGAAGCGAACTCCCATATGAAAATTCCCATAGTTTTGTGCCGAGGGGCGCCACTTTCCACGTCCGTGTTGTCTGAATGAAGTCGATACTGAACAATGGAGCATTTGCTACTGTAACAAAGAATCGCTGTTTTGCAAACAACATCAAGAGCCTCTGTTTACATCGGGGATAGAAGTTTAGTGGCGAGTGTTTTGCAAGAATCATCTTACCGCGCATAGGAGCCGCTGCACGGTATTTTCCATTACAATGAACAGAAAAATTCGAATGCCGGGTTTGGAATCTATGAAGTCCTGTTCATAAGACAAAGGCCTTGTATATATTAAATGAATATTTAAAAATAACAAATATAAAATATTTCTTTATTTATTAATGAAAAAAATGATATTCATAAATATGATATTGATAGATTAATATAATATCAATATATATTTTTGATATTCAATATCTAAAAAGAAAAAAAAAATCCATGCACGGAGACGAACCCGGATCTTCTGGGTCCGAAGTGCTTGGCGTTGCCAGATCGGCCAAGCTGCGGTACGTAACTATTTACTCTGGACGTAATGCTATAACCTCACTATATGGTATCATTTATGCCGATTTTTGGTCGTTTTCTTGACGAAATCATTTTTTTTCTTCTGCAATCTTGTGGAATAGATGTAATATGGTCATTTTTCAGGATATCAAAGTCCGAAACCACAATGCAATGATATTTCCGAACAGTTGTAGCATTTACATGCGGTCGCCGTCCTGTGTCACATGCAAATCTGGCGTGCGTGCCTTTTCCTGCTCTCTTGCCATATAAGGCAACGGCTATACAAGGATTTGAGAACGTATTGCCATATAAGGTCTTATTGTGTGCGACACAGTGTTGAACCAAGCATGCATGCTTGAAGGTAAAAGCCAGGACATTGCGTTTCGGTGCGAAAGCACCGAAACGCAAAAAGAAACTCTGAGGTAGCAATAGCCAATGAACAGCCCTCTAAGAAATCTTACAGTCACAGATCTGCCTGTTCCTAATTGGCTATCTGTTAGTCAATGAACAGTCTTCTAAGAAACCTTGATCCTGATTGGCTGTTTGTCATCCAATCAGCAGCCCTGTAAGATTTATTCAACTTTGGGGTGGCAATAACTCCTTCTGTTGCTGATTGGTTGGTTGTTAGCCAATGAATATTCCTGTAACATATTCAAACAATCAAGGATGTAACACAGTACCTGCTTCTTGTCAATGGAGTCAAAATCAGCGATCTTGTTGCCCTTTGTGTCTATGAGGCTTCCCATTGGCTCACAGGTGATGACATCAGTAAACTGTTTAGACAGTGGCAGAAGTTGTCTCACTTTGTCCACCCCTGGGGAGTGTTTGTCACCAAGTTCTTTCTGTAAGGAAAAAAACAAACAAAACAACATCAATGAAGGTTAGACATCCTGGGATACATGTATGCTAAACAAAACATCAATTAGTAGTAGAAATGCATTGCAAATAGTAAGTAAGTAAACATCTAGGTTTTCGTCATATAACAACATTGATGAAGGTTAGACATCCATGTAATAAGATACGCCAAACAAAACAACATCTAGTAGTAGTAGAATTTGCACAGCTAAGTAAACATCCAGATTAAGCATTCTCTCTTCTTGCCTTATAATTACAGAATTTTTTCTAATTTGTCTTTAACTCTCGATAACATCTATTAGACGGTCGTTATAAACTTACGTACCTTGAGTTTCTTGATGAGGTTGATGTATATTCTTCTCTCATCTCCAGAGCTAGGACTCTGGTCTTTGGACTCTGATGCCATGGTGCTACTGAGTAGTACACACAGCATGTCCAACACTGTGGTAAACAGGGCACTGAAAAAAAAAACACAATACAATTTGCATTAACTTTTAGCATATTGAAGTAACCCTTTGGCACCCAATTCCCTATTGGTTACAGAGTTAGGCAACAGGGAGAAGGTTAAGGACTTGTGTTGCTTTTTTTCTGAAGACAAGTGATTTTTCAACTTTACTTTTCCTTTACGATTGATAGTAGTCCTGATGTTGGAATCTGCTGCTAATTGTTACTGTAATTTACTTAGTATCTTCATGGTAGCAAAATTTCACGGTGTACGGAAAACGTACATTTTCACTGAACTTTAACTTCAAGGTGGTGGCAAGTGATTTACAGAACGGATGTGTGAAGGAATCATAAAGGTTTTTTTTCATGGTGATGATAAGTTCAAGATACAGAGGTGACCATGAAAACGGTGAACATAAAGTTATACTGAAAGAAACAAGAATTAAATTTATGGCTATATCAGTGGTTGAACTATGATTAATGCTAGAAAGCACCGATGAGAGTATACCTGTTGTTCTGAGGGTCCACAGTACCAGAACTGATGAGTTGTAGGAGTAACAGGGCCCAGTCTGTAGTCAGCTGGGTGCTGCGCTGGACTGTGTCAAACATCCCACCCAACTACAAACACACAAACAACAGAAATTCATATTTAAGCAACAGCCCAAATATATCATTACTTTCTGCATATAGAGTCTTTAACAGTCTACATAAAAATGGTGGAATGTTTTGTATCAAACAGTATCCAGTCAGTGCTTCTATTATTGTTGAATATATATAAGGCTAAATTTAATGATCACTATCACATACTTACCAGGCTTAATCTTAGCTGTAAGGATTCCTCCAACATCTTTTTGTTCTTCACATCCTCAAAGAAATGTTCCTGTAAAGACAGAAATGGAAACGTTTTGAGCCTAAGATCACAGTATATATCAAAGAAATAGATATGATTATGAATGATTGTCAAGTTTAAATACATGCTTATATCCAACAAAAACATAATGTATAAGCTAGCTCAATTCATTCTCATCTCTAAAATTACATTGCGTGTACTCACATCCTTTTCTTTGGCCTGTAGCAGCTGTGTCAGCTGTGTCTGTAGAGAGGATAGCAGGCCCTCGCGCTGTTCATCCTGTCCTTTCAGACAGGTCAGCACCACGGACAGGAAGGGCTGCTGGTTCAACAGGGACAGCCTAGAGAGAACAGAACAGCGATCAGCTGGCATATTGGACAGTATGGTGTTGTGCTTTTTGTGGCAGAGACTGCCATTCTTGTATAGGGCTGTTTAGCCATAGATGATGCTTTAGGGCTGTTGTGAATTTTACCATGGTCAATACTGACCCACAGAGGCCATATATATGGTGTTCTGCTGTTCAAGACATAAATTTTGGGTGGAAAAGCAGATTGATAAGAACACTGCTACCCAGGCTAGGCAACCACAGCTGTCAACTGATGTTGTCCACAGATAGAGCTATATCTGCAGAATGGACAACAAGCTGTTTCAGACACAGGGTATGGATAGAAGAAATAATTGCTGTCCCTCAATATTTTCCTTGCACACCATTTTCATAATATCATTACTCTTTTGTGGTCATAATCTTTGATTGAACTGGACAGCATCATCTTTGACTGGCATCATATTTGATTGTATCAATATCGCTAATGCTTGGAAAAATCAGGAATCTACAAACGTACGTTTTCTGAGCTTGCCGCTCCCTGTCGGCCTTTGACCTGGCGAAGCAGCTGTTGCCGCTCTCCAGCACCTGGCCAGCTGCGCGCAGCACCCGCCCCTGCACCGAGCTGGGCATCTTAGAGATGAGAGGAGCCACCAGCCAGCTTTCGTGCCACTCCACATCCTCCCTATGGAAGAGGTGATAAGTTAATCATTATTTTGTGTTATCACAGAGGTGGTGTAATGGCAAAGGGTTTGAAAAGTACATGACTCTCTGACATCAACTGATGGGATGATACTGCTAATGCATATAAGTTTCCGGTAGTTTGATATACCCAATTTTTGCAGTAACCTCTTTTCCACAACAAACTTAAAACTACCACAAAAATGTTTGCTCTGTCTTCTATACGCCTACCACCTTGTTTTGACCGTGAACTGAAAGCCACCGAAAACACTCCATTTTCTCCCTACCGTGAAATTGAATCACAGGGAACTCGAATGCATTAATAGTGGCCCATCCACAAATGAAATGATGTAATAGAAAATTAGCCAATGACAGCTGACAAGCTTACTTAGCCTCTCCCTTGTCTCCTTGTGTTGTCTGATGCTGGAACACTTCGATGGTGCAGTGGGCTATCTTATCAAGTAAACTGTTCATCTCCTACAAAATAAAACAGATCAAATAAATTCTAAGTATGACATTTCCAAACTTTTGGTCGCTAAAAGTAATCAGATTCTACAATACACAAATGTACCTTTAAGATACTTAATTTGTGAATTACTGATACCAGCTCTAGTTCAATTAGGTAAATGTTATCATAACTTCTCTATCTATAAAGAAGAACCTACGTACCGAAGGAGGACACTGTTTTATCATGACCTGTAGTTCCAGCCAGGACACACGCAGCCACCACTTGTCCAGCCGCTACAGGGAAAGTCAGAGGAAAACATCAAAATTAAAAGATATATCGTGGCGTCTGTGTAGCACAGTGGCAGAGCATCCGGCTATGAACCAATAAGACCCAGGTTCAATCCCCAGTGGAGTACCCAGACATGTCCGGACATGCACCCAGACGTTGTGCCCTTGGGAAAGGCACTTAACACACATTTCCCATGTCCTAAGCCCAGCAGTAGGGTTTGGGTTGGCGTTAGGAAGGGCATCCAGCCGTAAAAACTCTTGCTACAAAAAAAGGACTTGCACTTGATGAGGAGTTCTGGGGCTTCCCCATCCATGTGCAAGCACGTCTAACCCCCAGATGATGGGGAACAAAAGACGTTAAATTGGATAGAGAGAGAGAGAGAGAGATATCATTCTTCCCATTTTCTTAGTATATACCATTTTTCACTAGTTCTACTTTTGGTAATTTGTTTTAATCATACACCACATCATAATTAGCTAAAGTTCTAATTTCTCTCAAAATCTATCTAGCACTCAAATTATAACTATATGGGAGTTGTTATACAAGTCATGTAATAGCAGTAGAAAGTTCTTACCTGTAGAATCTGACTGATGACTTGTTTTTGTTTATCACCGCTGTCGTCATCGTCTAGTAGTCCTGGCATCCCGTCTGGGTAACAAATCAACTGTAGCAGGTTCTGGGCCTAGAGGGGAAAAATGACAACCATTTCATTCAAATAAGTTCAACCTAGATTGCGGGAAAAACCTTTCAAATGCAAGAATGACAAGATGTCTGCCAAGAATGAGGCTGTATGCTGGGGATTGTCAATAAGTAGCAAAGCCCTAATTGTGGATAACCGAGTTCAAGGGCAAGTTCAGGCTTGTGTCATGGGAGCAACAATTGTGACCGATCGTGCTCTACCACAGAGCCACGATCGTGACCAATCATGCTGGAAGGGCGTAATGTATCATTAATATCCTGAGCAATGACAACTGTATGGCTATACTGAATCATGTATGGCTGTACTATATAGCTGTACCTGTTGTTGTGACAGCATGGGGTCCAGCAGTAGTTCTGCTGTACACAGTCCCTCAGGGTCGTGCAGACAGCGCTCCTGTACCCACTCCTGCTGACAGATGGTGCGCAGACCGTATTTGGCATACTCGTGGAGGCTGGCATTCTCAAGATGACCTAAAAGGGGGAGGGGGCCACAAGTAAGTAAAAAGATCTAGACTAGAATATGGAAAAAAATATAACTGTGAAAACACAAGCAAATAGACAGACCATAAACAGTACCTCACAGTGAATCAGTAGCCTCTTCCATTTACTCTGTCATGTTTGATTTATGAGTAATAGTTCTACCAACTCCGACATGCCACTTCCTGAACTAGACCTTAACTTCAATCACTTTTGACCCAACTTCCTGTTAGTGTTAACATGCTTAAAATTCAAATGGAAACTGCAAAAGTGTGGACAGAACCCACAAGAACAAAAGACTACAACACCACTGTTTCTAGAAGGTAAATTATGACTGTAATGATTACCTGACCCACGCGACCCTGATCCCCCAATGTCAAGGTCGAGGTCGTCCAGTCCAGAGATGGGGGCGAAGAGGCTGGAGATGCTGATCTCACCTGAGGAGTTTGTATTGTTACCTGGGCCTCCCGAGGTGTGGCCGGCATCACCTGTGTAACAAGAGGCAGGATAAGGGAACATGTATTTACACTGAGAGTTTGGTGGTGAACGAAAAAGATTTTTTATGTTTGTGCTTTGAAGTACTCATGACCATGGGGCCTCTTTATAGACATCAGGGAATGCCACGGTTGGTGGAGAAGAATGTAATAAAGGGCAGAGTTGGGGAACACGCATTCTGTAGTGTTCAGCCGTTTTAAACGGGACCAGCTGTTTTAAAGGTCCTGTTCGGACATCTTTAATAAAGTGAGTCGTATGCCAGCAATCAAAGCGTAAATTCCTGGTCCGTTTCTCTCTTCTTACACCGGTCCACACAATACAGGTGGAACAGGAGCATCTTAAAATCTAAAATGTTCCACAAGTTTAGGTGTAGTAAAGTATTGGATTTGAGACTAGGTCCTTGGGGTTTTAGGCACCCTGACCATTATGCCTGCATGACGCTATCATTTACTACGCAGGAAAATGATGCTAAAACAAGATATCTCACCAAGCATCAGCACTGCTTTCAGTACAGCCAGCACGGCCCCCACACTCATACTGTTGTGTGCCGCGTACAGCAGGTGGCGGTCGCACGACGACTTGATGTGGAAGATGTTGCGGTGGCCGGGCTTCTTGGCGTCCACGGGCTCCGAGCTGCTGCGGCGGAACAGGTGCAGCAGCAGGTGGCAGGTGAGACGTGCACCTGGCTCTGCATCCTGATCTCCTCCAGCTGGAAATGTGTGAATGAATTAATACCTTATAGTGAAAGTATAACTATAGTCTTTCTATGCCAATTTCTGTCACTGGTAAAATGTAAACATTTATACACGTAGCGGCTAGATTTATCACAACCTTAATACTTTGTACATATCCATGTAACTTACGAAAGTAAATCAAATCACATGAAACAAAGGGTGCAAAGTAAATTCATTCACTAACTTACTAATAGGACATGTTTAAATGCCCCACTACGGAGGTGTAGCCAAAAAAAATTGACAATTCTGTAATCTACATACCAGAGGGACAGGCAGCCATGAGCGCGGGGATGGCCACATGTTTGACGAAGTCCTCCAGACTGAAACAGTGCCGTGCGATCAGGATGGCCGTGAACACCGCTAGCGAGTCATGGATGGACAGGTCTCCAACCTGCAGGGACAAATTCAGAGCATGTCTCAAAAACGCCCCCTAGTGGTGCAAAGAAAAAGTGCAGTATACTACAGCATTGTGACTGGTCGTGAACACAGCTAAAGTGAGTCATGGATGGACAAGTCTCCAACCCGTAGTGACAAATTCAGAGCATGTCTCAACAACGCCTACTAGTGGTGCAAAGAAAAAGTGCAGCATACTACAGCACTGTGAAATAAAGAGATACAGAATGTTGCCTACTCACATCTACACTGCAAAGGAGGTCGTTGAAGCCACACCCGTGGTTGGATGAACAGCAGAGAGCTTTCAGTACGCCCAGCCACTCCGAACTCAGCGAGTTACAGAACGCAGTCAGCTCAGAACACAGAACAGATATCTCGTTGATCCTGTAGATTTGAAGAGAAGTTAACAACATTAATAAAGTTCTCAGGTATTTTATCACAACAGACGACGAACCGTAGTGAGTGTGATTGGGGTAAAAAATTTCCTGCAAATTGGATAAAGTTCGTTGAAGTCCTTCAAACACCAGATGGTGCATAGGGCAGTGTCCATCTTGGTTTCAATAGCCCTTGGGCCACCCTATAGCTACTCTTTGCAATCATTACATCAGGGGGCTAGTCCACTGGTAGTGGTGTGTGTTTAACTTCCATATTCTTTTCCAATGCTGAGTGCTAAGCAGAGAACACAGTATGTACCATTTTTAAAGTCTTTGGTATGGGGGGATTGAACTCACAACCTACCATGTGCAAAGCGAACATTCTACCGACAAGGCCATTGCACTGCTCTTGTACAAATTCAAAGGTCTATTTATGTTTCAGGATACTTCTAAAACTAAGCAAGATGTATTTGTGTGGTACAAACCTGTTAATATCTTGTCCATTACAGATGATGAGTAGCACATTGCACACAAAACTGTAGCGGTTGGCTGGGTGCTCATTCAACTTCTTGGCCAGCAACAATCTTTCTCTCGGCTGTTGTAGTACGTTTATTCTGTAATTGCAATAAACAACACTAGATGGTCAAGAAAAGTCAAGGAAGATTATCATCTTGCAAAGTTCTCTAGTTGAATTTCCTTGTAAAACAGAATTTTTAAGTCTTGAAATTGAGCCACAAATGTAGCAACAAGCACAGCGTCTATAGCATATCCAGGACCAAAGATGTAAGAAAATTGCTGCTGCAGTACAAAGATCAACCACCAGGTGGCCAAAAATTAACCTTTCTGTAACTGTCAGTTTTACACCACCTACCAACCTACAAAATATCATGGCAAATTTTTTTTTCGCAATCCATCCAGCGGTTCTTGAGATATATCCCCATACATCATCCAGAATAAAAACTATACCTCCATTTTTCATGAAGGTAATATTACGAAAACAGTGTTTGAATGAGAGCTTATACATGCACATGCAGTATGAGGCTCACCTGGGGTTTTCTACAATGTCTAACATGAAGTCAGGGTTCCACAGGAGATTAGACGCTGATGGCTGGATACTGACGAAAACAGTATTCTTCACGCGAGAGCACGCTGAGCTGAACACGTCTCCGAACCGTTGCTGAAAAACACAGGAATCAAAATCTATCATAACATACTCCTGACGAATAAATCATGGTCTTGTAGAAAAATACACATTTGCAACAATTGCAACTGTTACAATAATTTTGCATGTTAAGTTTAATCAGTATTTTTCTCTAAGCTTACACAATACTCAAATTGTAACTGTTAAAATCTTCCTGGTTTACAGTTAAAAATGATCCATCAAAAACTGATCAATGAAAGGGTCATAAATAAAATAAAATTTCTCTTCTGTGAATATAAATGTACAATTAAAGTCATAAGCAACAATTTGCACTTTGACCATATCATATTTTACATAGATACAACAGTGCCCCATGGCTTGCTGGGATAGCTGACCTTGAGATGTGACGAGGAAGTGTAGAGGTCATACAGGTAGGCGAGGATGCATCTCTCAGGTGAGGAACAGTCCGACGGGTTCCCCACGTGTTTCACCACACTGCACAGTCTGGAAAGCAACAAAAAGTTAAAGACCAATCTTTATGTTGGAAATTACAGTTCAACTCTGATTTAGAAGACAATAGTCGATATCAATAATATGCTACAAATGCAAGAATACAAAATGTTTTTACTTTTACAAAAAAACAACTTAATAAAAAACTGTTATCAAACACTTAAACCAAAAAATGATGATTTTTCATACCCTTCAAAGACAGTGACTGATCTTTGCTGGTCCACTAGAAGACAGGCATGGTAGCGTCTGAGCACTGCCACGATACACAGGCACAGACTTGTGGTGTAGGAGCCAGCTAAACTGGAGGACTTCAGCATTAACTCTGCCTCCACCTGGCTCAGCTCTGTCAATAGCTGGAGGAAATATAACAATCTCAATCTATATTTTTCTACAGAAATGCCAACTAACATTGTATACAGAATGATACACGTTTTGTCAGCAAAATCCCTTAAAGTTTGGTACAATCAGGTTTTCGTGAAAGCAACATCTAGAGAAAAGAAATGAAGCATTGCAAATGTAAAAAAATTGAAAGGTGTAAGCAATCAATTCAAAGGTAAAAGGATAACATTTTTTATTCAATGAAAAAGCTTATACTGGTAGTTTCGATCTACAGAGTAATAATTGTAGAAGCCAACAATTTGGCAGAACTAAAAACAGTGACCCAAGAGTGAAGTAAACATTCAACAGAAATAACAAGATTACATGTCCAGGACAAAGATTTAAAAAAAAAACAGATTGCCGAAGTTTTGCTGCAGTGCCAAGGTCAGCCATAAGCAGGCCCAAAATCGACCTTGACTTTTGCATCAATGACACCTGCCCACATGCCAAATATGATTGCAATCCATCCCATCCATTGGTTTTTCACATACACAGAAAAACCAACAGCCCTTTAATACCTGAATGGTGAAGTCCAGCAGCCCATGTATGTTGAGTGCCAGCTCCATGAGGTCCAGTACAAAGGTAATGTGCTCTATAGGGGGGAGGTGAGCATTGGTCCCAGCTAGGAACCCTGACACCAGCTCCAGGATGTGGTGTGTACACGTGTGGGTCACCGTGTGCTGGTCAAAATAAGTCAGCTGTTGGACCTGTAAAAAAGTACAGCAGTTTGTTACATTCTGTTAGGAGTGTACATAGTTCAGTGGTTAGTGCACCCACTAGCAGCTTTCTTAATAACTGCAGATTACTAGTATAACATATTCTACAATATAGATATATCGATGACAAGCAGGGTTAAATATAATATAATGGAGAAACTATGTTTCATTCTCTGAGTGCCTTCTTGTTCTGTATGGTCATGCTAGATTGCAACTCTAGGTCAGAAATAAAAAGAAGTAATCAAAAGTACAAACTTTTAAGGTAAATAAAGAAGAAGATGTTTCTGGTTCCCACCTTTTCCTTGAGTCCACGTAGGTCCACAGGTGTGTCTGACTTGCTCTGTTTCTTACTCTTACTTTCCTCCTTCTTCTCCACTCCTCCCAGCTTGTTCAGACCCTTCTGGATCTCCTTGGTCATTTTTCTCACCTGTGACAATCACAAAACAAAAGTCAAACACCTGCATTTTTAAGTCTTCAAGATTTTGGCCATACCTCTGGGGTGGAGCTGATAGTACTTTTTCATACAATGGTATTTGATTTACAAAAAATGGAAAAACTAAATTCACATTTTAGTTTGTCTGTATGATTTTGGCAACACCTCTGGAGTGAAGCTGATAGTCTTTTTTTAAACAATGGTTTTGTACGGCTTATTTCCTTTTGATTAAAACATAGCCAACAACAAAATAGCAAACCTGATGCTTGGCCTCGTCGCGAGCTTTCCCCACCCCGTACAGCAGTACCAGGCGCTGGTTGTGTTCGTGGGCGGAGTTGTCGTGGGGCAGCGGGAAGTTCCGTGCATACTGGATGTGTCGCAGGGACTTGTTCTGTTCCTGGCGCTGTCCAGAAGCCTTGCTGTTATCTTCTTCTGTTTCCATCTTGGTTTCCTGGTAGATGGCAAATTTGTATTTAGGAAAAAATTTTACAAACATCAAAACTTTATCATATAGAGTACACTAAAATCTACACTTGGTCCAATGTTGTCCCCTACCCTCAACCTCTTTCCCAAGATCATGATCACTGAAAAAAATCTTCATTAAAAGGCTGGTCAAAGGCTTAGCTAGTACATTTCTTTTACATTCAAACACATTCCATCCCTAAATTTCTTCCATCCATCATATAAAAGAATGATACAGGTTCTTTCATCACAAACATGATCTATATATTATAATCAATAGCCGTCTGTCACCTTCCTCAGGGCAGTACTGGCTGGTACTATTCCACGCTGCAGCTAGGTGTCACTGCTTGCATTGCGGTCCCGAATGTAAAGTATTGTCCTATTACTGTTAGCCCACCTTTTCGTCCTCTTGGTCCACTGGTTCTACCTCAGGATGCAGCAGGTCCAGCTGATCAAGGTCTGACTCCAGGTCCGTCTGTAACAGCCGCTCCAGATGGGAGCTGGACTTCTCCGACTGAATATTTTAAAACAGTCATGTACATGTTGTATATTATAACACAATTCTACCACTTTATGAAAAGTAAAATTCATCTTGTGTAAAAATGTAATCTTTTTAAATCCATAATTCTTCAAAACAGCAAACGTTTTCAAGCGCCACTGCATTTTATCCTGATTCATCCCAAAATTCCAATTTTAATGGTTTAATCTTTTCAAAAATCTTGAGGAGTTTTTAGAGAATTTGAGGTGTTTTGAGAAATTCACGGTGGCCAAATGTGTCCTAGTAGCATCCCTGGTCAATCAGAATTTTATGTTTACATATGTCAGAGAATTTGCTCCCCAGGGTAAGGGGGCACATGGACAGGGTATGGGGGCGCAGTGCCCTTCTTCCCCTCTTTAGAAAAAACCCTGGGCTACTATCTTGCAATTGGTAGTCTTTTGTGGCAGAAGACGACTGTGTTCTCTGTGCTTAGCTACTAACATAACAACTACATGTGCAGGCTTAAAGTGAAAATGGTTGTACCTTATTATGTCCCTGATCCCCTTTGCCATCTGGCATAGGACTGGGAGCTACCATTTCCGAGTCAGTAGGGGTGTGCAGGAGGTCCCCTCGCGAGATCAGCGTGCACATGTAGGCATCGTGGGAGAAGACTTCGCTGCGTATCAACTCGCTGAACAGCAGAACCAGGTTTGCGAAGGCTTGGCGATCCTCGTCGCTCAACTCTTCACCGTTATCTTCAGTAAAAGGACAAAAAAACTGCTCATTATCATCACAATCATGATTTGACTGTCTTTATAAAGGTAAGGCAGTCATCCTCATTTGAGGTGAAGCATGATGCTTTCTCAAGTAGCCAATGGTAGTGCAATGTGCCTTCGCTGTCTTTATACAACTTTTAAGTGAACTCCAACAAGTCTAAGTAGTTGCTTGATGTGTCATGCCATGTAGAAGTTTACCTTGAACTCTTCTTCTTTTGTCATTCTCAACTGAGGTGAAGCATGATGCCTTTTCAAGTCACAGCTAGCAGTACAACGCACCTTTGCTACAGCTTGCATTTTCAGCCCAGCGCACTGGGACACCCTTCAAGCAACTTATAAGTAAACTCCAACCTCCTTACTGCCAGCTTAAATACACAGCAAAAATGCTTGTTCTGCTTACCACCTTGTTTCAACATCGAATTAAAAACCACCGTGAACACTCCATTTGGTCCGTCACAAAATTAAATCACTACGAATTCAAATGCATTACAGTAGTTGTGTTTACCTAGTATTGGAGCCTTGGTGTCCAGAAACCTCATGAGCAGCTGTTGAAAGGGAGGCAGGCCGTTGTTGCTTAGCGACGCAGATGAGATGGACTCCTTCTCATCCATAGTCTCCATCTCACCCAACCTCTGTGGACATTGGAAACATCATAGATAGAAATATTAGCAAGATATCCCAGGATGTCCCTGTAGCTCAACTGGTAGCAGCCTCACATCAGTTGGTAACTAGGAGATCTCGGTTTAAATCCTTGGAAGGGCATCTTCATTGGGGCTGCACATGTCTTTCGGAAGGGACGTAAAATTGAGGTGCCCTGGGCACATTTAAGGGAAAGGGCTAGAAACCCCTCCGTGTAAAAATATACCCTGCTACTGAAACAGCAAGGAAACTTGCTGCTCTATGTGCCACTCAAAGCACTACAAGGGCCTAAACGAAGGAAGGAACAAAACTTTTTAAAAAGTGAATCAAACTTTTCATTTAAGGCGAAGCACTCTCACCTCTGTCTCCATTTCCACCTGTTGTTTCTCCAGTAGATATGCCACCACCATGGCCCTGTGCTCCCCCGCTCTCTTAGTGGTCACTCCCCACTCACACAGTAAGTCTATGATGGCATCGTTGTTGGAGGAACACTGTGATTTGAAACAAAACAGCTATGAAATTAAGAAAAAAAAAACTTTTACAAATTTAAACTACAACTGCTTTCAGCAAATCTTTATTGCTAGACTTTTAAGAGGCCTGCATACTTGTGCAAACTGTAATTTCTGTATTATGGATGCATGCCTCTTTTGTCCCTCAAAACCCCAACACCCCCACAAATGTGAATGGTTTATCCCTCAGTAGTATTACCTCAGCACCGTTCTTGCCATGGGAGCTACCAAATATCCTGTTGTACAGAGTGTCCAGGGAGTTGTTGGAATCCATCCGGTCAAATGTGTGTTTGTCCAGAATCTCCAGGACGGTCAACATAGCGCTGATAGTGGACCCTGGTCAACAAACAAACAAACATGTCATGTCATGTTATGTTTAATTTAGCATTGCAAAGATCAATAATTGCAATATTCAAAATCTCAAAAAGTCCTGTAAGAAAAACATGACAAATGTGGTACTTTGCAAGGATTCATACTTTGCATTACTTGATTATATTCACTAACGTCTTCTTCGTAACTAAGAAGCAAAATATTATGATGTATGTATATTTAAATGTATCTTGTCCCTTGTCTTAATTGTATTATAGACTTTGTATAAGGAGCAATGTCTACAAAGTTCTTTTCCCGAGGTAAAAATTCAAGCCCACCTGTTCTTGACTGTTGACATTTGTCGGATGACCACTTGACCTCCGCAGCCTGACCTCGCTGTCTGATCTCGTCTTCTCGCGCTCGTATGTTACTACGAATCTGAAGAGGGTAGCGCAATCAAATCAAATCAAAAATGTACATTAAACAACAATCCACAACTTTTTTTTTAAAAAAGAGAAATTGGGGTTTTTCATGGCAATCTTGTGGAAAAAATCTTTTTAAATTCTCAATTCTTTTTAACAGTGACAATGAAATTAACAACTGTGTTTTTAAATAGTTTTTCTGTTATGCTGGTTTTCTTTCGATACATCCATATCACAGTATAATTTGGAGAATTACAAAACCCTAAGCCTATGTAAGCCCTTACCTGATTGGCCGCTGAAGACAGCCCAGATGGGAGAGGTAGACTGGAGGGTGCACAGGGCAGGATGTCAAGAGGGGACCCCGTCACTGCGCTAGACTTGGACTCTCCCACCCCGTTCCACACCAGGGCAGTGGGACAGCACAGGGTGACGGTCTGTAGGATACAGCTCAAACCTAGAACTGTAGGGGGAGGGGGGCAGTACAACAGATCAGATGTTGTAATTATAACTGGGACAGCACAGGGTGACGGTCTGTAGGATACAGCTCAAACCTAGAACTGTAGGGGGAGGGGGGGCAGTACAACAGATCAGAGATTGTATAATAACTGGGACAGCACAGGGTGACAGTCTGTAGGATACAGCTCAAACCTAGAAGGGGGGAGGGGGGTATTACAACACATGTTTCAATACAGTCAAACATCACGATCTCTCAAGATCTCTTGCTCTTCTACATGTAGTTATCTCAATTTTAACCTGTAAATGCTTTAAAACTTGAAACAATGCTATCTTCCACAGTGTACATTTCAACAAAATACCAAAATCTGTCATCATTCCTTAATTTTTTTCTTTTCTTTCCGTTGCCTTACAAGCTTCACTATGCCTGCTCAAAGCTTCATCATGCCCCTCCACTCAAAACCATCCCACATGTCTCCAGCTCTACTACTCACCCACAGCTCTGTGATGACAGCAGTGTTGAACCTCACTATACACAGCAGACACAGGGTTGGTAGACCTGAAATACATACCATGACTTTTGCATGATTGAAAACAGGAATGCTCACAAAAGACATGAAGGACTTTCAGCTTCTATGTAGTTATATGGCTTAATGTTTTTTTGTTGAGTGAGTCTATAAAAAAGTGAGTCACAGAGAAACTATCTAGACAAGATATGAAACCAGGACTGTCTCCAGGATCTGTCCCCCCATCCCAAAACGGAAATTTTCTTGTTGAGACCTGTGTAAAACTTACCCCTGTCCAACTGAAGACTGGTTGTTGAGGGCTGCACTAGCACAGGGAGAGTCGCTGCACATGATGGCGATCTTCTTCGCACACGTGTACGCGAGGCGACGGCTCAGCTGCTGGGATTGCACGAAGTCGTCCACGTACTGACCAGAAAAAAAACACTGTTTCCATAATCCGATTAAAAGTTGAGATGCCTCTGATTGTAAATAGCACCTCCTTATAGAAGCAGTTGGAACTGCAAGTGCCATCATCAAGAACCATTGAATTTGATAGGTTGTGAAATGTGAATATAGAAAAATACACCGATTGTGAAAGCCTTGTTTTTAGAATCCATTGTTGAGTTTCTTCTACTTAAATGTTAGTAGCACCTCCTGACAGAAACAACTGGCATTGCAAGGACTGTCTCTGGGATCCACTAAATTCAAATGGTTGTGAATAATCATACCTGTAGTAACATCGGGAGGAACAGCCGAAGCATGCTGTCGTCCGATGACTTTGTACGATCCAGCAAATCCAACAGCCAAGTCAGTAGTTCCTGTCGGTCAAGCAGGCCCTCCTGGTACAAAGGTTAAAGGACAAAGGTCAGCAATCTGCTGATTTTGTACATCACAACAAATGATACTTAAATGCTGATAAAAGCTTTATTCTTGGCACTCAGTTTGACCAATGAAGATGTCCCTACCTGAAACAAGTAGAAGGTGAGCCTAGTGTTGTATTGCCAAAGTTTCATGGCTTGTTCTGTGTCCTGGCTCATGGTTGGTCCGTTGGTCCCCAGTAGATTCGAGCAGGACTGGGAGCCCCCAGCGGGAGGGGGCGTCTGTTGGTAGTGTTCGCTGATTTTACTCAGCTGTTCTTTCAGAAAGCGAGTCATCGCCTGGGTCCATTCTAAAGGAGAAAAAAGTAGTCAAACTATAATCCAAAAGGTGACTTTGCAAGTAAGTACATAATGTTTACCTTTACATGGTCTATCCTAAGTACTGACCTATTTATTCTTACTCAAACACATTCATGTATATGGTGCCCAGCCCCTCCAGCTCTGTCCTGCCACTTGCTACATTATGCAATCAAACACCACAGGGTGTCTGTAACTTTTCCAGTACAAAGGCGACAGCTGACTGGTCCAGGTCATTGATCTTGTTTGTTTGGAGAAAAGGAAGAAGAAACAGGGCAAAAACTTCCCTGCTTCCCTTCCACATGTATCAAGAAGTATATATAAACTTGAATAAACATGTAAACAAAGAACTAACTGTTTCTTTATTTCTTCCTCATTTAAATAAGCCCTCCTACTTAGAATGTACATGTAACAACATTTTGTTATTACAATTGTTACAGTAACTGTAACAGTGCCATAGATGCGTAGGACTTGATTTTAATGATAGGACTTAATTTTACACCTTACCTTGGCTCGGGTCGTTCATTTGTCGCTTCTTTATCTTGGCTTCCGAGATGGCGACATAGTACGCCGAGGTCATCTTCACGAACCAGGTCGCACGCAGTAACGGGACCGAATACTCGCACAGGAATGAGAAGATTTCCTCCTTTTTGTTGAATATTGGCACCTGGAAGTACAAAGTCAGGCAAGCGTTATCATGATTATGAGTACAAAAATAGTACCAAGAAAGAAGAAACTTTTGACAAGTTTCCTCAATTTAATTCCCATAATCATGATAATGTATGTAGCTTAGCATGAACGTAGGAAATCATGGCAAAGAAGACCATACCATGTCGAGGACAAAAGATACAAAAATGGAAAGTTCTGCTACAGTACCAAGGATAGCGACCAGGAGGCCCAGAATTGACCTTGACCTTCATCTTCCCAAGACCTACCTACATACCAAATATCATCACACTTAATCCAGCAGTTCTTATGCTATACTACTCACAAATATCCGGAAACACAAAGTTTGAAACACAAAAAGACACACACACACCGAAACCAAAACCTCCATTTTTCAAAGAGGTCATAATCATTAAAATAATCCCTACCTTTTTAGACAGGGCCATGAGAGGCTTCTGTCCTGCCAAGTCTTGGAACCATACATTGATGGCACTTCTAGAACGGGCAGTTACCTGGAACCAAGAAAGAAAAGTTAACATTATGTCCACAACTTTTCACACATATAATACAGAATTCCTCCAAAGAAAAGAGTCTCACACTGACACAAGAAATGTGTTGTTGAAAACCCCCATGTGGACCCACCGGCCAGAAGTTGTCTTTAGCATTGATGGGTGGTTTCTTCCTCCCTGGTTCCTGGAGCGTGTTGAGCTTCTGTTTTTCTGCGAGGATTGCAGCAAAAGCCTCGCCGAACTTAGATGTGTCGATGTTACAGTTCCTGGCTGTGCCATGCTGGAGTAAGACAATGGAGGAACTTTATCCTAAACATGTATTTTCCAATGAAACAACTGTAGTACATGGATAACTTATTTGTTATACATGTAGTTACACCAAAAATAATTACTCATGCAACTGGATGAAATTTTGAAACAGTCAGACGTTTCAGACAGAATCTACTGTCTTTCGTCAGTGGATGCTGTCTGAAAGACAGTGCATGCTGTCTGAAACGTCTGACTGTTTCAAAATTTTATCCAGTTGCTAGTCTAAGAGTAATTATTTTTGGCGTATCTTACTACCTGGATGTCTAACTTTCATCAACATATTTGTTATAGTGTTTGGTTGGCATTGTTGGTATACATTCTGCTTACATATACATGCCACATAACAAAAGTACATAACATAAACCAACAACAATAAAGTATAAATCAATGATTATGACTATATTGATTATTTTATCAATTAGTCTACATTACCTCATCTGAGAAGTTGGGTTGGTTGTTGTATCCTTGTTTAACACTGGTGGCTGTCAGCTCATCCTGTATGATGGGAGAAATGAAAGAATGTCATAAGACTTAATATCAGCTATTACATAATACTGTCTTGTACTGCTACATACATAATGATTAATGTACCATCTGCTTCAAGGTAAATTTGTCAATATTTCTATCATTGGTGTTGAGCTGTATTTTCTATAAAAGATATCTTGATCTCCAAGTTGTTCAGCTAGAATAATCGTAGGACCTCGCTTTTACTTTGTCCGAGACTACATGCATGTACACTTACATGTAGCTAAACAAAACACATATACATGCGTACTCTATATCAATATCCTACTTTCGTGCCCTGCTGATCGCATAATGTTGACTTCCTTTTTATGCCAAATAATGTGTACTAACTTACCGTTCCGATAGCACCATCGCATACATGTTTATGATTTTAGCATCATGCATATCCATAAAATTATTCGAAGAAATTGTATCAAGATTCCATCAACTTTGACTTTCATGACTCGAGTCAAAATGCCTACAACACAATGGATAACCGTATTTAAAAAATACGAGAAATTGTGCAAAATCAAATTCTTTCCTTTCTTTCCTTTTATCACCAAGAAACGCATTCCTACATAATAAATTGCTCAAGGTTTCCGCTTTGTTTTTTGTTGTCGTCTAGAAAGGCCGGGTTTTGGGACGCTCGAATCACCCTTTCTAAACCCTCCCAACCGCCAACGACGCGTTTTTTTATCTCCCTAGTCTTTCCTCCTTACCTCTCTTTGTTTTGGATCCTGTGGATAGACGTCTGGAGGTCCTAATCTTGGTCTTTTCAACGGGCGGTACTCGTAACAAACAGTCGCGCCCGCCATGACGGGCTGACGGTGATGACGACCTCACGCCTCCCTGGAGGACCACCGGCACAATACACTAAAAATAGGGATGTTTTTAATATTTTTTCAAATCATAAATCATTCTTTTGTTTTTAGATATGTCATAGTTGTATTCAACTTAAAAAGTATATTCGAAGCTATATTATATACTACCATACGATATTTGAGAAACTTATGGTATTTGAGATGAAAAAATATTCCCTATTTGATGATTGGTTTCACCCATATTGACGTAAAACGTGGACAAGCTAGCAACACTCAGGTTCAGTGTTGCTCTTTAAACTTTTGTTTCTGTCACTTGGACGGTCTTCATTTTCTTCTTATGGGTCTAAAAGAAGGGCTTGGACCTCCTACGATATCAGGTAATTGTATTGAACACACTGTTTTGCGTAACAGTCTCATGACATGTAAAGAAAATATTTATTTTGGCAACGTTTATACAACAGTTATTTTGAAATTATGCTGAGAACTAATTATAAAGAGAGTGAGAATCTGAATATCTATGCCTCTCTGCAAAATGTAGTTTTTACCTCCGCCATGCTTGAAAAGTATGATTTAACTTTGCAACATCGCTTTTATTAATTAGTCGCATACTGTACAAAACAGACATTTTTGTGATGGTACCAAGAACCGTAAAAACATATCGAAATTTGCAAGAATTGCAGTAGATATCGAGTCCCTTTCAAAAAGGAGAAGAAAATACCTTGACAGTGTATGTTTTATATATAGCATGGCCTTCAAGTGATCCAGACACACGTACAATTTTTTATTTTATTTTCTTCTTTTCAAGCTTAAAGTTACATTAGGCCTACGGTTATTTAAAGGCGTAACCTTTTCAAAGTTGTCTAACAACATTCATGGCTTTCTGACCTATTGAATGCTCTATATTAAATTTACGATATTTCTGTATATGCCCTCCAGTACTTTTTGAACCACCAGTTTGAGGTCAGACGATGCATCATTAAGTTCGAGACTGCGTGAAAAGAGTGACTTAAGCGAAGATGAAGGGTTTCCTGGCACAACTCCGGCCGCAGCGTGATACGGTCACCACCGTTCTGCTCGGAGCATGGTTCATTACGCTCGGAGTGCTGAAGATCCTGCTTATGAAGTTCTCAGAGAATGACAGTGAGTACACTTTGAGATGTAACTATCCTCAAACACTCCATTTCACTTAACGTCTTATCCATGGAACGTCCCTAACCAAAGCTTGGCACTCATTTCCACCTGAGTGAAGTGGGGACAATGTCATTGGCTTTGTAAAAGTTTGTATTAACAAAGAAACAAACAAAAGTTGAATAGCAGCAAGTCCTTAAACTAGCTACAGTCTAACTTGGACTAAACCCAAGCTAAACTGAGTCAAGGGACTGAGGAATACTAGTAATGGTTGGTGACTGGCCGTGATGGTTGCTCCAGACAAGTTGATAATGTAGAATTGGACTTGATAGTTTTATTGTGGCTGGTTTATGGCTGGTGGTGATTAATTGTGCCAGGTGGTTGGCTGGCCAGGTTTTTATTTCGTTTTTTATCAATTTTTGGTGTGGTCCCTTCAGTGAACTGAGTAACTGATTTCCAGGAGCCCTAAAGGTTTAAGATTGGTTCTTGAGGAAATTGTGTGCAAAGATATCGTACATGTACATTAACACAATCTCAATGCCATACATGTTGTTATTTCAGATGGAGGGTATGACTATTTACCAGTGACTGTGAATGTGTGTGCAGAGCTGCTGAAGCTATTGGTGTGTGGGACCATAGCAATATGGGTCAAGTACACAGGTGAGCAAGACTGGTGACTTTGATATTGAAAAAAAATAATCCCTAGTTCTATAATTTAACCTATGCTTTGTGCATCAATAAGAGGTGACAAGTTTTTTTTTTTTAAATCACCTATTTGCCCTGAATAAATATAAATTCCTGCCCCCCTCCCCCTCCATTTTCAGAGGAAGGTTCATTTAAGGACAAGTTCACGATCACCAGACATGACATGTTGGGACTGCTGCGCTGGTCAGTACCAGGTCTGCTGTACTTCATGGACAACCTCCTACAGTTCTACATCATCACATTCTTCCATCCTGTGAGTGCCTATATCTTTACTTGAAACTGAAAGTTCATATGTGTTGCTAGAAGTCATTCTGTATCAAATTTGAACTGCAATTTCCAACCAAAAAAATTGGACTTACCCAAATTTTCTACTGATCAGCTCCAGTCTTTGTCAAGGAATGAACAATTTACCGCTTCTGTGACATCACGTTATGCAAATAGGACACTCCAAGTTTTTGTGTTGGAAATTGCAGTTCAACTTTGATACAGAATGCCTTATGTCTTAAAGGTTTATCCGTAACAAATAACTCGACATCTAATATGTGAAATTAAAGTAAGACAGTCATCCTCCATAAACTTGATAAAGGTAAAAGATTATGTTTGTTCTTTTGGCAAATAAAGCAATGTTGCTTTACTGTCCAATTTGCATCTTGCTTTTTAATGTCCATTTTTATCTATGATTGTGTTAAGTAAGGCTGTTTTGTTTGTTGTCTATTATAGATACAAGATATATAATTTTTTGTTTTGATTTGCAGGCAATGGCAGTTCTACTATCCAACTTTGTCATCATCACCACATCTCTGCTTTTCCGACTCGTATTGAAGTGAGTACATTTTGTATTGCTAAATGTCATTGTTTTGAAGAAAAATTGCTACTATTACATACATAACCAAAGCTAGGTACTTATTTTTCTAAGTGAAGTGAGGAAATTCATGTAAATTGACTTTCCCAAGGGCACAACATCGAGGCATGTCAGGATTCGAACCCAGGACCTGTGTGTTCTGGGCCAAACACCCTAACCATTACGCCACATGATGCCATACCTGTATGGTATAGGTTATAGTAACTTTGCAGCAATTATTTTTTTAACTATATGTTTTGTATTAAAAATAAAATACAATTCAACTATATGTCCTTTTTTTTTTACAGGAGAGTTCTTACATCCATTCAGTGGGCATCCCTGGCTGTCCTGTTCCTGGCTATAGTGTCCCTGTCCAGTCAAAGTCACCACGTCGGCCCAGAGTCCAGTACCGTCCAGAAACCCCACGCTATCGACCACGTCGTCGTGGCCAGTCTCAACCATCACGACCAGATCTGCATGGCCGGACAGACCCTCATCAACAACGAAACGCACACCGATCACGGCCTCACCTCGAACTTGCCATTTTCGCTGAACATGGGCCACATTTTTGTGATAATGCAATGTTTCATCGCATCTTCTGCTAACATTTACAACGAGAAAATCTTCAAGGAAGGGAACGGCATGCAAGAAAGCATTTTCGTCCAGAATTGCAAACTGTACATGTTTGGTGTTCTATTTAACGCCATCACCCCCCTGATTATACCAAGTTACAGGAGGAGGCTATTTGAATGTGGCTTCTTTTACGGGCACAATAGTTACTCTGTCGCGCTACTCTTTGACGTCACGTTATTTGGACTCACGGTGTCCATCATTTTGAAATTCAGGGATAACATGTTTCACGTGTTGGGCGCGCAGGTCACGACGGTGATCGTAATCACGTCGTCCATTTACCTCTTCCACTTCGTACCGACGCTGCAGTTCTTCCTGACTGCGCCAATTGTCCTCCTGGCGGTTTTCATCTACAATGCAGCCAGGGTGAAAAATACGAAACCGAAGCACGGCGCCTCGTTGGTAAGAAGTCATGATCAGGAAGAGAGGAGCAGGCCAGAAGGAATGGAACTTCTCCCCAGACAGAGGCACAACAGTGCCAGCAAAACTTCAGATGAAGAGACAGAAGAAGAACTCTGAGACAAAATTTGTATGGTTGTGGTGTGGAATAGCTGAGTGGCTTGGCTAGTGGACAGGAGATGGGTTTTATTCCTGGCATTTCTTTCTTTACATGTTGTGTCTTTGGGAAAGGAACTTTACACGACTTTCCTCACTCCATCCAGGTGTAAAAATGGGTACCTGACTTTGGTTAGGGAGGTAAAAGGCGGTGGAAAGATAGAGAGGAATGGGCTCCGCCTTCAAATACTGTGCCCTAGACACATGTGGAATCACCGACCCACTGCCTTATGGTCTCAAAAGCTATTGGGCTACCTATACCTTTACAAACTTTATATGCATCAGCCACTGTTATCCTAAAAGGGAAATCATATTGTTGGAATACTATTGCCAGTACTGCTTTATTGATGGATATTATATGATTCATAATTTATTTCTTATCTGGGCCAGATAGCTTTCATTCAAACACTGAAGGTGGGCTAAATTTTAGAAGTTTGAAGTTGCAAGTGAATGGGCTGGGCTTTAATTTGGGAGAAAGTCAACTAACTTCTCAGGTAAAGATTCTGCATGATAATGCAACAGAAAATTTTAGATGGAAAAGTTTCTTGCAATGCAATCATTTTGGTACTATCTTTTATGTAAATGAATTTAAAGTGTCTATGGGATTGAAGTAAAGCAATGGTAACTTATGCCTGTCTGTAATTCATTCCAGCAAATGGTATGAAATACAAAACTTATTTCACAAAAAGAAAAAAAATGTGCACTGGTTGCCAAATGATGTCATGTAAAGCATTTCAATTTTATCAGAGTTTAACTTTAAATATGTTGATTTTTTTTTGACTGCAGAGAAAACTAACTACAATGAACACATGCACCATGTATAGTAAATAAAAAATCATGACCATAGCCATAAATAAACCATTCTCTCTCTTGCTAGCGGGCCCAAAATCTAATTGTTTTGAGGTCTCATCAAGACCTAACCACACACCAAATATCAAGACAATCCATCCAGCTGGGCATTCTCAAATTATGCTGTTCATCCACAAACATATATATATAAACGCTACCAAAAACATAACCTTCTTGGCGAAGGTAAATACATGTGTATTTTGCCAGGCTACATGTAGCTGAAACTTGTGTCTAGATATTTGCAGCAGCTGAGACAAGTTTGAATGATTTCTAACATATTTGCTTACATGGAATTATGTAGTTAAATTCCATTACACAGTCCTTTAACAAATGTGCCTTGCAAAAGGTGACTTTTATTACTAAATCATATTTTTATATCATATTGATATAAGATTAAATGAGATTATATGAAATTATATATATTATGATATAGAGCCTGTGGTTCTTTCTCAGGTGGTACAAAATACCTTAAAAATAAAAAACAAATGTGATATGTAACAAAGTGAGTCTTTAACAATCATAACATAATCTAAGTGTAGAGGTTGCTAAAGCCTTCAATAGTGCCCCGTTTATGCTGATTAGGTTTAGGATGATCAGTTTTTTTCCCTTTTTGAGGAACACTGATCTTTGTTTTTTGAAAAAAAATTCACAGTACAGCTAGCCAATGTTTTAGTCTTGTAAAGTTTAAGAAAGATTCATTGGAGTATGACTTCCTTGAAAATTTCGCTCTCGACTTGTGCCAATGGAGTAATCTACTTACTAAATAATTGGTGTAGATGCCTTAGGACTTGATGTTGTTGTTGATTGAAAGTGGTATGCGGATTAAAACATCGTGTCATGTTCACTCTATAAGGAATTTCTTTGATTGAACCAAGTTTTAACTTAGCTTATATATGCTAGATGTATATTTTCTGAATGTTAGAAAAATTACATCACAGATCATGTTGTATATAACAAGGTCAAAGACTTATTTCGATCAAGTTGGATGTTTCAGATAGGAGTATGATGTAATATCCTGTCGTTGTAAGACTTTTTGTGTATGTCTGTAGTCCCTGCCATTGATTTGACACTGTGTGTAATAATACAAATCCTAACCATTTTAGACATCTAAAACAAAGCTTTTAACAATTTATTAACTTGTGGGCTAGTGTGATTGAATGACAGCAATACATCGATTCAACACTTGGTGATGTATATTTTATTCATGAGGAAAAAAGTATATACCGTATGTACAACTTTTTACAATGGCTCAGCCTACTAGTATAACAAGTGTAGAACCATTCAGATTTGTGTGCAATGAAGGTCTTTAGAATGGAAAACATCAAAGATTTTCCAATATGGTAACTGTAAAGATGTCAGAACTCAATTATGCATATATATATTTCGTCAATGTTTGCAAAACGAAATGTTTTTTAACTGCGTACGTTCATAGTAACAGTCAACGCTTATTAGTTAGTAAAAGAATCTTTTATTTTATTTTACAAATTACATAGACCCCTGCTTTCTGTAGACTCTTGATAAACATGGTTCACTTCTTCTTCTTCTTTCCCTTCTTGCCAGACTTCTTTTTACCCTTCTTCCCTTTCTTGCCCTTCTTGTAAGGTCCGAGCCCCTTGCGAACCATGACTCCCCTCCACCAGGCTTGGAGCTGTAGAAGACAGAAGTTTTCATGTTATTGTGGGAACGAACTTTGCAATAATCCTGGGCAAACTATCTTGGTCAACCCAGCACCCCTTTTTAAAAACCTTGTTACAAAGTACATTTTTCACTTATTTTTAAGTTTTTCCTCAAACATTATAATTATACTATAGATAAAGTACCTGCAAGCTTAATTTTATGAATTATATGTACAGCTCTAGATCTCTACATGCATAATTTATTTTACCATGTCACCCCCCTTAAAAAGATATCTCGCTTATTCAACATATCCAGGCGTGCCTTGTATGAATTCCGTAAAAATTTTACACTAAAGTTGTTGAAAATCACAAAGTGAACCCTTCATAACAGCTGCAAAATCATAGAATATGTTGTAACTGTCCCATGTTGTTGCATGAAAATGGTTTTATCATTCCATCATCATTTCCTCCTGTTCTGAAAATGGTTCACTCAGATTCAATCCAAATGGAAGCGTAAACAGTTTCAGCACCACAGACAGGCGCACAATGATTCAGTAGTTATACTAACCTTGGTAGCACACTGCAGCTCAATAGCCTCCTGCTCTGCCTTTCTCCTGGCCTTCTCTTTCTCAATCCTGTCTTCAACAACAACCTGCTCATATTCCCCATACTGTGGGAGAAGAAAATGGTTGCTTTTGGTTAGATACAAAGAATGACCAGAGCATTATTGCTAAGCACAACCTCTTAATTATATGCAATCCATCTGCGCTAGCCAATCAAGTGACTTAAAAAGCTACTGAAAGTAGTCACTGACTTGAATCATGTAAAACCTAAGATAGTCCTTTTGTTGTAGTGAATAGTTTTATTCCATACTTATGTCTTGTTCTATGTTAGCTGTTGTTGCCATACTTTGTGCCTGCTACAATAGTCGTGCAATAAAGTTCTTCATATTTAGTTGCCAAGGTATCTATTGACTAAACAACTAGTTAAACTACTAAAACCATCAGTAAAACTATTTAACTATTTAGCCTCCTTCTCAGACTTTTTGAGCGGCTGCGTTTATTTGGGTGGAGGGGCGCAAAACATTAACGCCACTGCTCCAAAAGTCTGTGAAGGAGGCTAAACTAGTAAAGTTGACAGGGTGCACAGTCTAGCTAACTTACCAGTTTGGTTAGCTCCTGTAGCCTGGCTAGGTCCTGGGCCTTGGATGCCTTCAGTACATCAAGTTCATGCTGCTTCGCATCCACATCTTTGTCATACTTCTCCATCCAATACTCCACCTTTTCCTCAAGTTCCTGCAAAATTATTTTAAAACGGAAATATTCATCTCAACGATTGTTCACATTTTAGGCCTTTATTATTTCAGGAAATTGAAAAATGGTGTGGCGAAATTGATGTTATATTTGCTTACCCTTTGATGTGTTTTGAGGAAAGATTCTATTTCTCCGTTCACTCTCACTTCCTCATCGATCTTTACCTTGAGCGCCTGTGAAAAAAATGGCACAAATTGTAAGTAAACCACAGTATATACATGTATGACACAAGACAGCTGGAACTTGTCTCCTGTATGCATCTGTATCTGTATAGCCCGTACAGTCACCCTTCAACATAACGCACGAGGCAGCAGCGGGTTATATTACACCGAACAACCTGTCACACCTAACCTTTGCATGTCCAGCTGCAAGCGTTGTTTAAAGCTATCTAATGAGGATGCCCTTCCTGTACTTGGTGGCAATGAGTTTCACTCTACGTCATAGTTACTCTGACAGTTAGGACATTCAAATTTGTGGAAATTGTTAGACTTGACCTTCTCGGTGCTTTCTAGCTCTGTAACCAATAGGGAATTGGGTACCAAACGGCTACTTCAGTGTGCTAAAGCTAAGAAAAGTTTCCAAACCTCAAGTTCTTCTCGGAGGGCCTGTTCGGACATGCTGCAGTGCTTCTGTGTCTGGAAGACTTGAACCTCAGTGTTCTTCTTGACGTACTTGCCCTCCATGTTGGTCTTGGCCTTCATCTCCTGAAGCTGGTCCTTAAGATGTGCAATCATCTCATTCCGGTTCTGTGGAAGGAAAAATTGTGTCTTAGTCTTTCATCTTAGCATGTCATTGAAATGTCTTCTAGGCATTAAGCTATATAGGGTTTAAGAGAATAACAAATCTCATCAAAAAGATAAAAAATCTAATGAAAAACAGATAGTACATGTATTGCAAATTTGTCACAATTAAGGCTTGCTCAAAGAAAACAAAATTTCATATACTGTACTTGAGAATACTACATGAAAGGTTCTTAGTTTCAAATACATGTACTGTGAATCTTGAAATGTGTGCAGCGGTTTTATTTTTGCAGTTCTCCCAGTGAACTTTCTGCCATAATTTCATGACAATGCAAATATGTGGTTCCAGTGTATTGCTACAGTATTGTTTCAAGTACGTACTTGAAACACCACGAAAACCTCATTTCCTTCTACCATGAAATTAAGTCTGCCCCCCAAAGAATGAACTTACAGTACTTCATTCTCATAATCACATATGATTCAAAAAGTATGACTTTCTGACCTGTATCTCCACTTCCTTCTCTTTGCGGACCTCCAGTTTCAGCCTCTGTAGCTGTTTGATCCTCTTGCGTCCCTCCTCCTCACGCAGGATGGTCTGTTGTAGGTTTGCCTTCTTCTCTCTCTCAGACAGGACCGACTGTAGAAGGGACAGGAACGTGCCTGATACAGCCAGCTCTGACTGCGCTTCCACCATCACTGACTCTACAAATGCCCTGTAGTGAAGGATAATAAATTCATGAGCTTTCAAACACTAAGATATAGCATATAGCACTGGAATTGAAAGAACTCGTTTTTGAAGTCCAGCAACAACTATACTTCAAACATTGTCAAGCAAGAATGTGACTATACAACATGCTAAACAGATTTACATGTATACGTAGATTTCTAGCAAAAATGTAGCTTGCTGATTATTTAAGTTAGGGCCAATCATGCAGTATTGAGGTCAACCAGGTAAGCTCTGAATGGCTCTTGGAAGCTTTATTATTGCCTGTTGTTTGACAGAACTAGATATGTACAATCCAAAAAATACCAGAAGGTGCCCCCCTCCCCCATTCACAAACACCCACCTGTCTGCCTGAATCTTCTCCAGGTTGTCAGATGTCAGCGGACTCTGCTTCAGACTGCGGGTGAAGAACTGGTTACTCCCCTTCAGACCACCTGATACGGCTGTGATATCCTGGTCCAGCTGCATCAGGCGGTTTGTCTTCCCGATAGCGCCGGAGAATTTCGTGTCCTGCCGAGCGGTCATCAGCTGGGAGAACTGCTGCTCCAACTGACGCTGGCTGTCCACAATCCTGCCGATTTCATCACCAACGATCTGTATCAGAAAAAAAAACATTCAACCGATGAGGATCTTTACATCTAAATATATTACCTGGATAGTTGTACAGCGTTATAAACTCGATTTTCTGAGAACGGAGAGTTGTATTCATTGTCACCAAGGATTTAGGGCCATTCTTACTAGATGTTTCAGAACAATGTACATGTAACATTGGGAAAGGGCTCAATCATTCGCAGGCATCAGTGTCTGATGCATGGCGGCTACAGACGTGCATAGGGCTCGCCAGGCTGGTCTGAAAGGGCTGGGACAATTTATTTCATATCAACTACATTTCTAACTATCACATCGCATTTAAACAGAGAGTGCACTGAATTTTAATCGATTGTGATGTTACATGAATTCTTTAATAACTGATGTGACTATCTTAGAGGTTTTGTGGAACACTGTAAAAAGATTTTACATGTTCAGGTTTTCTACCAACCTCATCTTCATCCTCACTGTCACACTCCTTGTGGCACAAATAATCAAACAAGGCATTTAGGTGAAAATTGCATGAAGAAGAATTGTGTATCATGACTGTATGTTTATTTTTTCATATGAACCAAGGGTTGAAACATCCTTGTCTGCACTATGAGATTTTAGAAAACATGTTGTAAAGCAGATATCAGATATGTCACAACATGATTGCCCAGGGTTGGCAGAGCCTGCATTTTTTTAATCAACTCACACTTTTCTCTGCAGGTCCTGGAAATAGTCTTTTCCGTAAGGCATAGGCAGCCTATTTTGATTTCCCATTATTTGTTGGGAAAGCCATCTTATTCATGTAATTCCTACAGGAAGCAGGCTGACCAAATTTTTTGTAATTGCCTTCCTCGATTTTAGTGTAATACATATTGGGTAATGGACAATGCTTAATGCTGACTTAACGCTGACAATTCAGCGTATTTAGTATTGTCGGGACCATCATGCAGAACCTCAGGTAAGGACATGTATTATCATAGTCAAGTTTATTGCATCAGGTACAATGTGCGGCAAATAACATGGAATCATACCTCATCAGCATCAGGTCTCCCTTCGTACGACACAGGCATGATTTTCCCCAGCACGACCAGCTGGTCCACACAGTCCTCCAGTACTGTGGCCACCTGCAGCACGTCCGCAGGCGTGGACAGACCCATGGAGTCTGGGTCCATGGCGAGGTGTTCCACTTAAAATCACTATGTATTAACAAGAGTGATCAAATAGTTCTCTGAGTTCCTTGTGGTGCAGTCTATTCTCTTCCCATGTGGAATTTCCTGTAAAACATAAAAAAACATTGCTTCATTTAGTTCATTTATAAAACTTTTATTTTCAAATCAACAAATAAAAAACTCAGACTTCTCAGAAATCACAATCTCAAAAAACATTACGAGTGCAAAGTGTCCATGTCAATTCTGATAGCTTGATAGGTGAACTTATCTTTTGCCTGATTTCATTGATGATAATTGAGAGTTGTACAGTATATATGATACTCAAGATCAAGACGACATTAAAATCTACACTGCTACCCTCCCCCTTTTTTTTACCTTTGCCGTCCATATTAAAGAAACCCGTTCGAATACAGCTCACGAAAGGACCCTTTACTTTTAGTAATGATGCATATGATTAAAGGCGATATACTGGAGCAGTTGGTAAGGCCAGACTTACCTAGTAGACGCTGAAAATGCAACAAAACACTGAAAATCAGACAGGCCTTCTGAACAACACTCTGTACGCTGTCTGTTTACGTTGGTTCCCCACGCAACGTCATGGCGGATGTGACGTCAGGATATGTCCCACAATCCTTCCTACTTCCTTTTCGCCATTTTGCTTTCTGGAGAAGGTACGAAAATTGGAATATACTGATGTTTTTTACCGATATTTGTACGTTATACATCCACTGTTGTCAAACTATGGTTCCCAAATCAAGTCTAAATATCTTAACTCTACTTGAATACATTCTTCGTCTCCCGATGGCCACTGTAAAAGTGAGATTTAGACTGGATTTTTAACGAAGTCGTGACATAACTTGATCGTCTGGTCGAGCCAACAAAATCATGGTGCAAGATGTCTCTTTATCATGCAAGCTAATAAACCTTTTCTAGTTCATTCGAAGGGACTAAGAACGATCGTTGTTTTTATAATGAGGTCACCTTGTTATACCATTGATATTTTTGACACAATTTATTAACTTCTTACATGCTAAATCTAGTCACTTGGGTATGTACTTGGGGAGGGGTAGGCTTCCAAAATGATTTATTTGCAAATTTCATAATTTGTATGTCTACAGTTTGACATAATACTATGACATATGATACGCATCTCTAGATTCTTGATCAACATTGCCTTTTCATACTGGTTTCAGATCAGAAGGCGGCAGACCAGCCACCATGCCTGGAAGGTAAGTTACTCTAAATCCATTTACTTTTGCTATGGTTTTATTCTGTCGTAGGAGGGAAAATAAAGTTTTCGCTGTATTTTGAAAGTCACGGTTGAAACAATTTTTTTGCACTGTATTATTTCTGTCATTCAAGTTCGCATGGTTTTTATTTCGTGCTGAGTCGAAAATGGAGTTACATACTGCAACAGTATTGCACAAAAATGTTAAATGGTTGCAGCGAAAACTGCAAGTGTAAAACCACCGCGAACAATTCTGCATTTAGAGTATTGTACAAAACACATGTTTATGATGTTATGATTTCAAGTTAATGGGTCGCTGCGAAAATAAAATCACAGCAAACATTAGAAGATCTACAGTAGCTGCTCATGTTCATAAGTATGAATGATGTACTATTAACAGTGTTAAAGAATACTTTATTTACATGTTTATGGCATCATAATTCAATTTGTAATCGTTGTTTAGCCACGTGACAATAAGAAGTTCCTTGACGTTTAATTTCAAATGTTGTAAAAACGCTAATCTATGATGGACTAGTGTAAAACAAGTCAGAACTGATCTTAGTGGTATATTTAACATACTGCAGTATGCTTTACGAAATTAAGTTTAGCCTGCCTTTAAATTGTTAAGCCACATGACAATAAGAAGTTCCTTGTCATTTACCAATGTTTTCTTTTAAATCCAGGTTATACAGCAAAGCCATCTTCACTGGCTACAAGCGTGGTCTCCGTAACCAGCGGGAGCACACTGCCCTTCTGAGAATCGAGGGGGTGACTTCTCGCAAGGACACTGAGTTCTACTTGGGCAAGAGGTGTGCCTATGTCTACAAGGCAAAGAAGTAAGTCATGTTCTAATAAGAAATATGAAAGATATCTGGTTACGAAAAGATAAGAGATTTGTACATTGCCTTAAATGTCATGAATTTGCCTGCCAGCCTATATTTTTACCATTTTTCTGTAACCATACTTCCCAAATTTGAATTATTTATAATGATAACAGGTCATGGGAAAGCAATTATATTTATAAAGAAAACTTAACATGCAACATGCTCCAACTGAAGTTGCCATGTAGTAAAAAGGCACATATAGTACGATGCTACGAAGCAACTATCAATGCAGGTTGCTACGTTTCAGCTCGTATGTTACAATTCAGTTCAACTAATGTGTAAGTAGTGTAGGTTTATGCCAAAAGTCAGTTACTCAGTCAAGCAACTGTATAAAAGTTTGAAACAGTCAGATGTTTCAGACAGCAATGCAGGTTGATTTCTTCTTATTTTTTACTTGATTGATATAAACACAAGCATGGAATTTTTTTGTGACAAGTGTAACAGTAGTATTTTTTGTCCTTGAAACAGGAAGACAGCTACACCTGGTGGAGCACCAAGCAAGATCCGTGTTATCTGGGGCAAGGTCACCCGTGCCCATGGTAACAGTGGAGGTGTGAGGGCCAAGTTCCGCAAAAATCTGCCAGCAAAGGCCATGGGACACCGTATCCGAGTGGTAAATACATTTGTGTCCTGTTATGGCTAGTGATAGTGAGAGCTAGCATTCTTTTTGCACACAAATTCATCATTTTAAAGAACAGTATTTCAGCCCTGAAAAGAAGTAGACTTTTGTTCCGAGGGCCATGACAAAACTTAATTGCAGAGAAATTTCTAGGTTGAAAACATTGCTAAGCTCGTTTTTTTTTACATACATTTTTTTATGGATTGATGAACAATTTGCAAAGAAATGAAACTGTTACCATGAAGTATGTTGCTGTCATTAACTTGTAAACCAGATAATTGATTAGGTCAGAAGTGATGTGTGGATTTGCATATTGATTGACATGCCCTGACATGATGTTTCTCTTCTGTTTCAGATGATGTACCCATCAAGAGTGTAGGAAGACAGTCTGTGTAATAAAATACAAAACACGTATCTACAGTATTGCTTTGTGTCTCTGGTTTTATTGTGTATTCATTGTATAGTTACATATTCTTACCTGCATTCAAGTTCTGACAACATATTAGGAATGACAATGATTTGATCCATAAAACCAATTCAATGAATTTTTAAAGCCTAAAAAAATGTGCAAGTTGGCACTTGTATTAAATCATAGCCAACTGCTTTTAATTTATATCCATATGGTGGCCACTGGCCACCAAGAAAGTATGGCCTGTATATGTCAAGCTTTATAATGTTATTGTAATACTTTGAATGCTTTTGAAACACTCATATTGCCACAGCAACTTATCAAAGTAACATTTATCTATGCTAGGTCAAAGGAGCCAAGGACAGTTGACATTGGGCAAAGATGTTTCCCACAGAATTTAACCTTGCATGCAGTACATCATTCGACCGAATCAGAAATACTTACAGGCATGGTATCATTAGAAGTACATGTACATAATCAAAAAGTAAAGTGGGGTTACATAGAAACGAAGTGAAACAGTTGGGCTGTCAACTTAGATAATCGATGAATCCTTAAAAGCCTACTACAACACATGATTGATAGGTCAATTAGCCATCAATTGTAAATGGCGTCAGGATCAATAAAAGTAAATAGCTAACAAGGGCAATCTGAATTACTGGCATACCGGTAGATCACATTTGCTTTGAAGCTACATTGAACATAAATCATAGAGCTGCTTGGACTAGATGAACAAAAGCAAGTAAAACACAACCTTACACCTACTATTAGCACAACTTTGGTTGCTTCATAACTTAAAACTTTATTTCTTGTCTTACTCAAGCCTCCTCCCAAAGGACCTCTACAAACAATGAAATAAAGACTCAGACAAATAAGTTAAAATCCTCTAAACATGTCCATGGCAGCTCATATCGACTTGTATCATCATGGTAGGGACAAGCCTCATTCTATCAAATGTACTCCAAACAATCTATGTGGTATTAGAATAGATACTCTTGCACCTACTATCATAAATTCTCCAATAGTGTACGCAGAAATTATACAAGTGGTCATTTAAACTTTCAGGGTAGAAAATGTAGGCATAGTTGGATTTTTCCCTTGACCATTTCAGCTCACTTAATAGTCTGGTCTGTGGGTGCGTAGGCTATTGGAGAATAAACAGTACTCACCCATATCAGGTAGTTGAATCAAGGGGTTTCAGTGTTTGAAAGTTCTTGCTTAGATATAGTCATTTATGAAGCTACCACACCACTGACCCCCTGACAAAAATTTTTGGCAAGGAAGGACTACCAAGGCAAGTTATGATATAGGTAAAAGTAAGAGCTTCTTATGACATTTGCATACAATAAAATGTCCTTTTCCATGAGTCTGAACGGTTCGAGTTAATCTCCGAGTAACAGTGAAGGCTGATTAAAATTTGACCATTTAGACTCAATAGCATTTCGCAACCTTGGACAAAGCAACCAGCATTCAAATTTCGCGCCACGTCGTGTATGACGTCATCTGAACGAGGTTTAAAGCGAGGCTTACTGATCTCGTGTCCAAGATTTTCTGTAAACATATTCCTTACAAAATTGCTGCGAATATCACTTACAGAACTGTAGCTTTAACTTGACACCATCATCTTATTTTACCCTTTTGTATGAATATTTTGATAAATCACCGCAGACTAAAACTTATGGTATAGTGTTCTGGGCACGAGAGTGAAAGCGTGGTGAGAGGAAGCCAAGATGGCGGCGCGCTGTTAAATATTTTTCTTCGACATGTTCTGGAAAATTCCTTTCCGTAAACAATAATATCATCTGTTCACGTGAAGTAGTAAACACGGTGTCAAAAGCGTGATCGTCGAGATGAACCACAGGAGTCGGAAGCGGATTCGGGAAGCCAAGAAGGCGGCACGACCCGAGCTTCGAGGCAGCCGAGAATGGTCGTCGGAAAACCTCTATGAGACGTTCGACCTTTCTCACGAGACGGTCAACGAGAATGTCGAACGGGTAGACGTGCGATCTCTGACCGCAGAAGAGTTTGTGGAGCGCTACGAGAGGCCGTATAAGCCCGTGGTGTTGACCCACGCCCAGGACGACTGGCGGGGCAAGGAAAAATGGACACTAGACCGTCTGAAACGGAAATATCGCAACCAGAAGTTCAAGTGTGGCGAAGACAACGACGGCTATTCCGTCAAGATGAAAATGAAGTACTACGTAGAGTACTGTGAGACTAACAAGGACGATAGTCCACTGTATATTTTTGACAGTAGCTTTGGAGAGCATACCAAGAAAAAGAAACTGTTGACTGACTACGAAGTCCCTACCTTCTTCAGTGACGACCATAGGCTGTAGGCCTCGGAAGGAGAGTTTGATTGGCCCGAAAGCCGCCCTCGCCCGAAGGGCGCGCGGATCCCGAACTTACCCGAAAGCAGCCTTCGCCCGAATTCCGCCGGAAGCGCGCGCCCCGCCGAAGCGCGCCCGAAGGGCGCGCCCCGTGGCGCCGCAGGCGCCAAGAGCGAGTTCCGAGCGGAGCGAGGAATGAGCGATAGGTACGAAAGGTCATTTCAAACAACCTAATTTTCCGCTAATTCCCTCGACTCAGGCACTTGGCTTGGTGGTGATTCTCATGTTTGGTGTCTTATTTACCCATGGAAAACACCTAGTTGATAATATACCGATGACAAAGGACGATACGAGGCATTTTGTAACGCCCGAAAATCCATCTTTTCCCGACATGACCGTTACCGGCAGTATGCCTGCACCGCTGTTCACAGAACAATGGCATCATGGCCAGCCGGGCCGGTGCCATGCACGCAAGGGGTTTTGGCACCGCTAATAACTAAACTATCATTATGATAAGCGTTGGAAATGCCAGGATTGTGAACATAGATATCTTATTCATCATATATTTGTCTACAAGCATTGTACATGCGTTCCTATTTGCTTCTTACGCACTCACTAGATATCGTAATTCTAGCCAGATTTACCAGCTAAAATCAGACGATAAACGTGCTAAACCGTCCATTAAAACGACTATGACGTATCTGCAGTGTAACACAGCTTTTGTTAGCATGCTGTTACTTTGTTACGTTGCCAAATGGGGACTGCAATAGACAGAAACAGGTCCGGGTTGGCCCCCGAAAGATCGATGACACCCCTTCTGGTAACGGTGAGTAGGAGTGCGGATTTCGTACCCTTAGATTTTTTGAAGTTAGCTTCGCCGAGCGACTTTCGCGCAAGGGACGACGGGAGGCCGATGGGTATTTGCATAACTACCGACCGGGAGAGTCTAACGCAACTGCTCAGCGGGGAAGAAAACTCGCTATTGTTTATTGAGTCCGCGGAGCTGAGGCCAAATGCCCATGTGACGACTTGTTCAAATACGCAGGTAGGCACGGCAGGTGGACAAAATATCATCCATGCATCTGCTTGGAGATTAATCTATTTACAATCTTACAGAAATTGTTCATAAGTAACAAATATGCAAATATAAGTAACTACTAATTGACGTAATAAAATGGGTTCATAACAAATTATATACATGTATCGAATATGTATAATTATGATATCATGGTATTTTTGTAAATATCACAAAGATTCCTAGGGCAAGGTTTTATGTAGTATTCTTTGGGACTGCAATGTCAACATCATTGTCGACAAAAAAATCTTTGTTGATGAGAGAAATGAAAAAAAAAATTGCATAAACAATAACAGATTTGTTGTTTTTCCAGGTGAACCCAAACGACCTCCCTACAGGTGGATGGTGATTGGTCCAGGGCGCTCAGGTACCGGCATCCACATCGACCCGCTGGGTACGAGCGCGTGGAACGCCCTGGTGGTCGGACACAAGAGATGGTGTCTCTTTCCCACAAGTGCACCTCGCGAACTTGTCAAGGTGATTGGAGTTAAAGGAAATTGACAGGAAAAACTATTAACTACTAATTATACTATGCCAAATGTACCCCAAGGTCAAAAGTATTGCACCGATTCTTCCTAATTTGCGACTCCCGTAGCAGTTTGAAAATCACACCATAAGGGACAGAAGAGGTCTAGTAGTAGGCTAAATGTCCCAGGGAGACGTCACTTAGGAATTCTGGCCCATGCCAAAACGCCAAGATGGGAAGTATTAGCACTCTGTGTCACCATGCCTGCTTGTATGGCTTGTAAAAATCCTACCAGTAGCCACAGCAAAGCTATGTTCTTTTTCACGTTCCAAAAGGATGACAACAGGCTCAAAAGAATGCTTTTGCTCCCCTTCCCCATCTCTCTGTTTTCTGACACTGTGACAGCTAGTTTTGGCAAGGTTTGGCAATTCTTGTAACAAAGTCTTTTGTGTGATGCCAAAAGGTAGTTATAGTTATTCATACCACTAGTTAGGGCATGTACTAAGTACTAACCTTTATGAAAATTCATTTGTGGGTTTTCTCAAGGTGTCATCCCAAGATGGTGGAAAGCAGCAAGACGAGGCCATCACATGGTTTAGGCAAGTCTACCCCCGTACACAACAACCCACCTGGCCACAACAGTACAGGTATGCAATAAATGTCAATGCTCATTTTGTGTGGAATCCATGGGTTCAATTTCATTGTTCAAGACTTTCAGTTTCTATACTGTTTGTGTTAGCCTTACATAATTACAAAGAAGCTTTATTGTCTTGCCAAAATTACGTAGTGACAACAATAACTACAAACTAAACTTCAGACATGATGCTTGTGAGATGTGTTTTTTTGGCTCAGCTTCTAGCAGAAGAAATCAAGAGTGCCAGGAATCATGGCAGAAAAAAAATGCATTTCATTTCTTAGCATATATTATTATTATATAGGAGGAAATATGGAAACATAGATACGGAATGTAATGGTGATTTTTCTTATTTCCCAGACCCCTGGAGATCCTACAGAGACCGGGCGACACAGTGTTTGTACCAGGTGGCTGGTGGCACGTTGTACTTAACCTGGACACAACCATCGCCGTCACACAGAACTTCTGTAGTCCCGTCAACTTCCCCATCGTCTGGCACAAGACAGTACGGGGCAGGCCCAAACTCAGCAAGAAGTGGTACAGGTAGGTTGGGAAGCAAACCTTCTTAGGCAAGCTTTCATATATACAGTTGGAAGGGTACATTGTATATCCTTACTCTACAGTTACCTAAAAGTTGTGTTAGTAGAATCTAGATTTTGTACAGTGCCCTTTAGAGAATTAGACTTTACTGTATGTACTTCTCATGAATATGATAGGCAATAGGCATAAACCTGAGGATCTTTACAGAAATAATACAGTTGCCAACAAAGTAATCATGAGTTCATCACAATCGCATGTACTTTGCTGAAAACCTTTTTTTTTCAAAGTTGATGTTGAAATGATTATGAAAAAAGAGAAGAAAAATAGTGCAATATCTATGAGCCTGGAAGTTAGTATCTATTGGCAAGATTCAGTTGCGAGAGTGAAGAGGAGTAACAGATTTTTAATTCAATCGGCCTTGCTGATGAAGTCTATACGTCATTGTGTTGCATTGTAGAGCTCTGAAACAGCATCGTCCGGAGTTGGCAGAAGTTGCGGATGCCGTTGACCTGAAGAAGGACACAGGGTTCGCGTCGGACAGCTCATCAAGTGACAGCAGCTCTTCAAGCTCAGACTCCGTGTCATCATCATCCTCCGATAGTGACTCCGAGGAAGAGCGCGGGAACAGCAGGAAGAGGCAGAGACGCATATCCAGGTTGGTCTTTCCTTAAGCAGCCTGAACATGTTTGTAAGGAGCTACCTGATTGGCTGGTTTGAACATGTTTAAAAGAAGCTAGCTGATTGGCTGGTTTGAACATGTTTCTAACAAGCTAGCTGATTGGCCTGATAGAATGTGTATTCTATTGGCTTTTTGCACTATACAGGAAGACTTCCCTGTTATACCAATAGAAGAATTTAACTTTAGATAAAGTAGACCTCAGCTACTAGCATATGATGTATTTGAAGTCTTTACTTACTAGACAGATCTAGAAGCCAAGCAATTTGTATTGTATACATTGTATGTACATGTACAATGTATATTGTGAATTCTGTGATATATTCTACAATCTGTCATCAACATTGTATTCTTGTTGCTGTATTTATCATTTATGTCTACATTTGTATGTGCTTCTGCTTTTTGTGAGTCCCTTTCATCCCCTATCACTCACTTATCTATTTGTCATTCATTCATGCAATCATTCACTGAAAGTGTGGCAAAGCGATTTTTGTGCGGTGTCTGTCTTGGTTTTCAGGTAATTTTGCGTGACCATTTTTGATGTGTTACTGACTTATGCAATAGTCTAGCTGTTATACCAACCATGTCTTGATGAAAGGACTTTTTTCCATTTTGCAAAGTGTGTCTGTATTATTTCTAAGAGAAAAGAAAAGTTAAGCAATGAGGCCTTGATGAAATCCAGATTCACCCAGTAAGATCTACCCAATATGGTAAAAAGCTGGGTTTTTTAGTCTTTGTAACAAACGCATTGTTACCAGTAGTGTAATGAAATGAAGTCAGAGAAGAATTCAATTTTACTAACTCCTAACAGCCCTGTTAGATTAGGTAGTTAAACTCACAATGCCTTTTTTCCCCACTCTTTAAGTTTCTTACGTATGAAGAAACAGTGAGGCAAAGCGTACTAGGTGTATACCTATACAAAGCTTTAAAGTGTTTGGACAGATTTTCACTGGACAATGTGTTCCTCAGGTCGCCTGCTAGCCGACGGCGCTGTGGTTGCGGAGAGGACACCGCGCGTGACGTGTGCGAGAATAAGGAACACCACAGCCACTCGGGCAGCCCTAGGAGATGACGACGCTGTTCCCAACGACTTCCCAAACAGTGTTTATCTACTCGGAACAAAGAAAACCCAGTAAAAGATCCGTAGAAAACTGCAAAACAGATAGAGAACAGACTCTTTGCTTACAAGATGTTACAGTTTGAAGTTGCTGTCTTTATTGGTGGCCATGTCCTATAATAGTTGCCATGTTCATTAACTACCATCATGAAATACCTTTACTTCTCCAGCTTTGAGTTTGCGTAATGCTTGAACTGTGAGAAGTGCTCTGCATTTGACATTAATTCTTTCAAGAAGAATTCTTATGGACATAAGAATGACGCTGTGCACCATTTGGTGTCATACTTTAATCTGTTACATTTAAATGAGAGCAAATGTTTTCTTCAAAAGGTTACAATCAAATTATGCCACTTCTTAGTAATGGTGCTACTGGGTATGTCTTCTAAGTTAAGTTTTAGTTCAGCTTACGCTAACACAATGAAAACTCAAAATAGATTCTGAGACTTTATGTTGTACAATAAAATACAGTCTATATATGTTAAAACGAAGATATGGGTAATGAAGGTTTTAATTTTGAGATCATTTTGGTACAGAAATGATAGCATAATGATTGAATGGTTTTCACAAGATCAATCTATTCATTTTGTGAACTTGAATGTTACAATACATTTTAGTAGTAAATGTTACCAAATGATTCTTTCTGCAATTCACTAACATTGACACTTTTTATTAATCAGTTGGTGCTCTATTAGAAAGGTATATTTGTATCTCATCACCTTTGTAAATATGTAGAAAATATAGTGTCTTTCGGTGGAGTCCCTCTCACTTACAACAAATTACAAGCAAGGTGTAACGTAACAGATTTTTCTAGGATTGAAGATAGACCGATCCCATATCCCCACCTACTTCCGCCAAAATATAGAAAGGCAAAATAAAAAGATAAAAATACAACTAATCGACAGACATGCAGCCACTCTCATTGGTAAAACCACTAAATATCATTCATTGGTTGTACTGCTAATTGTGATGGACAGTCAGGGTCGGCCCATTGGGTAATCTTGAACTATTAAAGAGCTAAATCTTGAACCTCTCAGCTATAGAAAAGTGTTGAAATAATTACTGTTCTCTATATGATCTGAGTAATATGGATTGTTGGTACAGCCATCAAAACATTCAAGGGCTTATGATAAAAGTGCTAGATTCATGTTTTGTGCCATGTAAATGCCATTGAAGGAACTTTCAACTCCTTAGACCGTTTGATATTGCAATAATTGTTGAGTTTCAGGAATGAGACTTAAATGATCGGTGTATTTCATGGGTATGAACTTGTACAGAAAAGGCATTTTGAAGACATTGCCCGAATAGTTGCTGTAGCTGCTAGGGAAATCTCCCACCTTCAAACTGCCATGCAGTTATAACTGTGTGACTATCAGAGATATTCTGGCATTGAATGTGATACAGTAATTAGCTGGGCAATACACATAGCATATTAGACCCACATGGCTAATGTTACTTTTGTTCTATTTAATGCAGTGGGATTGTTACAAAGATGTAACCACTAACAAAATAATGTCCTTGCACTAACTTTAGAGAACTAACGTTACATAAACTCTGTACAAAGAATGTTGCCATTTGCAGTTCTGCAGAAAGTACAACATATAACAGGAAATTAGCCTTGAATCGATATTGAAAGAAGAGATGACTAGATTGTGTTAGTGTAATGTTAAATGTTTAATTGTATTTTGTTTGACAGACTTCAGTATTTGCAATAAAGGAGATTTTATCGTGAACATACTTGTGTTATCATTTTTTTACTTGTCATAATGTTATTATACATAGGAAAACCGACCAAGCTTACTACATTCTCATATACTCTCAAAGCAGAGGTTCTTTTGGGGGAAATTGTGACAATTTTCCCCACCAACCTCTGCTTGGAGAGTATTATCTCGTTCCCAGTCAATGACGTCCAACGATACCCTGGGCTCGAGATCTTGGTGAAGGGTATCACGCAGCCAAAAATTAACATAATTTCAGTTTTTACATCATATTTTTGAAAAAATGCATTATATGGGTCGATATTTAATTTTATAGATTTATATGATGGTTCAAATATTGGATATGCAGTCAACATTTTACCGTACACAAAATAATGACGTAATTTACATTTTGTCGCCCTGAAAAAGAGGTGTGCACATATCGTCTGCTGCGCGGGCAGGTCGAAGACTGGGCGTGTGTTCGCCGGTAAGGTCTCAACTAAACTCGTTATAAGTCTCTTAAACGAGCTTTTACAGACTTCTTATAGTGTGTGAAGCGTCTTACTGACGCCAAGGTAACTTAAGACACATCGCTTGTGGATTGTTTGCGGAAGGAATGAGCTAAAATGTCACGTTTAGACAACGCAGAATGTAGGTAGAAGGGGGAGGGGGGCGAATTGTCAGTGATGACATTACTTTGTTTTGTCTTCAAAAGTAAGCTGAGGAGCTTAATCAAAAGTGGCATTTGATGACATATAATACTTGCCTTGAAATCTATGTCACTAGTAGTACAATGTAGTACTATATAACTTTATTATATTATATTTTGACGGCATGTATTATGTCGATCATATAATTTGCTCTGTTTAAACAAGGAGGTTATATAACCTCCTTGGTTTAAAGAGACAGCATAAGCCCGCTGCGCTATGACATGATTTTGTCGAAAGATGCACAGGACAACATCCCTGTTTGGAAAAATGGGACAACCAATGTTACAAACCAAACTCCCTCCCTACACCAAGGAGGTTATCATTCCTATTTTGCCATGTAACACGCCTATCGCCGTCTCCCAAGATTCAGGGACAGGTGTGGTGATATATTGGGGTCAAAATTAGCATCTGAAAACCTTGCCCTAATTCAAGCAAGATAAGCTGTAACAGGTTTGTGACTCTATTTATCACGACCTGGACTAGTCTTCAATGTGTAAAAAGTTACACATTTCATCTCACAACTTATATAATTACTGACTCCAAGCAGAGGTAAGTCTCTGGCTAATGTTTTGGACGTCTTAATTAATAGGTCGTTATCGGTTATCAGGCTTTCTATTTTGTCAGGTTTTTCAGACAATTAGACAGAAAGAAAACCTGACAAAATAGAAAGCCCAATAAAAACAACTGAAAAAGACATCTAAAACAAGCATACTTTACCTTTGCTTGGAGAGTACATTGTAACTAGAAAATGTTTTAACCACACACTGCAAGCTGATTAAGCCAACTTACTTGTGTTTTACAGATTGAGAACCATGCATCGCCTGTGGCCAGCCCTGTACCATGGCGCACAACGACAGTATAGATTCTTCCCAGCGTGTCAGCAGATCACCTGCCTCATGTCAAGTAAACCAGGTGATCCTACAAAGCCATCTGACCATCTGACAAAAAATGAGACTGAAGTTGAAAATGGAGAAGATACAGTTTCCGCTACGTCTGTGCCCCCTAGTCGACCAAACGCAATCTCCTCCCTCCCTCAGTTGGAAGATTGGGTCTTCCGTCTACTGTCCAATCAACAGGGTCGCGTTCCCGTCTCGGAGTTCCATAAGGCGCTACGAGAGGTTGGTCTGTGGGAAAACGATCCCCGCTTGAGAGAAACCATGGCCAATCTCCGAAAGCTACAAGAGTCCCACAGCTCTTTTCTAGACCGCGAGACCTTCAGCAAGTGTATAACAGAGAATATTGTACTTATTGGTCGAGCTTTCCAGTCCAAGTTTGTTATACCAAAGTTTAGTGAGTTCTCCAGCTATATCGACAAAATGTACTGGACCTGTGTCTCGCAGAAGGAAGGTAAAGTAGCGGATTATATTCCGCAGCTTGCACGTTTCAGCCCTGATTTGTGGGGCGTGGCGTTGTGCACTGTAGATGGTCAACGACATTCAATAGGAGACAGCGACAAACCGTTCTGTCTGCAGTCCTGCGTCAAGCCTCTGGTGTACGCAACCGCGGTCAGCGAGCTTGGGGACAAAACTGTCCACAAATATGTCGGAACTGAGCCAAGCGGGAGGTCGTTTAACGAGATTGCCTTGAACAAGTACAACCAGCCGTTCAACCCCATGATCAACTCAGGTGCCATCCTGCTGTGTTCTCTCATCAAGCCCGAGGACCATCAGTCAGACAGATTTGACCACATCCTGAAGGTGCTGAAAGCAGCCGCAGGTGATGACTTTGTGGGCTTTAGCAACACCACTTTCCTGTCAGAGAAAGCCACCTCCTATCGCAACTTTGCCTTAGCTTACTACTTAAAGGAGAACCAGTGCTTCCCACCAAAGACAGACCTCATGGAAGCTCTGGATCTTTACCTCCAGCACTGCTCGGTTGACATAACGTGCGAGTCCGGCGCAATCATAGCGGCTACGCTAGCGAACGGAGGAGTGTGCCCGCTAACGGGAGAGCTGGTGTTCCACCCGGATGCGGTCCAGCACACGCTGTCGCTCATGCACTCCTGTGGAATGTACGACTACTCAGGACAGTTCGCGTTCCAAGTCGGTCTCCCCGCGAAGTCTGGAGTTAGTGGTGGGATCATGTTGGTCGTGCCCAGTGTTATGGGCATCATGTGTTGGAGCCCACCCCTAGATAGTACAGGTAACAGTGTCCGAGGTCTGCACTTCTGCAAGGAACTGGTCTCAACCTTCAACTTTCACCACTACGACAATCTCAAGTACAAATCTAAGAAACTGGATCCAAGACGGCACAGGTTAGTATCTAGTTAATGGACACATTAACCAACAGGTTTCTTAGAGGTAAATATAAAATCAGTAATTAGTTATCAGTAAAATCAGTAGTATTTTATAATTCATTGTACATCTCAGCTAAATTTGAGGGATGGTATACATGTAAAATGATTATGCTGACTGCATATCAGTTATCACAATAGAATTTTTGACAATGACACATGTTCATCAATATTTTTAAATAAATAAGAAGTCTGATAATCTGATGATGACAATGTCAGATGCACTTTTGATATTTGATTATATAAAGCCTTTGAAAGCTTCATAAGATTAAATCCATGTTATCTTGGGAATAGATACTAGTAGTCTCTTAACAAATTTGTCCTTTCAAGATGGAGACAGAATTTAGGAGACTTATTTTGATAAGGTTAAAGTTTGAAACTAGATCTAGAGGTCACAAAGTTTCATCTCTATAAGTTATAGTATAAGATATCTTACAAAAATTGTAAGTCCCCTGTTGTTAATGATAGACTGGCTTGGTGATGTTTTTTCCTTGTACTAATCATTGAACACTGGTCACTGGAAATTTGGAAAGACACTGGCTGACTGGCAATTAGGAAAATCCAATCAACTTAGACCACATGTGATTATGTTTCATATACATGTACAACTTGTAATCTGGAGTATTCCCTCAAGGACATAGATATTGGTCCTACATAAAAAGGCTTCATTTAAGTTGATTTTGCAAATCTGGAGTGTCTTTCCAATTTTAAAGTTATCAGAATGAATATGATTTGTATGTGTGTGTGCATTTTTGGAATTTAGCCTATACACTATGAGAGGAAGATCGTTCAGGTAAGTAAGAATTATTGATGCCTTCTAGAGGAAACCCTTTTCTCTTGTATTTTTCCTTTTTGTTTACTTTTTTATAGTTCTTTTATTTATTTTGAGTATTGTTTTCTTTCACTTAAATTTCTTTCTTACAGATGTAATTAAGTTTATTCCAATCATTTCAAGTTAAAACAGCAGAGTCCTCAAGACACATTAAATTCATCCTACTACTAGTAGTAATGATTCAATTTGGACGTTGGAGTCAGTGTTTAATTGTGCAAATTGCTTGACTGTTCATATGTGTTGTACTGCACACACATTTTAGCTTATGTGTATGGATTGTATGTGACAGAGAAAAAGTCATCTTTTGGAAAGCAATGTACATTTGTACTTTAATTGAAAGAATAATCATAATGTTTCTTTTGTATTTTGATTTGAACTGCAGTACCTACAGTTTTTCTCCTTGAAATAACTTTTCTTAAAAGTATTGGCATCTAGCTATTATATGTAATTTCTTTTTATTTGAGTAATGTAACTTCTGGACTGTTCAATGTATTACAGTAAACTGGTGAATGACTGAATAACAAAGATCTTTATTAACGACCAAGGAAGTGATATCAGCTGATGTTTCAATGACTGTCTGTCATCGTCAGGGCAATAGTGACTCGTACACTTTGCTCTGCAGCTAGGTGTCACTGCTAACAATGCGGTACCAAACGTACAGTATTATCATAGTTACCGTATATTGTATCTGTTGCTATCAATAGTATCATTCAATTAAGTTTGATCGATTGATTATTTTTCCTTCCTATGAATAGGGATGAAAGTCGCAGTCAGCAAATCATCGACATCCTGTTTGCTGCGTACAACGGTGACGTGACAGCCCTGCGCCGCTGCGTGATGCTGGGGATGGACATGGAGGTGATGGACTACGACGGTCGTACGGCGCTGCACCTGGCGGCATCGGAGGGTCACGTGCAGGTGGTCCGGTTCCTTCTGGAGAAGTGTGGGGTACGGCACGACCTTCGGGATCGCTGGGGGCAGGTCCCGCTAGACGACGCTGTTCGCTTCGGACACAAGGAAACTGAGGAGATTCTACGCAAGGCTGAAGAACAATCTGGCTAGATTATTACACATACCACACAGTTTAAGCCCCCATCACACTTGTGCATATATACAAGTCTGTATGAGTTGCATATGAATATGTTTATGATTTAGGTTAAGTTGCAGCCAAAAATGTAATTTCTTTGGTTCGATAACTAGGCTGCACAACGGCGGGTTGAAGTAGAAAACAACTCCTCCCCCGCAAACTTTACTTAAACTAAAAAAATTTTAATGCACAACTCACTAAATGTACACTCATGTGTGATTGGGCCCTAAAATCTGTGTTTTTCTTTGTTTCAGGCTTTACCAAAATGAAAAATGTCTATATTCACTTCTCAGAGATCAAGTAAACAACAGATCAAACAGAAAATCTCATCCCAAGGTGCTTAGAATATAAAGGTAAAACTGCTTTATCCATAGACGGATGCCTACTAGTAGTAAATCAACCTGAAATTTGCAATACCATGAAGCTATGGAAGGGGGTACTGTAACAGTACTTAACAGAGCAGTTACTGTAAGAGGGCCCTTCATAAGAGAACTGTTATTAAAAGTTTATCAATCTTGCACATGGCCTCTGTGTAGTGTATGAAATCACATGTAGTGTAAAACAGTGACGTCTGTCAAGTGATATCAATATATTAATGCTGTTTGGAGGAGCCAAACATTGTTGACAGGAAGTTATCAGATCACATTATAATGTGTTTTGTTCTGTTTTGTTTAACTGTCATGAAAATACAATGTCTATGGTTTGGTCATGTTATGATCATTGGGATAGTTGCCGCTATTTGACTGTATATTATACCAAAGTAACAGTATAATGTTTTTGTTATTTATTTGGGTCATGCCAGTCGGTTACAAGATGATGTCTATATGGTTTGACCATGTTATGATAACTGGGATAGTTGGTGACTGTATATCATACCAAAGTATTATTACACTATAATGTTCTTTTGTTATTAATTTGGGTCAAACCATTTGGTTAAATGGAACACTCTTGGACTTAAAGCTTGTACACTACTGGCATGTCTGTATTGTCAAGTTGCTCAAAACTTAATGCTAAAAAGTCCCATGTCTATGAATTTTTGTCATGTTCCCCAATCTTAATGCTGAACTTAATGCTGAAAGTCCCAGGTTCATGAATTTGTGTCATGTTGCTCAAACTTAATGCTGAAAAGTCACAGGTCCCGGAATTGTTGTCCAGTTGTTCAAGCTTTAACGTTGTAAAGGCCTTGATTCTCGTCATGTCGCTCGAACTTAATGCTGAAAAGTCACAGCTTCATGAAATCTAGTTTATGTCGCTCAATCGTAACCTTCTCCCTGCTGCCTAACTCTGTAACCAATTGGGAATCGGGTGCCAAGCGGCTACTTCTGAGTGCTAAGGATTACTGCTGAAAATTTGCCTCAAACGGAAAACGCTCGAAATACTTGTATCATTGTACTCTAAAAGATAGTACTTAAAGAATATATTAACAGTATGTATTGTAGCATCTGTTGGAAGGTTCATGTATTGGTGGCCCATTGGACTGTGTGTTACTTGCATGTCAGCAAAGCCATAGCATAATGGAGAGTACTGTAAAGATATTGTATTCTTGTTTATAAAAACATTCAAATATATATATTTTGTTACCATTATGTGGCAAAGTAAGTTTACCTTGCATGCCCTCTGTTGATTGTGCTTGGGACTGCAGTCTACTTCGCTTTCCCAGCATGATGTTGTTGAAACCATTGTGAAAAATTTCAGTATTTATACAAATTATGGAAATGAAGGATTGCAGACTTCATCATTTTCTATTTTTGTTCATAACACAATAGACATTTTTATTATACACTCATGATCTAGATGAAGCAACTGAATAGAAAGAAATATGAAGACAGCATTTATGTTATGACAAAAAATTGTTTGAAATATCATTGAACATATACTAAACATTTCAATGTTGAATATTCTCATCAATATCAATGATTTCCAATAGATCTATTCTCTTGCTGCATATGTGTACCAGCACATACATTCTTCTTTTTACCTTAACTGAAAGAAAAGGAAACAAATATTGTTTTAACCATGTTGGCATGTACCATTTGTTTGCCTGGCAACAATGTAATAAACAATATAGCTTTTGCTGGTCAGATTTTTGGATAACATTTCCCTGACAAACATTAGAATTATTTGTTCATGTCTATAGTATGTATTTTTACACAGGGTTTGTTACAAACTTATGATATAAAGGAAATATGTATTTATGATATCATTCATAGGGCTGTCCCTGTGGCTCAACTGGTAGCAGCCTCATAGTTGAGCTCCTGGTTCCAATTGGTAATTTGGAGACCCTGGTTCAAGTCCTGGGGTCAGGACATCTCGGTTGGGGCTGCACCCATCTTTTGGAAGGGACATATAATGGGGGTCTCTTTTTTGAGGAGGTGCCTCGATCACATTGAAACAACCCCTCTTTGTAAAGATACATTTTGTATACCCCGCTACATTTCCTTGCCCTATGTGCCACTAGGCACTAAAAGGGTCCAAAAAAACGAATATCCGTGGTACAAATAATTATTCAGCAAACATAATGCTCCAGTAGATTTGCCCACCAAAACTATGTGATTTCATCCAATATATAGCTTGTTCAATTTTGTTGCAAATTTCAAATCTGGTACATATCAATATGCTAACTTCTACTAAAACTCGGTCGTATCCCAAAACACATAGCAGCATATTCTATTCATTAGCATAGAAAATTTTTTTCTTGTAAATTTCACCTTACCAGCTTTACAAAGTCTACAATGAATATTAAAGCCAGGCCCTAGCAGTCCTCATCAGAAATATTAGCAGGTCTCCTAAACAGATAAACAAATAATCTAATATTTGTTGTATGTGACAACCTTAAAAGATCAACCAACTCGAGTACTTGTAACATGACAACAGGATCAAGTGAACATTCTCGACACAGATGTAAGGCCCTTTGTCATTGGCTACTAGCCTATCATTTGAACTTTTTAAACACAACACAAATAGCTCTGGCATAGGAATTGTAAAGAACTATCAAAGACAGGTTTTAGTGAAGTAGTGGAGGTGAAAAGTTGTGCATCGCAGCAGTGCTCTTGAGGTTGTCGTTCTGCAACGGTGACCAAGTACTATTACTGGTCACACATACTTAAATATCATATCTATAGTCACTTATTTTTAGAAATATATCATTGTCAAAGTGATGCGTGAGCAGTCAAAGTCGTAGAATCATGGAGACATTTTCTTAGATGATTCCTCAGTGGTTTCAGGAAAAGGTTGAGAAGGTAAGAATCCACGCACGAGTTCCGTCATACGACTTTCCGAACCGATCTCTTCGGCGCAGCTCGGTCACATTCGCGAAAGCTCGGGTTTTACGACTGTTTCCGAGTCAAGCGTTCGACGCGCGCGAGGGTGAACAACTGTGAATTCTGCGCAAACTCCTGGAGGTGAAGAGCTCCTCCTGTGGCGGACCCTTTTTCTTGCAGGGTATCACCTTCCTAACCTGAAACATAGAAACAACAATGAGATTTCTGTGGTATACACTTGCCTATATCTTAACCCAAGGGGGATGTTATAGTTCGAAAAGTACATATCTTTTCTAACTAGAATTCTATTACTTGCTCTTTTTATACTATTGCCCCTCCATTTCTGGTCTTGATACATTTATGGCATGGACTATAACAAGCTAGAAGTATCACAGAGTGGACCTCGTTGTCACCAAGTACAGTAGGGGTATCCTCACTTTAAACGACTTTTTGGTAATATTTTACATAGGCAATGAATCCATCTATAGTGGCTGATTTGATTGGTTCTTTGATATGTACATTTCTGTACAATTAAAAACACAATATTAAGTCAGGTTACATGACATTTACACAGTAGAATTTGGATGTTTGGAAGGTGCATGAATTGGGTTAATGATGAACTCTTCCTAGCCTCCCACAAATGGTATTTAGCATCTTCTTACGATACTACTGAAGTCAGAGGTATCAACAGACAATCCTAGCCTCCACCAGGCTCCGCAGATCGCTGGTCAAATTGTAAAAATTGTCCAAATAGGGTGAATAGTATGCAAAGGTAGCCGGCTACGGAGAGAGCGACAATAGGTGACCACGGAGCCTGTGCGGACTTGGTATCTACAAAGAGTATCAAAGGTTATCCGTTGGAAGCCTATTGCCCCTCTCTCCGTAGCCGACTCCCTTAGCATATACTGTTCACTCTATATGGACAATTTCTCCCTTTTTCTAGTGATCTACGGAGCCTGGTAGAGGCTAAGAACATCCCTGACCTGTTCCTCCCAGCCGTCCGGTAACAGCAGCAGTAGAGAGGCCATGATGAAGATGATGATGGCCATGACCTTGATGGCGCTCACCGTCTTATTGTGCACAATGGCGTCCACAGCTGGAACAATGTGTGGATAATAATAACTTAATTGCACAACAATTGTACAAGGTACAGTGTATTGCATCCACTGATACATAACTACAGTTTCATAAATTAAATGCTAATCTACCTTATGCAAGAGTGTGTAGAATGGGTTGAGAATGAGCTTAAGCAAACATTGGAGGAATTTCTATCGTCTAAACACTCTTTGATACATTTTTCTATGTATACCCAAGTATACCAAGGACACTATATAATGTCCTTGGTATACCATGCAGGGGTTGTCCAATGTCTATTCAAGTCCATTGAGATAAATCCTGGTATATTAGATGATAGCCTTGTGTACTACGTATATCAAAAAATTGGGACATACAATCAAAAAGGATAGGAACAAAATATTACACATGTATTTCAACGTAAAATTTCCTGTTTCGATGCTTTAGATCATGAATACATGTACTATTTTCTAAATTTTCTATCAGTTTTCTTCAGCTCTCTGACGCAACTTTGGTAAAACATTCCAATCTTTTTGAAATGGAGAAAGTTAAACCTTTTCTATTCTCTCAATGTGTCCGTCCCAACACAAATATGCTAAACTTATCAGTAAGGAATCGCGGTTGATGACATTATGACAGAGAAAATGTGCCAGTTTTGTCCAGTTCACATAAAGTCATGTATTACCTGCGTTAACCGGGACTGCGACGAGGATGCCAACTGAGATGAAGATGGGGAATGTGAAGGCAGCTCCAAAGTTGATCAGCTGTATAAAGGCTGCAACGAGATCGTTCCAAGTGAAACAATATAGCAGACGTAGATTTTGCGCTATCTAAAGCGCCAGCTAGCGGTTTAAGCCATTATGACAAGCTTGCAACATGACTGTGCTGTCCTTAGTGCTGAAACCATGATTACTGATGCACATTGATTTCACTTGGTGGTTCTGAGTCTTGTGTCACTGTTCGTTTTTTATGTCAACCAAACTTACATGTCTGTAATACTAAGAAAGATATTCAATAATTCATGCATTAATTATCGATTCATAAATACATAAGCACCCACCGAAGTTGAATCCGGCGGTAGCGCACAGGTATTGCCAAGGTAGTGCGTGTAAGCCCCATATTTCTGCCCCCGTGAAGTACAGAACCAGTCCGACTGGCCACAGAAACAGCAGAGTGCATAGTCCTAGTAACGTCATGAACAGCGCCACCTGGCCAGAATCCGCCTCTCCCAACAACCACTTAAACAGCACCTGGGGAATGTCAAGACAAAATAACTTGTGAGTGGATCAAACCTTACAGTCTGGGGCGGGTTCACATCTTGAAAAGGTGATAGTCACCTGTTATGCCAAATCCGAACGAATAAAAAGAATTAAAAACAAAAAAAACTTAGCAGTCAATACGTAAATACTTTTGTACATGTAAGTACTTTATGTATACTTTTGGGACCGCACCTGTAAGCAGCGACACCTATAGCTGCAGTGCAAAATGAACCAGTCAAAATTGCCCAGAGGCAAAAGACGGTCATTGAAACGTCGGTTGACTAAAACACTCGGTTGTGAACAAAGAGTTTTTAAGTCAATGACTTACACACCTGATGAACAAATTCACAAACTTAGAGGGCACAGAGGCCCTGAAGAATGTTCTCAGACAGTACAGTGGAGTGAGTAGAATTGAAAATAATCCTATATTTACAAACCATTGCTTTCCTCTCCCAACAATCACACTTAAACAGCACCTGGGGGCCAAACAACAGTGAATATCGATTCCTTCATTTCCTTGTATGAAGATCTATGTGCGAGTAATTGATACGAAAGGGCAATGACGCAAGTGGGGATTATATGCAAAATTGTAAAAACCTCAGCGGTGGCATTTATCTTGATAGATGATGCATACAAAGGACTATGAAAGTTTTGAAAAAGTATAGCTTTACTTTTTTTTTAAAGCAGAATAAATTCGTGAGAGACCCATATGCCAGCAACCCCATGTATTCTATGCAGGTATATTTACTTGATGACACAAACGCAGTATATTTCTGACAATCTATGAGTGTAAAGTTAGATCGTCTCGTACATGGCATCACCTTCTAAAGTAATTTCTTTCTTTGGTAGAAAAAAGTGATATACTGTTGACAAGAACTTTTGACATTACCCCCGCCCTAATGGGTATATAAGAAGCCCTCTCAAGAAGGCATTAAGCATATTTTTCTCTCACGCTTTCAAGGAATTAACGTTACATCCCGACTCTAGTGTGTTTTTGCTTTAAGACAGCCATATATAAACCCAGACATCCATCTTAATGGACTAGATATACTCCGAATGTCTCTTCCGATTATTGTAACGGGTTCTGTTAATGGTTTGCGAGATGAAAGATGCCATCCAGTATATATCGTTATCCAGGCTAAACCAAATAGACTGTTACGTTTGTGAATATTGGTCATCCATGGCAGGAAATTGAAGAATAGAATTTTGATTCAATATATACCACTGGATTACATCCGACATCATTCATCAGTGATTATAAAAATTAGAATAAATATTTACCTAAGACTTTACGGAACATAGCGACATAATATCAATGTTCCAAAGAGACAAAAGAACGAAGAAATGAATATTCAGAAAACTGATATTATGTCGCTATGTTCCATCAAGTCATAGGCAAACATCTGTTTTCAATCACTGAAGAAAGATATTGGAAAGACATCTGAAACGTTTGATATTTTCATATTGTAATTATAGTGGTATAGATTGAATAAAAGTTCTGATAGACTTCTTGCAATTGACTGTTGTAGGGGTGTAGCCTAAGTCCGGTAAAAATTGCCTTTTTTTTCTACATGATAAACCTCTGAGGAAAACAAAACTGATCTAAATGATACTGTAAAAGGGGAAATGTTCGCAGTGATTTTAAGTACGCAATGAAGAGGTCACCGTAAAAAACACAAATATGAAAACCACCGCGAACATGTCTCGTTTGATAGTATATAGGCATGCTATTTGTGAAATGGTCTAAAGCAATAACATAGAAACGTTAACGTTCTCAGCACTAAAGGCCTCTGCAGTCATGGCATCATTGTACACTACTATCGGATTTTATATCAGTCAGTAGGTCAGGTACCGTAGATAATAGATGAATCAGGAAAAATAGGACGGATATATCAGTCAACTAGTGTTTTACGTTGATGAAAGTTAGACAACCAGGTAGTAAGATACGCCAAAAATAATTACTCAAGCAACTGGATAAAGTTTTGAAACTTTATCCAGTTGCTTGAGTAATTATTTTTGGCGTAACTAGTGTTTTAGGTCAGTTAGATGATCGTGCAATGTTTTCTCTCTTTGTTCATGAAATTTAAATCTTTATTTGACACAGCAAAAGTACGGCGACTTTCGTAAGGTCTTCTAGAACTGCATATACATACACACAGTGAAGTGGATACAAGTGAATTAACCTCTACATAAATGAATATGAATAGATATGAGTAAATCAACAATGACAATGACAATGAACTTTATTGCATATTCATGCCCAGCATGGGCTAAATTCATTAGGTAACGTAAAGTAAATCAACATGTTGAGTCCAACTCTTGTATTGGATTTTTTTCTAACACGAAAAGCCAAAACAAATCGTATGGATGATACATATTGAATTCCACAATCTATTAATAAATTGGAGTATTTTGTTCCAATTTCTGTCCCTTTATTAAAACTGATTTGTTGCATTTTTCAAATTTCCCTAATGTATCTGTCCAATAACATCTTGTCCCCACACATTTCCAATCAGTCCATCAAATAGTTTTCCGGTATGACATTATCTATGGTCTGCAAGTCATCTCATAAAGCGTGACTTGAATCTAATTATGAATGGAATTGATGTCATGAAATGAATTGAGGTGGCTATGGTTGCTTGCCATGAATATGGAAGAGTAGCGTTTTAAGACATAAAGTAAATGTGTGGATGATCAGCGATACTTTTTTGTAATGATGCTCACGATGATATGTAACATTTCATTTTCAGCGGACATGTAAGTAGATAAATCCATTTTTCTTGCGTCATGAACTAAAATCAGTATTAAACAACTTCTGCTGCAGTACCGTATTAAGCCAGTAGGAAGCTCATTCTCTAATTTGACCAACGTCTTACCAACACCTACCCACCTACCAATTTTCATGAACATTTATCCACAGTTTCTTGAGTTATACTGTGTACATCATACAAGCATGCGACTACAGCCACACCACCATAACAAGGCCGAAAACATAACTTTCTGGCGAAGGTAATAACTCACCTTGTACAAAGCATGCCCAGCCGACGCCCCCACCCCCAGCGCTACCCCTAAAAGAGAGGAGCCGCCAAACCCGTCGGAGTAGGACATCAGCACAATCCCAGATATCCCCAAAATCACCGACATGATCTGGAACGTCAGGCACAACAAAGGTCATTCGGGTCACCACAGAAAACGCATCAGGTCGTTACTTGTCGTACAGACTGACGTATTGAGTACAACATTGGGTCATCAGGCACCGCATCTGTATTCGGGTCATCCGTAGGATATTGGAGTAAAACGTTGATTGATAGATTTGTGTTGGAAAGATGTCAGATGAATAGGATAGGCTGAAATGTTAAGTCCAGTCATAACTATAATGTACATCGTAACATAGTGGGTAAGACCACGGGTGATTTTGCGGATGACATCCTATAGGTATGGACCCTTCAAAACGTATGCGAGCGCACGTGCAAAGAAATAATGCATAATTTCTATGATATGAGTTATGACGAATGTTGTAGTGTATTAGAAGTAGTTGAGCACACAGAACATGTTAATATTGCTCTATCTTCGGGAGGTAGTTCGTCTTGTTTAGAAGATCGTGTAACAAACGAATTTATACACTTGAATTAATGCCTGCTCTTTCGGGAGATTCGTTTTCTTGTTTTGGAAAACGGGTGTAACAGAAACAAAGCCCAAATGGCTCTCACGGCGCCCAAGGTTGTATTGCATCGTAACGTAATGTGCACACCTTTCATAATCTTGAAATGAAAATTAAGTTGATTGAAAGGCAAACAGATGAAAATACAAAGTGGATGTCATATACAAAATGCACACATTTTCTCGGATGGCAAAATGAATAACCATAACAGTGGAGCAAGTTGCAAAGAAAAATGATCCCACATCTGCTGAACTGTCCCCGACTGACAAGTGACTGGTTACGACTGGTGGTTAGAAACACAATGATTCTTAAAAAGGAAGTTCTAATAGCATGGTGCTACAAACAAAAAAGCAAGCTTGCTGAAGAGAATCAAGTTTGGATCGTTTGCAAATATCTGTAGTCCTCCAATATGGCGGTCTCTCAATGACGTCATAGTCATGTGACCAACACACTCACGGTACTCACCCCGGCAGAAGCGAACTTTTCCCTGAGCAGTATCCAGGACAGAAGGTACACGAATGAGACGTTGGAGACGTAGAGTGCTGAGACGTCGGTGGCGGGGAGCAGGCTGAGGGCCAGCACGAACATGTAGTGCGCCGCCACGGTCAGGACGGAGAACGGTGCCGCCCGCACGAAGAAGGACCGCACGGTCAGACCCTGCTCCCCGAACACCTTAGCACACTCCCTGCGTTGGTGATAACAGGGAGGGGGTGTTAACGTTAGTAGTATGCTAGGAGGTTGGCGAGTGTCATTTTTCAGAAGGCGCAATGGATTGACGAAAAAAACACACGCTATGCAATTACGTTTATAGATTTAGGTCACATTAGCTATAAGAAGCGGAAGATATATGTGATAATCGCAAATAAGTTAGTTGCGAAGTAGCTTTGATTAGATTTATAGCTGTTGTAAGCCATTAACCAGAATTTGGAAATTTTGTAAAGATATGATTTTGATTTTTTTTAAGATATGATTTTGGCTGATCGCTCTAATATGCGTGATTAAGGCTCACTTGACGGTTGTTGCCAGCGGCTTGTTCTCTCTCGAACACGTGCGCACGGAGGCGAAGTACAGCGGGAAGGTGGCCGCCATCCACACGCTGCAGAACCACACCACCAGGTAGGGGGCGTGAAAGTACGGCTGGTACGTGGCCTGCGCCAACTGGGTTGACGCCACCCAGGACCCGCCGATCCCCAGGGTGGCGATCCCGCCCAGGATGGTCTTTCTCCTCGTGTCGGTAAGGCAACAGCAGGTTTCAGTGGACGGTGGTTCCTCCGTGTTCTCAACCACTTCATTGGCGTCTGTAAGGTAAAAAGGTAAAGCAGTCATCCTCAATTGTAAAAGTTCCTTTTGTTTTTTTACAAGAAGCTAGTAGTAGTGCGATGCTTGGACACGCGTACGGCGCACGTGTTTGGCCAAGCGCACCGGGCTACCCGTACTCTTCTCGATAAGTGTGCTGGGTTCTTTTACATGCAAAGGTTTGATGAGGCTTACGCCTGCTGATGCTCCCTCATAACGACTTTACGTCACCATCCAAAATGACATTTGTAATCCCTTACAGCATGTCCGAGCTTGGGCCGTCTCTAGGATCGAACTCCGGGCCACGGATCCACGGAATTCGATCCAGATGGCCACTTGCACCACGGGGACATTTCTGTACAAGGACATAGACAGAACCCACGATTCCCTCTTTGTCTCTACATTTTTTTCCATCTGTACAATACCTAAAACACATAAGAAATTAATCAAGCATTAACCAAAAGATATTGCTGTAGCGCTAGTTATGTTGGAATCATGAAGGGCCCATCAGTACGTCTGACGCATGCAGTTACAACAGCGCGTGTCCATCTAGTTAAGCCGCTATCTCACTGGACCCGCGGCACGTGGGCGGCCTCGCTGCGTCCTAGATTGGATTTGTGTTACCCTTGATTTTATATATGGGGAATATCATCCAAAACGTACAAGTGTGAATAAAATGACAAGAAAAAACACAAAGCGTAAAATGTCGTATTCTATCGATGAAATTCGCTAGGTCATAGGGTTCGAACCTGAGACAAAAAGCCTAAACTCTAATTCCTAATCAACTACGCCACGAAACATCACGGTGAGGATAGAGCAAGCTGATACACTAAAAGTCACGGAACGTGCTAATACATGTAAAAAGTCGACGACCGTTTCAAAAGGCGACGACCGTTTACGAGAGGGGAAATCAGCGGAGGCTGGGCGCAGTATTTGCAGGTCGGGGCCCCACAGGTTTGGAGACGGCGGGGAAAAACACATTTGGGATTGATATGTTTGCGGTAAAGTATGTTACGGCCTTCGTAGGGCAGAGGTTACCCTCATACTGCGCAATTCCGAGAATGACAAATGCGTTCCCCATAATTGTCCGACCTCGAGGTCTCGCGACAAATTGTGCACTAGAATACATGACTATCATGTCAAACATCCCTCTGAATCAAACTATAGCAACGATTCGCAAAAGAGTTTATGATACGTTAAAAAAACGAGCGACTCCAAAATGTTGCTGAAGTGTTTTCGAATTGTGTGGGCCAAGGGAAGACCAAGTATGAATTTCTACCATTTCGCTATGATAACATGTATGATATGCAGTCAAACCTGGATTCAGCAACCGCTCAACGGACTGAGGAAAATGGCTGCCGAGGACAGGTGGTTGCTCAGTACAGGTTGGGGTTGACTATATAAAAATGGACGGGACTGTTTTAATATGGCTTGTAACTGTAGGTGGTTGCCTGCGTCAGGTGGTTGCCCGACCAGGCTTGACTGTAGTACCCGAAGGCTTTTGTTATTTGTTCAACAAGCGACCTGGAAATGTTGCTGACGTGTTCCCGAATGAATCAAAGGGCAAGAAAAGCCCACAAACAATTTCTTGCATGTATTTCATCAAGCGCACGCCTGTCCCATTAGTACTAACCCACCTGTCAGCAATGATTTGTTACGACCTATCATTATCAATCATGTTCACTTTAATCGATTTAAATATCACAGGCTGGCAAATATATCTAGACCTTTTGACGAAAAATCGAAAATGTGCGTGTCAAGATTTACTCAAAATATCAAACATTGATCGTTGCTAGATTATACAGTTGCATAGTGGTAGATTAGCATCATCATTATTATGATGATAAAAACGTACATTTACGAGGCGTTATACGTTTTGCTACAATCTTTGTTGAACTATTTTGTTTCCGTTTTTGTCGTTTACTTTCGTATAAGATATGAAGGGCGTAACAGCAAATAACGTGGTGTAAAAGCAAAGAACGAAATGTCCCTTGAAAAATATAGACTATGCATTATTATTTTACTTCGAAGATGACACCCATGTAACTTACTGTTATAAGAAAAGTGGCCAAGGAAGAAACGTATCAATCACACCTTGATCACACCTCACATATTGTTATTCAAACAAATAAGAAATGAATCATTCTTACAACCAAAACAGGCAAACGTAAATATTCTCTCTTGGCTTATCAAGTTGCCGAAATTTACTATGATGCCTTAGGATGTAAAACATACATGTAAACCTGTAGCGTGCGGTAGATATCATGATTAACAGCATGGAAAACCTTGACGGAAATTGCAATCGGCAAGTGCTCTCTTGTGCAGCCATAAATAACGAAGACGCGGAGAGAAAGGGTTCCTGAGGTAACTCTGAAGACGTGTCCTAATTTCCTGGCCTCCTTCTTTAGTATTCTCAGCACTCTTGACTCCAAGTTCCCTCACCTTAAGCACCGTAAGGTGGTATAGATAGCAAAGCACGTCTTCAAGATAAACCTATCTCTCTAGACGTAATGTAATTTTCGCAGGCGGCCCGGTATTTTTGAAATTTGATGGTACCTGCATTTGCAAACCTAGAAGAGCCATTCCAAAAAATAAACGGGTAGAGGCAAATATGGTAGTTTGAAATCATTCTTCGTATGTTTATTCTAAAAATCATACTTCTGCATGTTTTTCTTTCTTCTAGCATTTCAGCGGGTGTGTTACGCCGACTGGTGGTTATGTTGGCTTTTTACATACAAATGTAAAACCTCCGTCTCGTATCAGCCATACGGTGATTTACCACTTACACCATTCACCCGGACGGGAGAACTGGCGCATCCCCATCTTGTATGACAACCAACGAAAGGGTATGTCACCCCGTAAAAAGGGCACGTCGACTGATGATGATGATGATGATGATGATGATGATGATGATGATGATGACATACAGATATAGACAGATACGGATACAGGCTGTAGACCTTAATTGGTGTACGTCCCCATATTTCTTTGCCATTTCAGTTCAGTGTATCGTCCACAAAAGTAAGACATTAGCGAACTAGGCATATGAGAATATTAGATTGAAGTAACCACGGTATGAACTAAAGTGCAAACCAAAATCAAATCAACAGGAAAATACTCTTGAGTAGATTAATCGATCGTGTTGCGCATGTGGGGAAATCTGCGCAAAGGTCTAGTGACAAGTTAGGGATATTTCACGAACGTCACTGTGGTAGGAGGAGTACTTGTTTGAGACCTGTACAGGATAATTACTGGACACGCCTACGTACGCGTATAGCATCATTGCGGATATAACTCTAAATTGACGCTGATTGATAAATCTCTCTCTTTATCCCTCTCTCTCTCTCTCTCTCTCTCTCTCTCTTTCTTTGTCTCTCTTTACATTGCAGTATGTTGCTCGTATGTATAATTCAATACATACGTGTGTGTTTATGTCTGTGTGTTTATGTGGGTGTTTATGTGTGTGTTTGTGTATGTGTCTGTGTGTATAGCACATAATAATATGTCATTTTCAGCATATAGATATCGTATTCAATTCTTGTTGCACAAAAGAGTAACTGAGCAGCCCTTCCGTAAAAGTAAATTCCATCAAGTGTTTATAACTGAACTGGTCACACAATTAGCATGTAACACGTATCATGTTACACGGACATCTAGAGGACACTCATGCGGTACTTCAATCGCATATTCATAGCGGACGACATAGCGGCAGTTTCCCTCAAGTACAAACTGCTGATTGGAAATACTACAAGTTCATATATAGCTGAATATCCTGACCTTTAGATTTCTTCTTTACGGTCGGTAGAAAATTATTATCCATGATCTTTAACTTTTTAACAACATTATCTATGCGAAGCAACTGGTGCTAGTCTTAACGCCAATCAACAATTATCAGGATCATATAATTTCTGTGTTCATTATATTCTGTTTAAAGCTTGAGATTGATCCTTTCGTTTTTTAGCCTGTTTGTCATGCAAAAACATGCAACTTTGCCAGCACATAACGTGAAAAAAAAGCTCGGGGTTCCATGCTGGCAGTCATTCTTGGACAGCGTTATTTCGTTTCTTTGGGACCCTCTCAAAACGCAGTAAATGCTCTTTCACAATTCTCTGGGGTAGCATGCCCCCGGACCCGACCTAGAAAACGCGTCTTCAGCACTCGCTAGTCCCAAAAGTCTACAAAAGAACCCCCAAAAACAAAATCGTGACTACAGGCATGTGAATAGATTTCGCTGTGTGTTTTTTCTGGTAACATGAGACGTTCCCCGAACGTGTCAGAGTGAATCTAGTCGCTCTTCATCCCCTGGCTCTACTTTTAAGCCGTGACAGGTGCGGGACAGCAATGTACTTAGCGATAAATGGGTACGGAGGGTTCGGCGTACACAAGCAGTAATCCAATCCGCAAAATTGAAATTGGTCTCCAAGGTACCTCAATATTCTCCGCACGCCTCTCACAGTAAATAGATCCACGAGCTTAGAGAAGACCGAATCACTCAAAGGTCGAATGATGTTTATGTATACGTGTATGGTATGCTGTTTATTCGAAGCATTATTTTGAAAGGTTACATTTATTGAGGTACATGCCATGTCGAAAAACAAAATGTTTCTTTCAAAGTCATCTCCCTCTGGGCGTTCTGATTATTAATGGTATTTCAAATAAAACAGCGCTGCGTCCTACCGTTTTAATGTCATGGTAAAATAAACAAAAATCAAGAAAAACGAAGAGAAGAAATTGTTCAATTTACCATCCACACCAAAAGGCACGTATGGCTGCACTACCCGAATAGAAAATTTAAAAAGTAATTATACCAAATTTTCTTCGAAAACTAGAAAATCAATGCACCCGGATAGCTCTAACTTCCGAAAACGAAGCATCTTCCCTCTCCCGATGATGAAGACCCTGAAAACCATGCCTGGGTCCGTTTGATAAAGAGGTGACGTTCCGTGCAGTAAGTAGAGCTGACCAATTTTCTGGTGCGATGACCTTTCCGTCATTCCAATCTCTCTCTGTGTGTTCCAAGCGTGACTACAATAACATGGCAGGACAGCACCCGATTCTGTAGTCATTGAGTGCCCGTACCGGAATTTATGGAATAGGGGTCTGGGTGTGTCCTCGGAGTTCTGATAACTTCATCCGTAGTCCAAACAGTTCTCCCCATCCGAAAAGGGTAATGAAAATTTGTCCATAACTTCTTGGGTTATTCGGTTCGAGAATTAAAGCGGGTGCATACACACACACTCACACACACATACACACACACACACACACACACACACACACACACACACACACGCACACACACACGCAAAGTTAGGTATCATGCCATACATAACCGTTTAATGGCCTTGCTTTCTGATTTTGAGTTGTTAGTACTTAGAGTTATCCTGATTTGCATGTTTTATTACTCCTATGTTTGATGGTTACTACTGCATGGTATATCATTGTGAATTCATAGTGATTAGTCCATCCAGTTTATGTTAAGTTATCTTTTTTTGTATCCTGATTGTAATGATGCGGTAAGCGATCCCTTGGAAATCAGTTGTTGACTTAACTGTAGGGACCAACCTAAAAATTCATAGATGTATAAAAACAAATGAATGAATAAATTTAAAAGTACATTGTGTCCTGCCTCTGCTAAATATAACAACGGTTGAATTTGGACGAACACCTATCGTGTTTGACAGTCTCAATGGCCGTAAATAACTCGGTCTTTCTAAAGTTAATGATGATATGATATAGATTGATCTATCAATCGATAATGACGAACGTAAATCACAGAAGTTGGACAAAATGGCGGTCCTAAATAACGATCACCTTTAGTTCGTGATGGGCTTCCAGCATTGATCTTAAGCGAGGTGATTTCCCTCGGCACATGAGAAAAACCTGCAACTCGATATTTTAAACGTGGAAGATTGGAAAACCTTTATTCAATCCCACCCATTTGCTATATCTTGATAGAAAATATAGCAAAATCATTAGGTTGAATGACCTTCTTGTCAATAATCGGCTGACTTTCTGTGGGTCAAGTCTCACCTGAAATCTCGCGAGAAATGAAAGTGTTTATAAGGGTCAGTCGTGATGAGATCCTTGGCAAACCGTCCTGAGAAAGTCTACCCAAGAGGAATTAGCTTATATGGATATCATCTATACTATAGGGGATTTAATCTGTACGATAATGCTTATCACCCTCGCTGTACCTAGCTCTCGAGAGGATTAAATGTCAAATTGAATGTAGTCCACTTTCGGACGCATGATAAAAGGAAAAACAATATCATAATATCGCTGTGGACGGTTTTGCTTTGACGGGCCAATATTCAGTTATTCAAAATTTTGATTACTTCTTCTGTAGAAAAGACCAGTAAGGAGACGTGAAAAGCACATCAAGAACTCGTCACACACTTCTTTGTTCCTTTCTTGTTTCCCCTCATGCTCGAAGGAATAAAGTGTAACAATACGGTATCTTTTGTTCATTCCACCGTTGCATTGTAGTTGGTTTCACGGACTTGAGGAGTTCACAAATTGAGCAGTATTTCACAGGCGCACCAACGGTTTGATCGATGTAAGATTAAACGTAAAGCCAATCAGACGCAAGACAAAACAGTGGGCTTTCAAGTGACTTGGCGTCAATTCAAAAGAACTGCGATTGGATCATACAAAACCTTGATTGATTATAGGGATGGTGCAATCATACTCCTGAGGGAGGGGTCTGAGAAAGGCACATCATCAGAATAGCGTATAACCAAACTTTCATTACCTAAGTCACAGGTGAAACATTAGATATGGTGTTTGCACTCACGTGACTGTGACGTCATTATTGTCTACCATCCTGGAAGGTTAAACTTGGATGTTTCTTGGTGAACCTGAATCTGTCTTTGTAATCAAAGTCATCGAATTATGGTTGTATTTACAGTCATGTAATTATGGCACACGGCACATGTTATTGAACAAAAAAGTTCTTTATTTACACATAAGGACTAACGTAACAGCCGAGGTTTCGGTGACCATATGTCATCTTCTTCAGAGCAACTGGTCTGGTTCACTTTGCACTGCAGCTAGGCGTCGCTGCTAACAATGCGGTACCAAACGTACATTAATGTCCCATATATACTAATAGATATGGTTAAGGACCGCATTGTTATTATTGCCCTGAAGAACACGACAGACGGTCACCCAAACATCGGTTATGTTACTCCATATTTTTAAATAAGGAACGTTGTTATTCAGTCATTCACCACCCTGATAAAATTACATACGGAAATATCATACACCTACAAACGTATAGCTAAATCTGACTCTTCAGGGTTTGACCAACCAATATGGCGACTGTTGCGTAACACGTAAATATCTCATGGCATGTGTTTTGTACAATTTGGTGATGCCCAGAGTGATAACTGAACAAGCCGTCACTCGTGTGATTAATCACGAGATGAGGCAACGGCTCTAAATCTGCTTACATGAAATCTAGGCATGATTCTATTACCGTGTACTTGAATAATTCAACAAGTCAAATCCCTAGAATCCTGGGTATCTAACTTGCTATCGGCAGTGTTATGTAGGCCACCAATTGCCTTTCCTGTCCGTTTCTTTTATTGATTCAAATTTAGCCTCCAAGTGGTGATGTGTGACCTAGTAGTTAGTATCTAGGTAAACCAATCGTTCAAATTTCTTGTTTATCGATGTTTTCTGGTTCCTTAAGCTTTGCATTCGACATCTACGTACAAAAATTATATACAACATAAGAAATACACGGGGATATTGAATAGAACTTCGAGGCAAAGAAATTGTATTGTTTTTAAAAGTACATGCCTACAAAAATCTCTTAGTACCTTTAATTGAACTTGTAAGGACCCAGAATAAGGTTGTTCAATTTGAAAGAATTAGAACAGGATTGAAAATAGAAGCAAACTGTAAGGAAAACATAGGATAACTGTAACTTGATAGAAATAATGGGATAACCATGCTAATAAAGTAAACAAACTAATTCATACAAGGATCACGGTTCTGAATAATAATTATGGTAATTATTTGGCAAGCTCATTTTGAAAGCAACGGCTTCGCAGAACAATGTACGAACTACGCCGTTTTGAAAATAATTGTTGCATAAAAGTTACAAATATTCTACACAAACATGACTTACTTTCATAATCATAACATCAACCACGTGCACTCACTGAAATATTTTGAAATACTATTAGAATTTTTAAAGGTTTCTTTAACATTGGTGTGCCTTTTTGTTAACGTTGATAATCTATTGCAGTGAAAAGGTCATAACAAGGTTAAAACACAATCAAGTGTTATGGATCAAATTGGCAGTAAATGAATAATCACCAACCATAATGTATACACAAATGATCGCTGATACCACCATTTGTGAAGGGTTTTGGCAATGAATAATGGTGAACGATCTCCGGTAAGCGTTCGCTGAAGTAAAGACTACAGCACGGTTTAGTACTAGTACTCACCACAAGCCAGTTTTCCCCTGGCCGTAGGCAGTGCGGCTGCGGCCCTCCTACAATTGTGGCCGTTGTTGTTATCATTCGCCGTCACAACGTAACGCTGTGTACTGCTCATGGCACAACTCCGGGCAAGACATCACAGTAACACGAAAATTGAAGGTACTGCCGACTGCAACAACCTATTCGTAGTGGTGCATATCCTCCCGTGCCTAATGCTCGTAGTCTCTGGTGGTCGACCAACGGATATGGAAACTCAAGCTTTCAGGAGATAGCTATCAGATCATGGATACGCACCCCGTATTACGCGTAATAATCTCGCCTGAGATACGTGTGTGACTAACGTAAGAACGCGTCACAACACCACCGTTACCAGGCACATATCCCTCCGCATTTGGGCCACTTGTAATCCGATTAGCAATGACATTGGATTTGCGTTTGTAGCAATATGACCTTCAAAGACAGCTGTGTTTATCTACTTACCCAAGAACGGACACATATTGAGAGTACTGTAAATGCAGAAATGTTTGCGGTGGTTTTATGTTAGCGGTTGTCACGGTAAGCTCTTCGCCGCGAACTCAAAACCACCGCAAAATTGTTTTGGTCTCCTACCCACTTGTCTACTATTGTCTCCAACGCGAACTTAAAACCACGAGAACATAAATGCAATTACAGTATATTGTTGTGATATTTAGGTAGTGTTTGACGTTACGACCATCCTCCCCCACCACCCACACACACGCGATTCACAGAGCTACAGAACAGGTCAGAAGATAAACGACAAACGAAATCACTAGGAGCACCTTGAACTCATCTCTATAACGAGTTGCGGACAATAAATTAAGATTGGCGCCTCTCTAGAGACTCCTTACTGCTGGAAACTTGACTCACTAGCTTTATGTGCCTTCATCATTAGAGCCTTCGGGCCATGAAGTGTTCCTCTCCCGCCCTGCGGTCGGTTATACTGGGCAGATGACGCCCATCGATCGACAACGTTGTGGCGCCAATTTGGGAATCCCTCCACCCCATCTCACTATGTTACAGAATACTAAACACCCTCAGCTACAGTCTATCACAATACAGTATGTTCAGTCGAATATTATACTTTACTAACACTTTTTTTTTAAATTATACACATGTAGTTAAAAAAAAAAAAAACTTCCCGGCACTTTTGATCAATAGCTGACATTTTCATAAGGTTTTGTGTGCCCCGAGTGATTTGATCATTTACAACCACGAGGAAGGCGGCAATAGGTTACCCGAAAAAGCCTCATACTCAAGATGATAAAGGTGTGTGCAACCAAACCAACCAACCAACCAACCAACCGACCAACCAACCAACCAACCAACCAATCAAGCACACTACACACACACACACACACACACACACACACACACACACACACACATGCACACACATGCGAACACACAAATAAACAAACCATAGACTATACTTTACGTTAGAATGGTCTCATAACGAATTACGAAAAATTGAAACGGTTGATTACGCCTTGCAGAGAGCTTGCAGAGACACAGACGGACCAACACGCCCTCTAACAATTTATAACTCCCTTGGGAGTAAAGTAACAACTGTTTGATTCCCAGGGTGCACTTTCTGGCGTTGCCACCTCTCACCGGAGACCATCTGTAGAACAGTTTCACCTGGGAACGTTTTCACCCGGCGGAAACGATATTGGACCTGCTTAATTAAAGTGTCTTCTCAACCTCATCTGTCTCTGGTGTCTGTAGATGATTGCAATAATCAGTCTTCCTCTTCCCCCAGCCCGGCCGGGCATCAACACGGGACAGTGCGATCGATACGAGGCGGTGCGACTGTGGCATACCGCCCACGTTTGTACCTTTCATTTCACAGATTTTTCGAAAAAGACGCCGATGTGTCTTGCTCAGAGTCAACGGAACATATGGATTTTTTCACAATATTTGTTTACAAGTAATACAAAATCCATCTAAAAAAATACGGAATTTAATTTAGTTAGCTGCGCTTAAGGTTCTGATTACCGTAGTTGATATATATCTTAATTAGTAGGTATGGTAATGAGGGGCGAACCAAAAGGGACCATGGATCGAGTTTTATATGAAAATGTTTTCCACTTAGTTCTAGTAAAGAGTTAACGTTATTGGGTTAGGTTTTCTCTTGGCTTTTTGTATTTTAGATTTCTAGTCTATGTTCGGGAGCATAATCAAAGCTTGTTGCAACAAAATCAAAGCTTGTTGCAACAATTATTATTTTAGATTCGCTTGAAGTTAGTTTGACTTCAATAGGTTGGTTGACTCTACTATGACCTTGATAACATGCTTGTCTTGCTTGCTGAATACTAGTATGTTGATACGTTGTTCTATGTATATAAACATGGTGAGAATTGATCACCATTCTTTCACCGGCGCCATTTTGAAATTGCATAAATGGATGGCCTAAAGACGCCGGAAGTAATGGGCCTAATTTTTCATACTGTACCTGACGGAAACCGTTGGAACTCAGTACGGAAACACGTTTGATGGAACACAATCAATCGTTCGCAGCAAACCTGCTGCATCGTCAGTTAGTCTATATCTTAATACTGTATGTCTTCCATTTTGATGTCCTGATATTGTATTTCATCTTTTAAAAATGATTGCGAGAATTGCATTCTAGCTCTAAGTTGTCTGTAGGAAACTTAAGGTTGAAATTCGGTCAAATGTTCCTTTTTCTAGGTACCTGGAGAAAATGGGGGTGGTTGCATTCACATGACTGTGACGTCAGTATTGTCCGCCATGTTGGGTGGTTAAACTAGTAAATTGCCAGGTACATTTGAATTTGTGGATGCAATTACAGTGACGCAGTTATGACGGCATGCACATTCAAGTTTTTATTTCTTACTCTTTTAGGTTTTACTAACCAATATTGCGACTGTGGCTTCATGTGCAAATTATGAGAATGACAAAAAGGAATATTTTCATGCATTGGTCGTCAGACGGTGCGATGTTATATTTCCCATGTAGTTCTCTAACATAGACGTGATCAATTTTTCATCGGATCTAGAATAAGATCCGGATCAGGGATTGTGCACCGTACATTTGAGGGGAAACAGTGTCGTCTGCAAGATCCTCAGACTGATACTCACTGCGCATGCTTAGATCAGCCTGTCAGACCATTGGAATCACCTGCTTTCAGACAAAGGAATAACCAAAGGTGCTGACTTCTAAGACCTAGACCTCATATCAAAGAATACGACGATTCGTGGGAATGCCTGTCGTTGATATATGTATGTATTCCTGACAGCTAGTGGCAAGTTACAACTTTTTACTTGTGTGACACAGAATATGTTCAACGAAGAAAAATTCGGGCTACAGGTGTTTCAAAATTGATTTTATTCGTAATCCATTTTCTCGGTGACACAAATGAATTCCATTAACCGTAGAAGATGAATGATATGTAAGGCTCCCTCCCGGCAACATTGAGTTTGTGCCGTGCCCTCAAATGACTCTAAACATGATATTGCCCAAGAGATACTCGTCAAATCTCGTCTTCCTTGGCTAAGTTTCAGCCCAACTAATCAAAGAAAAACAACCTTCGAAGGGCAAACTAAGGGTATATACGGACTGTATTGAGAACTTGGCTCTAGGTACCAAACATAATAAAAACATAAGGAACATATGACCGTTTCAGGTCATAATAATAAATCAAGGGACCGTAAAAAGGTGTTATTGCTCAAACATCAGATTGTAAGAAGAGATAAGACGTTAGATATTTTACAGGTTTTTAAGACTTGGCAGCAATATGGTGTTTTTGAGTTAAAATCCAGGTGTATATACGGACTATAAACTTAGCTCCTTGAGAACTTGGCTCTAGGTACAAAACAGCATAAACATCAGCAACATATCGGCGGTTCCTTGTCGTAAGAATAGATAAAGAGACCATAAAACGTGTAAATGGTCAAACATCAGATTACAAAAAGAGATACGGCGTTAGATATCTTACAGGTTTTTAAGACGTTGCAGCGATAAGTTGTTGTAGAGTTAGAATCTACGTTGAGGAGGTCAATATCGATGGCGTTTGGTGCAGTGGGTCGATGACGTGATAGATAGGTATTGTTAATACTATCAGATAATGTATGTTATTTACGGTTCGCAGTTGATGGATGATCTTGGTTAAGGTGTGCACATTCTGGGCACGTAGGCGACTTTGTATCAGTTACATGTCTCATGCGCTAGGGAGGGAAATTAAAGGGTGTGATTGTAGCCAGGTGTACTTGAGTCTGCTTCCTGTCTTATAAGTAACGCAGTGTGTGACTTCCCTTGCCAGAGACATGGTCGACGTAGGTAAAGTAGGTAAAGATATAAAAGCCATAATGGATATGAGAATATACGACCAGGACATAGATTTGTTTATATCTAAAGAGCAATGTCAGCGCGTCTATATATGCCATCTACCACATGTGCACATAGTGTTCGGATTTTTAAAAAGTGAAATATGAAGAAGTCTTTTTTTTGGACAAAGTTTAGTAGAATCTGCGGTCTCCCTTTACAATGACTAAAAACAGCAGCGTTATTTTTGTTATGGATCTTACATTGATGATAGATAGACGTTATAATAATGTTTCATTATTGATATCTTTCAAGATAAATCATTCATCTTGATAACTGTGTGTTTTGTCTACTGAAAAACAAAAGCGTGCACGTCCTCTTTCCGATGGATTGTATGTTGTGACTTTTAAAGACATATCGGCGACCCTGTCACATCTAAAGCAAGGTCAATACATCTCACAAAGGCAACAGAAGAAAAACGTTTATCTAAACAAATCTACGTCCCCAAGGATATACCATTACAGATCCTTGATGAAACCCCTTGAGGCTGCTCTACTAATAGGTTGTTTAGGATGAACTTCGCTATCGTCTTATTAGAGCAGAGTGTAACAAATTGGAGCTCAATTCACCGTAATGCCTCAGACCCAAACCGAAACGAATCGAATTGCGAGGTAATTACATGTAGGATGGTGAACTTCAGAGTTCGTTGCACTTGCACTTGAAATCAGTGATGCATCAGGATTCGAAATTTTCCGGTGGAGTCATGATCAGGTTGTGATAGCAGATGATTGATACTGCTTAACGAGAGCTTTAAACTTGGAACGAACGTTTCGGGGTTACGGTGAATTTACATTTTCCACGACTAATGGGGCAATTTGGGAATGAAATATCTTTATTGCTGTCTCTTCTAATTGTTTTGCCGAGCTAAATCCAACGTTTGCTCGCGTGGGATATGGTATCGTTACCTTAATATCAGTTTACAACGTCGTAATCAGAACAAATGACTACTTCCGTCTCCACGACTCTAAGTTACAGCAATTTATTCAGCTTCATTGCTAGCTAATATCTAGTCGCAACGGTAAATCAAATGGTATTAGTGATCATTCGCTTGTCAAATATTTGCAAGGATGTTTCGTGCCACATCTGTTTAATGCTAAATGCCCCTGTTTCAAAAAATACGTCTTAAGCAATTAATTATCTTTTTTTCCAAGAATCTGAATGGTGTAATACTCGTAGAAGTCAAGTACTGGAAGGATGGACTGTTGCCAAAGTTTCGCTTAATTGCTCTTAAGGGCCTTAAGTATCCCAGAGAGTACCGAAAGCCGAAGCAATAGTACCCCAGTGGTGCATTTGATATATAAGATATAAGAAAGGGGAATAACATAGGAACTTAATGAAGAAATAAACTATTCTCCATCGCATAGGATTTGACTCAATGGTCGACAGTTCCGTTGAGTAAAATCCTTTGCGCTGTAGAGAATACCTTATATCTTCATTATGTAATTCATCAACTCGATATGAACTTTTGTGCTAATATAAAATAGGAACATATTCCCTTTATATTCATTACCGTAAGATGTTCATCATGTATGGCTATATGTAGTATGATAGCAATTGGATTTTTGGCCAACGATCTGGAGGGTATTTTTGGATGGTGAGATTGCTCAGGGCAAGAGGTGATTTTTAAAATATACTGGAAAAAAATCTCATCAAGTCACAGATATGAGCACAAGACACTGGTAAGGCATCCTGTGTGAAATATTGAAACATAAGCATATCTACTTTTCAACTAGGACTACCAATCAATATCAGGTCCGCCCCTTTCCTATGTGGAGTTCATTCGAATAACCCTCATTCGTTATTTTCAGCGCCATTGTTATTGATTTTGGTAGCTTTAGAAAGAACAAATTCCTTGTCGGTAGTTTTGATCCATAGGATTTTAGACTGGACACGTTTGATCCATCCTAGTGTGCTGTATAGGTGATTTCTAATCTATATGCTTCATAAGAGAAAAAAATATGACAAACTGTCACGCTAAGAGCTAACTCCAGAGACGAGACTTTGTACACGTTCCACTTTGAAAAAACTGTTCGTCTCGACATATGGCTTGTATATGGTAAGGAATCAAAGCGATGCGATTTACCGACTCTGTGTGATATCTGAAGCATTGGGGACAACATCTGTTCTATTCATAGCTTTTTATGCCTCACCTTTTCTTTTTCTAAAGTTTTTGACATTTTTAGGCCATCTCTGGTACCCAGGGGGCGTTCACGCGTTTATCTAACCAATGTAACCCATTTTACATACTCTTATATATGGAAACACAATCTTTGGCAGTACTACGTGCAATAAATCGGCGTACCTAAAAATCATTTATCAAGCTTAGATAACGATCAATGAATGACGATCCGTGTTTGCCCGGCATATGTTGCATAGAAAATATTGAAACTACAAAAAATAATGTAAAATGAACATATATGAAATATGCAACATATCAAAATTGGTAGATAGGATGGCATATCCATCTATGGCTTTCTAATTTCAGCTGATTTCTGCATTTTCTGCATGAAAGTGTTATGAACATACCAGCTGTGCGTCAGACGAGCTAAGCTTCCAGAATTCCCCCAGGACGTCAAAAGAGCTGTTTGGTCGAATCTACGTTAAACCCGACTTAAACGGCTTCACTTCAGGGATTATGACTACTTTACTGATAGACCGGAAGATGGAAGTATGTCTGAACACATTGATTTTTCCCATATTTCATCGTCTCAAACGTTTATCTCAGCAATAAAGAAAGATACTGATGGCCTATTTTTTTCCATATAATACGTAAGAATATAATCGCAAATGTACAACTGGCCCCAAGGAAAACGTCCCATAAAAGAAAAACCCTCCAGCCAACTTGAGCAAAGATGAGATAGTTAAACGAGTTATAGGATAACGTTACCAGATCGAGGAGATGTAATCTTAGACAGTACATCTGTGCTATATATACTGTAACACGATGTGTACAGATAGAAAAAGAACTCACTTTAATACCCAGATTAGTCGGCTTGTTTGATCTAACTACGAACAGGTGCGTTTGACAAATCACCATCTGTTCAGATATAGTAAAGATACCAGGATGTATATACAAAGCCTGATACAAAGCTTGTTTGGATGGTTGCTATGTACATAGATTTTAGAATACAGCTTTCTCGACTGTCGCTTCCTGGCAACATTGACGAGAAAGGGCTACTGTGAGACTACCAGGATCATATGAGAGTTAATAGGTAAATGTTAAAAGGTCTGTAAGACGGCCCGGCTCTTACTCTTATCCTCTGGATAGCACACAGGTGGTCCAAACATCAAACCCTGTGGTACACGTAGCAAAGGGAAATAGATATATCGCGGAATAGAATTGAATACAATACAAATGCTCACCAAAAGCGAGGCAATCAAGACATCTTACATGGAATAAAGTGACACGAAATTCTAGCTCGTATTATAGTGCCGCGCAGTTTCATCTTACTACTAAGACGGATTCATTTATTACATCTTACCTTCTACGACTGGACCTTAAGGAATGGCTAGATACAATAAAAGACATTAAGACGAGCCGTAGCTTAAGGAGTTGCTCTTTGCCATGAAACTCGCTCTTATATCGTCTATGGCATTAAAGTGTCGCTTGTTAGATGCCGCTTCTGGTAAAAAGCCTCTCCGCCAGAATAACAATTTGCTGCCTACGCAGACCAAAGGTCCCATGTTTTCAGAAGTAATGACTCCCAGAAGGAAATGTTAGCCTAATTTGCACAGCTCTTCGGAGACCCTATTTTACCTTCCTGTGTTTTAATGCATTCACAGATCGCGATAGCGACGTGATATTCGTGGCATACTGTTATTGTTGAGATTGTAGCATTGAAGTAACAAAGTGCAATATCATCTAACCTGTAATCATGCTATCAAACGGAGCGACTTTGAAAAGCACTGAATGTTTTTTCATTGATAATGTTTCTGAATATTAAGGGATTATGTGTCAACAGTTCAATTTTGATTTTTGTGCGAACTTTTTTTAATGCAGGTTTCCAAGATTTGAAAAACATGTGCGAATGTCTCAACTACTTTGATGCCAGTACTTTCTAATGCCAGCATACAGTAACACGTTTACAGAAATTTCTAACCCGAAGGCTTATGACTTTTTATAGGACAAGTAATAACATTGAACGAAGACCGCATTACAAGTATATCTGACCAAAAGATTTTGTCATAGTGCCAGTTCGAACGAGATCATATCATCCAATCTTAAGCTTAGAGCACCACATCATGAAATGTCGCAATAAAAATTGATGTCAAAATTCATCTTTCCGTCAAAGTAGGCGTCATAAAACCCATTTGAAGTGATGTAAAACTACAAAGTTGAAAGAATTGGCAAAAGAAAATACATTAGAGCATTCGTGCGTCGTAAACGTCTCCACAGATGATTAAGACGAAGGGAATACGATTTTTGAAACGCTTGCGACAATAAAGTTCGGTGAATGGAGTATTGCTATTCCACAAATAGGGATAAGAGCCAGAGACAGAACACACTTTCCCCTCATTGAATTATTATGTTTTCAATTTTTCTTCATTTCTTCATTAGAAGGCGTTTAAAAGTTCTACTTGTGAACTTCACAAATGATCACCATGTCAAAACTGAGAAGATTAAATGTATACGTTCCACATAATATTGGCGTTGACTAGATGGCTGGAGAGATACTTCGGCGATGTGAGGAAGGCACATACGGTGTACAATATGGAATAGTTAGTGTGCTGTACCATAACGATAGCCTATGGCTATGATAAGTCACCTTTATATAAATTGTCATGTCAATAGTCACATGCACATCGAAACTTAACGTTCTCGAAACTTTGATTACGGTTATTTCGCTCTCATTAATTCTCATACTTGGGAATCTAGTTTCTAATTTTCTTTGCCCCTTTGAGAGTTCCTTCCTGTAGCTGAATTTTACGCCTCACCGGCTGCTTTAAGCATCGGCTATAACTCATTCGCCACTGTTGTCGTTCCCAAGTCTGTACCTAACACAAGGTAACTGTAACTCACGCAACTGGAGAGATTTTGGAAACGGTCAGACGTTTCAGAACTTTCGTCAGTGATGCTACCTGGGCCTAGCCTGAGTGTCATCCTGTTTCAGTTTCCAGGCTCTACCTGAAGGTAGAGCCTGGAACTGAAACAGGATGACACTCAGGCTAACCTGGGACATTTCCAAACACTATCCAGGCGCTTGAGTAAGGCCTAGGAAAAAAATGTTGTGTTTCCACTTACCCGACCGAAAATACCAGTGCCCTGATGCATTCCAGTTTTAAAGTGTTAACCTATATTTGTCGGATCACTTCGGCCAAAAAAAAAAGAATTCCTACCAATCAACCGTATTTTTTTTAGGACCGTAACAGAAAACACACCTTTTTTTTCTTAGGGCTAACTGTTACCTTGTGTATTTTATTACCTGGATGTCTACCCTTTATCGATGTAAGCCTTTACCTTGTTCTTAGACAACCACGCCCATAAACTACACCTGACGTTTATCTACGTCAAGGTTAGAGGGTAATGCAGAGGAGGACATAAAGTCACGTAAATGGAGACTGATGTGTCTTATATGTTACCGCCGCAAAGGTCACGTAGTCAGCGACACGTCACCGGATTCCAATCATCCACTCTCCCCGATGGTCAACCGCGTGACAGGAAAGCCCTTGGTACAGCGCTAGCGCTTGGTATTCAAATTTTCCCGAGAGTAACGGCCAGCTAGACACAATAGGAACTAATGAGAATCCACACACAATGGAAATATGGCCTCGTTAGTATGAATAGGATAAGGCATGTAATTGCAACCGTGACAACTACCGCAGCTGAGACGGAGTATTAATCACTGGAGTAAAGAAAAAAACATTCAATCGACCCATAGGCCGACCATGGGGTGTATGTTTGACAGCAAAGGTTGGCGAGCGTTTTGGGTCGATACCATCATATCCCGTATTCATTACAAGATATTAGGAAAAATACCCCTGGTTGATATGCAGCTGCGTCCAATGGTCTAGTAATGGCTACATAAGTGGCATGTACGGGCTTACCCCAGCATTTGTAAAATACAAGAGCTCCCGTGTTTTGCTAATCTGAAGGCTCTATCGGCTTAGAGGATAAGCCGCTTGAACAAAGATAGGCGAGAACTGTCATATCAATATGGGCCACAGTAGTTATAGACTACGGACAAGAGGCGGTGTTCAATACGGGGTATCCATCGAACCACTTAACAGTGTGGAAAAGGGTTTGATGAGAGCAGAGATAGTGATAAAGACGTAGGGACTATGGACCTGATTCAGTTGAATGCTTTAAGGGGCTTATAGGCTTATCACAGGAAGTTTTTACTCTACTAGTACATGAGAGATGTAATCTGGAATATAAGGAAGAAAGGAGGAGATAATGTATTATATCCGTTGGGATAAAGCACTACATTTTGCGTGCTTGAAATCACAATAAAGGCGTTGCGGAAACACTAAACTAGTGTTGAGCTGTACAAGTTTCTAGTTTCAAAACATAGACAGCACGGCTGATATCATACACCCGCGCTATGCTCACGGCAAGTGGAGGCAAAGGAAAATAAAAATCAATTGCTTTCCGAGAAACAACGTACAGTCAATATTTCGACATCGTTATCCTTCTGGTGAAAATGTGCGAGGGCTTTTCTCGCCAGGGATGAAGATAAGAAATACGTTTGAGCGATGCGTGTGTCACGAGAAGGGTGGGAGGGGGACTGCCGTAACAACCTATGGTAGATTCACGTTGGCCCTGTCCCTAGTGCTGATTTGTCTGTAGTGCTGAGATTCATCACAAACCCAAATGACGTGAGCTGGTACTCACCTGCAGGGACCACCTGCATGTTGCGGTTCATCGCAGCTCATCGTCCGTCCATGGTGGGTAGTTTTAGCGCTAGTTCAGACCAGAAAACGCCAACTCCGTGGCTGTACCACCACACCATACTGGTACCACACCGGGCGGAACCAAACGCGTATTGTCTCCACTTCTTGCCGTGACGTAGTACCGCTCTCTTTGTACAGCGCAAAGGATCTCCTCCTCAAAAGCTTCTAAGCAACCGACAAAGCAGGCGGCTGCCTCGAAGTATCAGACCCAGCCCACGACGAAATTGTAAATCTATTTTTGGCACGAGGGATGAAACGCGCCATCTGAAAATGAGCACTTTCGCCAAGGTCAACAGTTGCTTACTCAAAAACTATTCCATTTCTTCCACTCACAGATAAAAACTGTCTCTCCCTAGGTCCTGTCAATATGAGTGTTATCCAGTCGGAGTCTAAATGGCTAGCAACGGCGCATCACAGATTCTATTAGCTCTATGGAAATAGAGTGGTCTTCAAAATAAATGAATCGTGCGCGGCGAGACATACAGCCTGACCATTAGTCCCCACCGGAAATGAAATTTCTACTGCCAGGCCAAGTCGGAAGTAGAAAGTACCCCCGTGAAAACCCATGGAAGTCAACGGGCGTCAAACCTCTTACTGTCCGTAAGTGGTCTCAGAAGAGTTGAAACGGACGTTTCAAGAAAGAGGAGGCGACAAGAAGTGAGGCAATGCTCTCTACGGGGAGAATATGTCGATAATTGTTTGCGCTGTGCCGATGAAGTATTGAATCAAAGCCGTTTATATAGACATGGTATATATCTAAAGACTGTCTTACAGACAACAGGGTTTTATTCACAGATACGCTGGTGAGAAAATGAATTCCATGGCGACATTTTGACGCACCTTTCTTTCTCTAATTGGGATATTGAGACGACGAGAAGGCAATTACAACACTGTGACGTTGTTTGACACGCCAGTGTCTTGTAATGAGTTCACGTTTGGAGCCTGGGGAGGGGCCAGGCTTTCTTGTCTCCTGTACGTGACACCTGCGGGAGGATTACCCCTTCATTAGACAGCTTCTTCACGAGACCTTGCATGCTTGTAACTCTATTATTACTCGCCAAGGAAACCTTTAAATTGGCGCCAAGCAGAGAGGTACAAATAAGCCACTTGTCGTTTCAGCTTTTGGGTACATTCCATTTTCTACTTCATTAGTTTTCTCAAGGCCTGATTAGTGGAATTAAAACTGCTTTTAACCCGGGAAGAGGTCATTGATAAGGTATTACTATATAAAAACCACTTGTACGCAGAGGGGCTATAGGCGCACGCTAGCGCGTCTCAGGACAAGATTTCACGTGTAAATCGAGCGTTGAAAACGTGTGGAGGGATCTTGCGGGAACGACCTAAAGGTCGGGAAAATGCACCAGTGATGATGATTGCCGCACGACATGTCAATCATTTCGAGGGACGATATTGCCTAAGCCACCCTGGAGACCACGGGTTCGGTAACCGTAGACGACTACTACTGTTATTCAGTCTAGGGGGACTAGGGCGTTTACTACGCATAGAAAAATACAGCTCAAAACATAGAAACACACTTATACCGGGAAAATAGACTGACGGATACAGAGAACAGTACAATTTTCAAGACTGTTCATTTTCGGGGGGGGGGGTGTTTACGAAGACGAAAGATCATAGAATAACATCGGGATATACTGTATGTATGGAGACTTAAACGAGTGGCTTATGTATTTTTCTATCAAGTATCATATATAACAAATCTTGTATGTCGTGGGTGGGGTTGGACCCGTCAGAGCAATGCGTTTCTCAGTCAAATGCCATAGGCAAATTTGATCATTTTTCATTTTAACAATTCGCCAACTTTTTCATATTTCTTGCGCACTTTCCCCATCTTTGCACTCCCCCTTGCGATCTTTTACGGTTTGTCCCTCATATGAAGTAGGGACGCATTTCTCTACCGACCTGCTTGAAATCCCAGTCCTACCAATTAATCAAAACAATCAATGTTGCAACCGAAATCATGGCACACAAATACTGTTGTCTGGTATTTTGTTCGGCTGCTTACACATGATGAAAGATTTCACTTTTCTCCCAAGTGCAACGCACATAGCTACATCGTCATCGACAGGACACGCTTAAAACGCAAGAAGTCTTTCTACATGAAATAGTTTAGGCCATCAAACAAGCTAATAAAAGAATTCCACCACTAGCGCAATTACTGCACTATGCTTATGGTTGTCGGTAGGTTACATGCTCTTTGGTTTGCCTTGTGCTCTTGTTGGATAAAACAATGCATTTGGTCATACCTCGGGGCGGGGTCTGTGCATATAGATATGGAATACGGTCGTGAATTCGAATGATGATTCGGCTGTTTCGCAAGTATCTCACTGGATTGCGACACGCTGGCGGCCTCGCTGCGTCCTAAATTGGATTTATCACCCTTGACTTTATAATGGGAATATCATCCAAAAGGTATAAGTATGACAGAAAAAAAAAACACATAAAGCGTAAAAAAGTTTGCTTTTAGATGAAATTCGTTGAGCACTCGCTCGGTTGCAGCGAGGTCGCCATCATGCCGAGGGTCGCGTGAAATGGGGGCTTCAGTTAAGCCCTCATCTCACTAGACCCGCGGTGCGCTGGCGACCTTGCTGCCATCCAGCGATTTGACAAAGCGTTCAACAAATCTTTTTGCGCTTTCTTTAGTCATCCTTGTACGTTTTGCATGATATGCCCATTATAAAGTCAAGGGTAACATAAATCCAGTTTAGGACGCGGCGACGCCGCCAACGTACCACAGCGAAGGTTCAGTGAGATAGAGGCGTTAGAGACTGATTATACTTCTCATCATATTTGCGTACTTCTTCAGAAGACGGCCTCTTTGCATGTGTCTAAGATGTTACACATGAATTAAGTGAAAGTGCAAGTTTAACATCATGTAAATGCACTACTGTCACATGCACGCAGGTCTTAAGTCATTGAGGAAAAACAAAGTAGTCTGCATACTGTTTTTCACGCGATCAAATTCCATGAGATTCTAAAGATATCAAAGTGATGATAACTAGCTCTTTTATTCATATGTTCTTAGTGAATCAGCTTCAAAAGTTTGGCACCGTAAAATAAAACATCCCAAAACAGTATTGTATTGTTATACATGTCTGAAAGATCATCTGGGTACATCTTCGCAACACTGCACCAGAACGTCATATGTTTATCATTATTTAGCGGCAAAGTCAACTATTAACAATAACTAGACACCTTTCCCCAGCACAGTACCTCAGTTGTAAGGTGTTATCAGGCATGTACAAGAGTTGATGTTACAATAGAATTCATCACGGTTTGGTGAACTTTACATCAGAAATTTGTCCGTTGCATACAATGTCTTTTCCGACACAACATTTGGTAATATATCTAACACCCCCATTCACTAGGGCGGCGACTTCGCCGCGCTCTCTCTGCGACCTCAAATTTACCAGAGCGCTCAACGAATTTCATAGATAAAGAACGAATCTTTTCAAGCTTTGTGTGTTTTATTGTGTTTTCAGTTCTATTTAAATTTTGCATGGTATTTCAATCATAAAATCAAGAGTTACACAAACCCAGCTAATTAGGTCGCATCGAGGTCGCAGTGAGAGCGCCGTCCAAGTAAAATGGGGGCGCCTATAGCTAAGGGATATCATCCTTATACGGACATCTATACACAAACACGACCTTACGATACTTCGTCAAATTTTGCTTTTTATATCTACCGATGATAACCCACGAAACGCAACGTTAAACACACCACGTCCAAACGTCAGCTCTGCAGAAATATCTTCCCAACAGACTTGGCGAATGCTATCGACGTTTCTTCGCCGTCAATAAGTTCATTTTCGCTGAAGAACCAAGCTAGCGGGCCTAAGTGACCCTATTTCCGTCCAGTTGATTAGAGATGGTCTCTGGCTGCCCTCTGCAAGATAGGGGCTCTGGTTTCCCTCTGTAGGGCCATGTTGATTTGATTATATAGATGACATACTCTGAGCACTTATGCGTGTGTGCAAATATATGGAAAAAGTTTGGCAAAAAAGTTGCCTTCATTATGAAATTTACGTGGTCAGGAATGATGAACACAACTTAACACACTAGAGTATGGTAAACCTAAAAATAGATTATTCATTTATTTTGTTCTTTCACATCTTCTTTGACTTTTGCATTCGACGATATCAGTATTCGTTTTCCCAAACATTTTTTCTATTGACAGCATATATTTTTCTTATTTTGAAGCTGCTTTGTACGATTTACAGTGTGGCTGAATTTTTTTTGAAACGGACGAAAATTGATGCACGCGTATATGTCATCCATATAATCAAATCAACATGGCCTAAGATAGAGCTCTGGCTGCCCTCTATGAGATAGGGCTTTGGCTTCCCTGTGGAACTCGTTCCCTGCCAACGAGTAGCCTGTGGCATTTATCACTCCTATGGACGACTACTAAATCACGTCGCTTTTACCTCTGTCAAAACAGAGGTATTGTTTCCAGTTTCTTTGCTTGTCTTGGTGTGTGTGCAAGCAAAAATGCAGCCAGAATTAACGAGAAAATCACAATGAATACAACAGGGAAATTCACAAAACTAGTATATATTTCACGGAGGCAAGACATCTTCGATCTCTTGTTAAGCATGCAGTCTCTTCAATGTTATTAACAATTTATATTCACTTGGTAGTTGTATAAATTGTTTTGATATTTTACAAAAGAAGTGCGACAGAATGTAATATTAAGCAGGATGAATTATAATGTAAGTATAGGTATACTTAATAGAACACAATGTATCCAATATACACAAATGTATATCCCCTACACATAGTAAGCAGTCTTGCTACAATGCAAAACAGTTACCCGAGTCTGTAATAGGGTTCTTGAATGCTATGGTGCTAATACCATTAATCCTAATAAAAACTGTCCGAAGCCCCCCTGTTGGACTCTGATAAGTTGGTTTGTGTGGCGCTAAATGCCCCTCTTTAACACCTGTCCCCAAATGGGTTATGTAAAAGCCATTATTGCTCAGCTAAGTGCCCACATTATGGCTTTAGCTTTTATTACATTGACTATCTTTGCGCGGTACTGTGCAATAAGGTCCTTAATGGTGGCCATTGTGCCACTTATCCTAAGCGATTTTGGGTTACGATGCTTTCGGTGGCCCCAAATGATGGGAGAAAATTACCAGTGTGCCGTCATCAGTGACCACTTAGAGATGAGTTCATATTTTATCTTCGTTCTGTTGTGTCTGTCCTGATCAGTAACTATTGGCTGTAGGGCTTGATCGCATTAAAAACATTCAGCTGTCAGATGTCATTACCAAAGCAGTGCACTTTGTTCTTCTGGTCTATGCATTAACGATTACCAATACAGGGGGCGCTATTTATTGATTTCAGTTGAACAATGCTAGTGTCACATGGTAATATATATCATCCTTGTAGTATTTGAAAGTTGTGTTGATCAGTATTACATGTACAAATGTAAATATGCTTGTTTTCAAACCATATCCAAGCAGTGCATCAATAGTATGTTACAACACAATGGAGAAAGAAACAAAGACATACAAACTCATATAACTTTCAGTACATATTTAATAAATTCACAAACTTTTCTCTAACAGTTAGCATGATATTCAGCCTATCCGTTGTGCTCCAATACTCACAGTTGCAGGATAGCCAAGAGGAAGAAAATATGAAGAAGTATGAAACTTCTTATCTTAAAGGAAACAGGGAGTCATAAATATATAATATGTATCTTGCCTATCTGTAATGGGCTATGTTATAGGGTTGACGAACGCCAGCAAAGAACAATGTGTTACACTGGATAAGGAACGTGTTTGAAATAGAATGCATAGTAATAACGGCCAAGTACTTCTTTTTTTACACATCAAACCCATTTCGGCAGTGATTTTGAAGGACTGGCATGGATGACCATACTATGAGCTCTAGCTGAAAGGTGATTGGTCAAAGGAATGCAGTTCATTTGCATAAAATATTCAGAGCAAAATTGAGAATGCTTTATAGAGTGATGTCATGTACAACGGAATCAATATTGTGTTTCGTACAAATTAGGGTACAATTTTCATGGGTCATGCTGCGCTTTGAGGTTACACATAATTCTGTAGTGACGTTTTTCACCCAGGAATGTCCAGCTTGAGCTTGCTCCAACTGTTATACATTCAAATTCACAATATGTCTCTACCCCTACTGAAATCATTAAGTACAACAAGCATCACCACAAGAAATGGTACAGTTGGAATACACATGGAGGTTTCCAAACAATGCACTTGTCACAGTAAACCTTGAGGGTGGAGGATGCAAGAGAGGGGGTACTACACACCACCACAGCACAAATTTTGTGTGGTATCAATTATCCTGGGTGTCCGTGGGGGGGGGGGGGGGATAAAGGGGACTTGTAAGACTTTCTGTTAGCTTAGGAATTCTAAAACTGTTTTGCCCCTTCAATTGGCCACAGTTTACCTCAGGTTTACATAGACAAGTGCACGAAGCTATAGCAAGGGTATAAGAAATGCTAGAAGTGTGTACAATGCAGTTATAGTACAAATATATACAAAAATTCAACCAATACTAAATCAACTTAGTTGGGGACCATTCCAAACAGACGTTACATTTAAAAACCTTACTGTAATTAATGCAGAGATCATTTCATGAGAAGGAACAGCTAGCACTTCTGCCAATGCAACAAATATCGTCTACTTTTAATTCCCTGGTGCAAATAAAATTTTCCTAACAAATAACAAAAAAAATTATTTCCGTGAAATGGTCCCCAACGGATATGTAGAACCTGGCACAAAATAAACCGAAAAAACAACAAAAGGCCACGGATATTTCTGCAACATATGATGTGGGGAATCTATTTAAAATGTCTTGATCTAATATGGTTTAATTTTCACACCCGGTAGGCACTTCTTGTCTATGTGAACAAATATACAAAAGATATCTACAGTTCTCAGCAACAATAATGTTTGTAAGTTGAGCTCCTAGAAGGGATGGGGAAAAGCCACAAAGAGGAACACTGATGTTTTTTTTTTCTTTGGAACAACACACCTGCCAATATGAATCCAGAAAGGGATTGGGGTATTGGGCAATTATCTTTTAACTTCAAGCAGCAAGAGATTTAAGAAAGTAAAGTACTACATGTAATACCATGATGGCATTTTTCCACATGAATTGTACAAACACCTAGTCTTCTATGCTCTATCAATTACAGCCCTCCTTAAATGCCAGGATTTTCTTCGATAGATGCATATCATATACATGTACATATAGAATACAACACGGGGTATTCCGTATCACCCGAGGTACCAGCCCGACCGCGGGTCGGATCGCCCGACGGCCGTAGGCCGGAGGGCGATCCGACCCGCGGGAGGGCTGGGACCGAGGGTGATGCGGAATACAACGTGTTGTATTTTATTTATGTCATACCTTGGTCATAACCACCCGAGAAAACATACATTTCAATGCGGAATGCGCCATAAGTTGAGGGAGTTTTGTGTCTTCGAACAAGAAAGTGTAACAACATTGATTCCAATCTCCGAACCCGGTATTCGAATTTCCGACGGCCGCACAACCGGCGCGCTCGAAATGCGTTTGAAATATTCTATGGAAGCCTGTGTGATAACACTTCCGAACCCTATGTGATCCGGATAGTTATCACACGGTCCGGAACACCCGTATCAGGCCCAGGCATGACATAAATTTTAGTATCTAACACCATCAATTTAATGAAATACAAAATAAACCCACCACCATTTTAGGATACATGTACCTTCAATCATATACATAGCTCTGTTCAAATGGTCATGATCAAATTCTTCTTTTTCATCCATAGAATGCTGAGAAGTAGGTACAGTGTAGCCTTTTGTAAGATAAGGATAAAAAAAATACAATCCACAAAGGAAAGTAAGACGCAGAATACTGTGCAAAGGTACGGCCATGCCCAGATGGTGTATAGTGATAATGACAAACGCACACCGAGGTCTTTAAACACCTTCAGGTAAAAAACAAACAATCTCGACAACAGGCTCAAAAGAGCCTGCATATCTACATGTACATGCAGTTGAACTCTTTGTGCAAAGTCTGGGAGCTTCCATGTGCTGCGCTGGTGCTTTTAAAATGTGCATAGGAGCTACTGTGGCAATCTGGGTTTGGAATGTTATGCAGTTTGTTCACATCAGTGTTCCTCTTTGTGGCTCATACAACACGTTGTTCTTCTGTCCCTGTCTCTAACTCTAATGGAGCATCGCAAAACTTCAGCCAGATTTGTCAGTACAGGTCGACATTCTCATTTATTGCTTTCATTTTATTTTGTTACTTTCAGAATACTTTTTTCCCGGGTTCTTGCCTCTCAGAAGTAACTGATTCTGTTGAGAAATCTGGCTGAAGTTTTGAGACTGCCTCCAGGTGTCTACTAACACTACAGGTGGGTGTCACACAGCAGACGTCTGTTTAGTCTTTTGTCCGGCACAGTTAAGCAGTGAATGCACTGTAACCCCCACCCGTGCCAGGCCCTTTTCCTCTAAGATGTCGTGTGGGAGGCATAGCTGATCCTGACGTACACAAACATAAAAAGAAACATAAATGAGAAGTAGAAGAGGAGGAACCCAATCAGTTCGCAAGAGGAACGGACAGGAAACAGCGGGAGTCTTTGCGACCAGTGAGGGGTGTCAAGAGCAGGTGCTGACGACGACGGAAGGAAATCTACCAGAGCCCGCACCGTTATTCCCACATAGGAAAGGTTGCGCTGTGCCAGTATGTCCTCATCATGACAAAGCATGTCCTACATGGAAACAGGCACACAGAACAAACCAACTCTGGAGACTTTAATTCATCAAGGGAGGTGTTAATGTCATTACTGCACAGGCCATGCTCATTGGTTAAAAAGGCTGGATCATGCAGAATGAGATAATGACAATTATAGTTAGAAAGCATGCTCACTGATTCACGCTGATTTGGACTTTGTTTGCTAGCCAGTAGGTACCATAGGAGGGTCAGTGTCACATAAAGGCACAGGGTCTTTTTTTAAACCATTAGCATACTCAAATTCTATTGATGACAAAGAGATCATCTGGATAATCTTTAAAGCCAAACCCGAAAAAAACTTTGAATTTTTGAGGTAAAACTTGCAAGACTGAAAACTGCACAACATAGACTTTCTTTTGTGTCTCACCTATTCTTTAATAACATGAAAGTGAGTATAATCTATACTTTTGAAAGCTCCAATTATACTACACTAGGAAATAAATATTTGTGCAGTAATAACTTGGATTAGTACAAATCCCCAATAAATGATCACTTGTGAAAATAATCCTGTGATGATGTCATTTCCTTGAATGCCCAAATCTACATATTGATCTGTCAATGGGAATTTCAATATGGTATCTGGATTACCTAGAATCTGGGTTTTGTGGTATGCTAACATTACATATTATTGCTGGAATTATATTGTATGTTACACCATTCTTTAACTTCCTTGATTCCACAGTTCCAATTTAGATTGAATTTTCTAAATTAGGATGCATAAATTTTAAAACATAATTTCTTAAATGAAAATTTCATGCTAAAGAATTCTGTTGCAACTCTTTTTTGGGATTAAAACAATGCATACCCATTCATATGAGGAAATAATTCAGTGCATCTACATGTACATTGTATGTACTGTAGGAAGCCGCCTTTGCTGTTAAATTTGTATACATTATACCTTTCTCGCTCCTACAATAAACAACAACCCTGTGCCTTTGCAGTGACAATTGACTATCTAATTGAAAGAGAGCTTTACAACATCAGAAGATAGACCACCATGTAATTTCAAAACCAACAGCTACATAATATCCTAAGACGTGCACATGCATATAATCCATGTAAAGTCACCACGTTAATCCTACAGCAGCTTGCACGTTATTAGCTCTTGTGAGTTGAAAGAGATGGAGTCACCTGATCATAATCGAGGAGGAACTGAGAGAAGACAGACTTGTAACAGCAGAAGACAGACACAAGAAACAGAAGAAAAAACACATCTTGGAAATGAAACATAAGACAGAGGATAAAAGCACAAGAAACAAAAGCTGATTCGGTATATAATAACCTGTCTTTTTTAATGGATTGTTTTAAAGAGCAACACATATTTTACACAATTTGAAGAAGTCATTCGCTTCAATCAGAACAGCATGAAATGATACTTGACGTAGTTGAAAGTGCCTTTCATCATCATAGCTACCAGAGCGAATAATGAAATTACCAAAACAAGGTCACAAGAAAAGAGACCTTCCAGTTTCAGTCATGGATAAAAGACTGTAGTTTGTTTCAACTGTATATTTTCTCAAAGCTTGATGTACACTTGAAAGCACTTGAGACGTGTGCCTACGGCAAAATGAAAAACTTCTATGGAAAGAGCCGCTGCTACATGACGTACATGATTGTACTCTTTCCCTTGAAGGGAAGGCTGTCAAGTCACTAAGAAAGTCAGGTACACTTGCTCACTGAGTATGAAAGACCTCTGACATTTTGAATGATTTTCTGTTCTAGTTTTGCTGAAGCAGGCACTTCTGAAGGAAGATTAGAGCTACTGGGAAACATCATTGATTTTTGTTTGGACAGGATCCAAAAACTCTGATTCCAAAGTTGTCTACTGAATGATCTGTTTATCATATGGGACAAAGATACTGTTTGGTGTTTATTCAATTGTCATATAGGAGAGTCAGAATAGAGTTAAGGCAAAAGGGGCGAGTGATATCATAACACAAAATTCTTGAATCAAATCCCCATTTTGCAATTGTGGTTTGTCATTTCTCTGTTGTTGGCAGTGGTATTCTATAATCATGATGAATGCTTCTCAAGGTTTGGACTCTCTAAGGACTAAAAGTCAGATCTGCTTTGACTAGATTTGACTAGATTTCAAATGAAAATACAAATTTCTACAAAATAAAAGGTACAAAAAGAGGGATGAAGGGGGGGGGACATAAAAAAACATGACAGAAAACTTCAAAACAGAACAAGATTCTGAGAAAGTAACAACGTTTAAACACGAAGGCATTCATGCCAGACACAGTTTTTTTTTCATATTTCAAAGGCTTAAGTAATGCAATTGATGTCTGTTTGATGTCAAGAATTCAATAAAGCCCAAAAGAAATGGCACATAAATGACTGCACAAGGCAACACCTCAAGTCAGAGTAGCATAATTGGAAGCAAATGCTTGGAGCTAACCAGAAAATGACAGAAAAAATAAAATAAGACTTCAAAGAAGAACATGAAAACATCACAGAGACAAACAGATAGACAAGATTGCCAACAGAGATGCAATAACTCACTTAAAACTTCTTAAATCAAAGACGTCATAACAGTACCAGGGGGAATAAAATACAGCATAATTGGCAAATAAAATAAGCATGTTCAAACAACGGCTCATCAAACAAATCTGCCACAAGCAACAACAACTAAATCAAGTCAAGCAATACATACAAATGACATTTTTCAACAGTATGAATCTAGTGCATTTGATCCATACTTCCTACAGTACAGATGTTGGCAAGACAACGAACACATGCCGAATTACAAGGAGATGTGAAGCTATAGAATATTACTTACATTAGGGACACCTATCCTCCTACACGCCTCCAAGAAGTTCTCCACATTTCTTCTGCACTTGGCAAGGGATAGCTTGGGCTGAAAAGTAAGAATATTCAACATGTCACAATCTATATGGCCACAGTTCAGGACACAAAGGGAAACTGCGATTGTTTTCGCCATCCCATGAAATTTACAAATTTACATCAACAGCAGAAAAAAGCTAGTAAAGACTTTGGATTCTATTTCTATTGTACAACCTTCTCGTTGTTATGGAGTCAGCACTGTGTACCTTAAGGGGGAACTTCAAATCAGGAATAGCCTTATAGCTTATATTTATCATTTGTCATAAGACTGGGAGCATTCAGCTTTAAATCAGGTCTATGCTGAATTCAGTATCTTATGATTCAGCCATATAATTATTGCTTTTTATACTTTTTATACTAACTTAATTTTCTATGGCTGTTTCCCTCCCCAAAGGGCCTTATTTTTGCACCTGCAATAATGTTATTACTGTAACAGTAATCGTGGCTAATTTTCAGCTAAAATCTCCTAAACATCTTGAACAACCTGTATGCCACCTACGGTCCGTGAAATTTCAAAACATCCCTGGCCAATAAACGGGCCCCATCTGCTGATCTTATCTAAGTCAGTAATTCCACACAGGCCCATTCAGGGCCACGCTGCAGTGAACTGTAGCATATTGCGGTGGTGTGATTAATGTGATGACATTTGCATGCAGCATGAGATCGATGACACCTTGAGTATCTATAGTTTCACACCTTTAAGCGATGCCAATCCCCGCAGTGCCTTAAGTACTGCCTGTGTTTCAGACATTAATCCAGCCTCCGTAATAAAGAGAAGTATTGATGGGCTGGTTTTCCTTTATCTAAATCTTCATTTATTCCCTCAATTCTCTTCTTTTACAGTTACTGTATTTATCTTTCTTCAAATCAAAACAACTCTTTATACACGAAGTCATCAAGTCTATAACCATTATGACTTTTCAAAACGTTTTAGAAGATACTGAGAATAAATAGTTTTCTGATTTTGCAAAGTCAGCGTAAAATCGACTCACCACAGCGGGAGAAGGCACGTGGATGCTTGATATGGAACGCGGTCGAACGTGATTGGCCAGATGGCACAGCACCACTCCATCCATCAGTGCGGTACCCAGGTTGTCTGGCAGCGAAACTTTTAATCTGCTCTCAATATTCTGTTAAAAAAAAATGGAATAAAAATGTATACCGTGATTTTTACAGAAGCCTTTAAAGTGTTTTCTATTTCTATTTAACAATATCTCTTGGTTATGGAGTCAGTACTGTGTACAGTAGGTGGAAACTGTACATCAGGAATAGATTTAATCTATGGCCATATGAAAGCAGGTAAAAAGACTGGAGGCATTCAGCTCTAAATCACTTCTATGTAGAATTCAATCTAATGACTCTTAGGATTACATTTTGTAGTGTGACAAATCCCAAGAAAATGAAAACAATCAAACTCTTTAAGAAAATTGTGATAATATGAGATTTATTCATGAAATAATCCTACATTGGACATAAGTTCTACAGTGCCTTTGGCATTTTGCATAATAAAACGCACATAAGGCAGAGACAAATGGGAAATCATTACAATTCAATAGGTCTGTGCATAAATCATCAGAGCCCTGAGACATTACATATTAAGCAGTTCTTTTGCAAGACTAAAGAAAAAAGATGAATCTGTCTCACCCTTCTGAGTTCCTCTACCGCCTGCATTTCTTCTCTCATGATGTCCAACTTTCTTCTGATGGTGAAATTTGGATCCATGTCATCTATATTCTTTGGAGAAGTCAGGTTGAACGCTATGAAAAACCAGAAAAAGTATATCAGATTTCCTGCGTCAAACATACAGTTATTACTTTAAATCCATTTTTCTCTCAATGCAAGCTAGCCCAAAGAACAGAATGTCCAAATCAAGCATAAAATCGTTTTTCTGCCTATTGTCAACACACACTTGGTACCAAAATTCATACAACAAACAATGAAATACCCTTCAATTTTTGCCACATGTTTGCCACAGAGTTTTTGAGGTAAAAAAACCCTACCCTCGACTCCCTAGGTAATTCAATCATGAAGATAGCATTAAACCGATAATGATCTGTACTTTAAACCCTCATTATCCATACAGATAATCACCATCGAGGCAACAATGCTAACATTACCCCAACCGCATCACACTTACACACAAGATTAATGTGTGCTGGGATATAAAGTAGATATTGATTAGTTGAAAGCGCCATTAATATTTCACCTACATGTATACGGAGACCAATTTGCCACTAATGACTTTTCTGGGACTCGTTTTTGGGGATAATAATACTTTCCAGTAAAAGTGGCGCCTGTAATTCGCAACACTCCGATGGAAAGATGTAGAACTCTGATAACTTAATGGAAAGCATTATTACTGCTAATGTTGTAGCAATTTTCAGGTGTTACTATTTCTTTCTAAAATATGTGATGTTCAGGTTTGAGGTCCCTATCTAACAGAAGGCAATCAGTGAGCAAGCATACGGCTACCAAAATGTAAGATGTAAAAGTGTGATAAAGCAACAAAACACACAAAACGTAAAAATGCTTTTATTTTATCTGTAAAATTTGTTAAGCGACCAAAGATTTGACATGTTGCTCAGTCGCAAACCTCTAGCAGATTGGGGTGTTATGGGAAAGCTTGTTGAGATTATGACTTCAACTGTTAATATACTCATTTATCCAAACTTGCAAGTCAACTGTTGTATTTGATACTATGTTGGGGTCTTGTGGGATTCCATTTAAATATCGATTTAGTACAACAGTTACTACATGTACAAAATCTCTATCTCTCTAACTTTGTTGTTGATAGCGTCAACACAAATTATCGTCTAATAAGTTTATGTTTGCCTCATTTTTCATACACACATGATAATCATGGTTTGTTATCTTTACTACGCAGACATGTTATATAATAGCAGGTCATGTTTACCTGATCTGGGTTTGAGTGAAGGCATGGTGAAGCTGTTATAGGAGTTGGTTGGAGTTCTCTCTGGATCCTGTGGAATTAATTGTTTATTTTTGTAAAACATCACAGTCTTGCGGCTAAAATACGATGTACTTACAATTGTACATGACATTTTTTGATAACACAAAATATTCCATCATTATTGTCATCTTAACATGTGCAGCAGCAGTATAACTTGACAGGGAATGTGTGACATTACGATACTGTGAAAAAATGTTTGAAATCAAAATTAATGCAGGCATCAAAATATGGCAGTTGACTTGAACAGCAAACTTCAGGGGTTAAGGGAAACAATTCTACTGTATTATGTAATTCTGAGTCACTGTACTACCTACACTACAACTAGGTGCCTGTTTCCCAGATTTTTGAGTCAGAGCAGATCATACCAGGTACTTTTACCACAAAACAAAAAAAGGAAAACACTATAAATGTAAACCTTTAACTAATTGTGAATCAGAAACAAGAGAAAAACTTGCACACAGGAGTTTTTAATATCAGTGATATTATTAGTTAAGATAAATTAATGACTTTTCCTGTTTGTGAAACCACCCTCCTACATAAAGCTTTAATTTTAAAAAGTTCCTTTCAAAGTTACCTCATTAGAAAGACTGTCTTCGTCTCTGCCAATATTAGAGCCTGACGTTCGCTGTGAAGAATGAAGAATGAAGTGAAAGGAAGAGCTGAAGACTCATTTTCTACTTGGTTCAAAGATTTTCTTTTACAAAATCGGATCTAAAACCATTCATGACTAAAGTGCTCTCTCTATCAAAACATGAAATATCACCACTGTTATGGGTTCTTGTTGAAAATCTGTGAACCAAGTAACTAAAAATGGAATAAGTTCTGTTTAGCATATTAAAAAAGGCACAATGTAGCAAATTAGGACTGGTGGAATATTATGATACAAACCCTAAGAAAAAGTAAAAGATGTAGTATTACATGATACAAAATACACAAAGCACATGCACATGGTGAGAGCAACAAAGTACCTTGACGAAGTTTAAGACGGCGTCTTTCTGTAACTGTTTGGTACGCTGTCGTTCCTCCTCGTACCGTCGCCTGGCCAGCTGGGCCTCGTGTCTCGTTCTGGCCGCCAGCGCCTCTTGTCGTAAGCGGAATTCATCGGAAGGCTCCTGGCAGCACACAAAGACATTCACATTGTTCAAAACCTTGACATTTATCAAGATACATGGGGAGGGGGATAACATACAAATTATGATATGTTTCTACTTTCTCGTTTATTTTTAACTTTTCCAAGAAGGCTTATGTTTTCGGCTGCGTGTGTCTGTTTGTTTGTGGACAGCATAACTCCAGAAGTCGTGGATGGATCTCAATGATATTTGGTATGTTAGTAGGGGTTGGTAAAAGGAAGAAATGAATAGATCTTAGTCCCCCTAGTGGCTTTCTATCGTATTGCAGCTTCAGAACTTTCAGTTTTGATTTCTCGTGTTGTGGACAAGCTATGATAAGGTAGGTTGTGGACAAGCTATGATTATTTTCTACATGCAGTACACCTCTAAATGTAGCAATAAAGCAGATATTACAGCCACTAGATGTTTCAGTCAATACAAATGGTGGTCGTGTAGTGTAGTGTAGTGTAGTGTAGTGTAGTGCAAATTTGACACTAACATTCATTGATCATCATTAGAAGTATGTTATAGGAGAGATAGTAGTGCAAACCTGGTTTCTAGCAGCAGGACTGACGTGTGGACTTGTTCCCGGGCTGAGCCCCGGGCTACTGTACGGACTCCTCATCGGGCTGGACTGTTCGTTGTTGGGCCCGCTAGAACAACACCGAGCAGTTCTGTCACTATCAGTCTAGCGCACGTGCCAGATATAATGCAAAGTGCAACACGTCACTCTCTACTCCATGTACAGTACAACCTTGGCTATCCTAGTTTTGCTTCTACAAACTTGTTGATATCCTGAAAATTGTTTTGCAGTAAGATTTGAAACTTACCTTTCTGCATGTTGCAATTTATAGCATATTCCAGTCATAAAAATCAATCTAAAGTCATGAATTATTGGATAAATTTTCAATAACCTGAAAAGTTGCTTTTTGTGATAAGATTTGAAATTTACCTCTTTACAAAATTTATAGTATGTTCCAGTCATAAAAATCAATCTAAAATCATTGATTATTCATTGGATAGCTGAGGTCATACTGTGATTGGTGCACTCTGATCATCTGATGCTTTCAGTGAACTATGACCTACGGCACATGCAGCATTGCACGCGTCTAACTCTACGCCAGAGTACCAGTCAGCCCACTCACTTGCTGTCCCATTTATTCCCTTCGGCGCGGAGGTCAAGGTTTAAGGAGTTTCTATCGCGGTCATGTCTAAAGCTGGAAGATGACAACCTCCAACTGAAAGCAGGAAGAGCGGTGATGAAGAAACAAGACAAAAGACTTGGAAGAACCCTTACAAAAAAGGAAGACATTACATGAATGCTGATGATAGAAAATGCACTAGTTACTTAGGGGAAATTTTACACCATGCTGAAGAGTTACAATAGTTCTGGATGAATAGTACTAGCACCTGAGGTTACCGCAAAGAAAAGTTATGAGACAATTTCTTAAAAATTCAAACATGAATTTTCGAGAATGAAAACAGATAAAGCAGACATCTGAATATGGTAGAAAGCACTTAAGATTCCCTGGTAAATATCAATGCCTCGTGGTGACCTTAATAAAGCTATATCTATTATATTTAACCAAATGCTAACTTGACAAACTATGTATAAAGCATGACATAGTGTACAATTCAGTCACTGTCATAAGTACAGTATTACAAACAGATGGTACATGTGTACAATGCACTTGAGACAGTATGGCAGTCAACAATAGACACAAACATGAAGCAACACACAAAGTACAAGACTATGGATATGGATACAAACAAAGCACTAGAAAAGGTAGGGTGAGGCTGGAATATCACACAGGGAGACTTACTTGGTATCTGGTCGGGGTCTTCTATAAGAGTCGTTAAATGAAGCGGAGGACAGAGGAGCCGACCTGGATAGAGATGACATCACCAGGGTTACACCTGAACACCACCACCACAGAGATCTACATGTATGTACACCAAGGCTCAAACATAACCTTCTCCTGTACTTATACATGTGCTGCAAATGTGGCAGCATTTTAAAAACTTACATGTTCCAAATCATGAGATGGAACAGATAATTTTGGTCATAGCATCTAGGAAGGCCAAAAATTAAAGACAACAAAATAATGCAAAATCTTTTTTAAAAGACTTTTTTGATGTTGCTGTCTTGCTATGACAGAGAATCAAGTTAGGTTTGAGCCTTGTATATGAACAGTGTCCTCAGCTATAAGAATAACAATCTCTAGTCTAAATATCGAAAGCTGTTTCAGAATATCACCATATGTTCTAAGGAAACAATGCTTGGCTTAACCAAGAATGAGGGTAGTAGGGTTGAAATTTGATGAAGAACAATACATGTACGACAGTTGTGAAGAAGATCTTAAACATGCTGGTGGTAAGTGTCGATGGAGGTGATACATTCATCTGTACAAAGATGGAACCATATAACACTAACAGCTCCCTCTTGTAACAATCAGTAGTACTGCATTGCAATAGGACCATTGTCAAAACAACACTATAGAAAATAAATTTAGAATCTAGCTTTAAGTTTAAGAAAATCATTATCCATGCATTGATTTCCGTCATTCATGCAATTTGTTAGGTGTAACGACTTGACCTTGGTGCTTTAGACAGAGAAAAGTGTGGTAAGATTATTGAACATGCAAGCCATGCAGTGTTATTGTGTAGAACTCTCCCATGCGTTGAAGGTTCAAACACAGATAGTGAAGTTGTACTACTGCAAGGCTGCATGAGGACTGCGCCCCTCTCCCCACCTTTCCCTGGTCTGACCAGAACTAGTAGTAGCAGTTTCGCTCCACCTTCTGTTCTGCGCTCTCTTGGTCCTGAGCACCTTCTCCTGCTCCCTGTGGACCACCTGTGCCGCTCGTCTCCTCTCCTCCTTCTCTCTCTCTTCATCATTTTCTTCTCCTCCTTCCAAAACCTACCAATCGGAATCAAGCGTAGAAGAGCAAGAAGAAATTTATATTGAGATGCAATTAATACTTTTTGGCAATACGCAATTTGACAGATTGAATTGCACCACTTATAGCCTTTCCTACAACACACACATGGAGCATAAGGTGGCACCCATCTCCATTTCAATAGCCCTTGGGCCACACAACTTTGGGAAATCACTATAATAGCAAGGAGCTAGTATACTGATAGTGGTGTGTGTTCAGCTACCCCACTCTTTGCCAAATGCAGAGAAAGCAGTATGTACCATTTAAAGAAAAAAAGTCTTTGGTATGACTCAGCTGGGGATTCAACGACAGAATGCAAGATCAACATTCTACTCACTAGGCCAGTACACTGGTAATTGCACCACTCGTTAAACCTTAATTAGTTGGTTACCCTAGGATTAGGTGGTGTGTAAATCTCACACATACCGTTTCTGGAGTCTTTGTGGGTGTTGTTGCCACTGTGTGTACCTCCTCTCCCTTCCCATTTGGCACTGGCAAGTTTCTCGAGTCAAAGTCTCTTATTACTGTGGAATAACTCCCCTCTCTTCTCTCTACCGTTTGGTCCCTGTACTCTTCCAATTTTGAACCTAGTCCTCCCGTTTCGGCGAGATATCTTTCCCTCTCTTCCTGGATCTTCTTCCCGTAGTACGCCTCGGCGCGCTGGTGGCGCTGTTCTTTGGTACGGTGTGCGACCTGTTCTAGCAGCTTGTCTTCGTCTTCTAGCACTTCACTCTGAGGAAAATAAGAAGGAAACAACTTGCTTTCATTATTTTGAAGTTACATCGAAACCTAGCAAAGCAAGGCTAAAAATACTGGGTGCATGACTGCACTTTTGCACACTCAAAAGTGGAGCTGTGCACCTAATTTTTGACTCTGGGTGCACCTAGATATTTGTGTAGGGAAATATGTATGTAAAGGTACCATCATTCACTGACGTACGGTATATTTCTAAACTTTTTAGAATTAAAAAAAAAAAGTAAAACCTTTGTTGTATTACTTATAGTTGTATAGTAAGAGTATCTGGGCTATTTCTTTCATGTTGCGCACCCCAAATTTTTCATTGCACCTAAATTTTTAGTCAGTCCTAAAAATCGATTTTCTCCAAACTACAATGTACAAAATATATGATTGACTTAGTCACAAAACATATTGCCTACTTTAAATGAATAAAGGAATGGTATCTATATGTTTTTTTCAATGCATTTAGTCAGAAAGATAGGTTACCTCTGGTGTGGACCATCTCTTGTTGCTGGTGTCAGAGGCTGTGTTGTACCCTGAGTCCATGACCACACTACCCTGGGACACTGCACTGGGCAGGCCCATCCGCACATGGTGGCCACTCTCACCATTCAAACTGTTAGAAAAAGATGTCACAAACATCAGTAACAAGTCTAAGCGAGTAGTCGAAACAAGGGGGTAGGCAGAGGACAGAACGTAAATTTTCAGTTGTTTTATGTTTGCAGTGAAGAGGTCATCGCGAAAAACCACAAACATAAAACCACCACGAAAATATTTTCAAGTATGGCAAAAAATACCCTTTCTTGTTGACATAATTTTGAAAAAAATAGCAGCTGAATCAATTTTGAGGTCCTTTAATGTGGAAGTCAGATAGCTATATAGTTGCTGATGAATACTTCATGAGTGAAAACTGCAACGGTTTTGTATTTATGTTCTGTATTGTTCAATGGGTTCAACCACGCTTTGGTGTAACAAACCAGCTTTGCAGACATCTTTCCTTTGTTGGTCTGGAGGAATGTATTTGAGCTTTTTGAAATAAAAATATTTGTATAGCCGGTGCAAATGCCTGTTAACAAAATAGCTTTACAGGCACGCGGTGTGGCAGCAGCTAGTTATAATACACCTAACCTGTAAACATCTAACTGTAGGCATTGTTTACTGTGAGGATGAGGATGCTCCTACAGTACTTTATGGCAAATATACAATATACTGCTGACTCATAGCAATGTGGACCCATGACTTAACACTGTCTGCCAACATGCTACGTTCACAAACAATTTTGCCGGTTAATTTCGTGCCCGTATATAGAGTTGCGTGCGTCACCTCTCGTTGGCGGGCTTGCCGTCCAGGATCTGTTCCATGACGTCACGTTTCCTGTCCTCCTTGTGCGCCTCCTGACACAACCACTTCAGGATGTGCACCCTTCCTCTCGTACAGACCTGCAGCAACGTGGGTGGGGATTGGTGCAAATCACGCAAATCAGTAATATCGCACAATCAGCAAGCCACTGGCTATGCTTCTTCTATATTCAACTTGGGTTTTTGTAAATGCATTTAAAGTTCATGGTGATTCAATTCAGTTGAGTATTTACGGCGGTTTTCAGTTGAAACAAGGTGGTAGCGCGCAGAAGGCAGAACAATTTTTCAAGTTCGCGGTGAAGCGGTCACCGTGAAAACCTTGAACGTCAAACCACCGTGAACTTAAATGCATTTACAACATCGTTTTTATAAGTTCCATAGGATTTGTCTCTCTTTCATCTTTCTCTTGAACATTGGCTAGAATTTCCTGCCAAATATAAAAACAAGGAAGAGGAACAAAAAAAACATCATGCCAAATGATTGTGTAATACAATCAGTAATGCTGCATTGGGGTCTATTACATGTGAACCTTAATCAGAACATGACAGAAATAACAAGATAGAAACCTTTCAAAGTGCTTGAAAACTACAACAAAAATTGATTAGGCATGTACACAATTTAAAAGAATTCCAATGTACATTCAGTGCTACCATGGCAAATCCGATACCATTCAGTAACCTTTGAACCAGCCTACAATTGAGCCTGTATCAAATTTCAAGCTTCAAATTCTTTTTTTCTACAAAACTTTAAACTGTTTTAGCCCAGCTAACTCTGGAGGCTTTCATAGAATTCCACAGCTGTCCTCACTAAACCTCCAAATAATCCATCTAAATCTCCTTTCCTTTTGCCATCCTATGTATGTTTTCAGTCAGTAAAATTGGAAATCAACACAGCATTGTTTAACAGTCACCAAGCTGGCAACGAATACTTAATTAACACAACAAAAGTATGGGACAGTTATAAACACAGAAAACTAGATAAAACATTATATAAAAAAGTTATACGTACAATGTACATGTATGTATCAAATTGTCTACCATTTGTACTACAGTTTCTGAAAACTAAACATTAACTCTATAGGTGCGACATCAAGTCCACACGTGTGACATATTTACCTGTGCAGGGGGCGACATGAGCGGATTGTTGTCCAGTACAAACTCACACAGAGTCTGCAGATGTCTGTAGCAGGCAGGCAGGGATGTCACCTTGTTACAGGAGATGTCCAACCTCGTTATTCTCAGCTGACACAGCTCTGTGTAAACAGGTGGAACATGTTAATACACCCCGCTGAAATCGATGCCACGCACCTTGGCTTTGGCTGTACAGTAAGGTAAACAATTCTCCATTACTTTGCTGCAAGCTGTCGATTCTAGTTTCCGCCAACAACGTTGTGTTCCCAAGGTAGACAAAAATTCTTAAAAATTTCCTTTGCCTAAGTAATGAGTGATTAAATTTTGGAAAAAGAATTCATAAACTGTAACACTACATGTGTTGCTTTGATGAGTGATGTTAGACACTTAACTTGTGGCTTGACTATGTTGATCCAAGTAACATTACACCCTTGCTGACTGTGTTGTTTAAATCCTTTCCCTTACAGCATTTCTGGGCAGTGATGTAATGTAATTATTCCATATCAAGCTTCCAGACATGATATATCATTTAATTATGAAGATTACAGCGTCCTCACCTTCTGGTAATGTCTGTAGGTGGTTTCTCCTTATGTTTAGTTCTCGTAAACTTTCCATCTCTCCGATCTGTAAGGGTAGTGTGCTGATCTCATTACAGCTCACATCCTGTCAAAAAAGTACAGAAAAGTTTAAAATCAATTAAGAATGCTGCAGAATTAAATCTTCAGTACAATGCAACAATTTCAAAAAACAGTGAGTAAGAAACTCAATTCTATCACAAATAGCGATAGCCGGTAGAATAAGATGTGAGTCACTCACATAAAGAAATAAAAATTGAATATTCATAAAACAGATAACCTTTAACTTAATTTCACAAACCGTGCATTTTATACAAGCTGACATTTTCTGCTGATTTTACAATAAAAACACCATAATTTCATCAGTTATCAGTCAACCTTGAAAGACTCCAGTGTCTTTGATTAAATTATAGCATCCTTTCAGGATTATGAATATTTCATTTTTCAACCTTTGGTTGTAGTTAGGAACAATACAAACCAAAAGTATAAACCTCTCAGAAGACAATGGAATTACAGTATGCAAATGACTTACCAAGTTCATGAGCTTTTTCAATTTGCCGATGTCTTCAGGCAGAGAGACCAGTTTGTTGTTGCTGACGACTAAAACTTGTAGTGGGAGGTAACATAGGGGGATGGGGAGGGTTGTCAACTGGTTACGACTGGAATAACAAGGAAAAGACAATCAATATACACGTGATTCTCAAAAATATGGCCTTGTTATATTACCCTAAAGAGTATGATTATTTCTTATTCATCAAGATTTACCATATTTGTGGAAGGATTGACATAACAGGTGACTGTTGCCTTTTAAAGATGTCAACCAGGAACATGGCTGTAATGTTTGAACCACTCACACCAGGAAGGACCACAAGTCTTTTCGATAAGTGTGGTGGGTTCTTTAACGTGCTCGAGGTATGGCTCTCCTCAACACGGGCCAGCCAGCTTAACTATTAATCTGAGAGGACGTCCCTAACCAAAATGAGGCGCTCATTTTCAAAGTTTAGAGTCTGAAGCAATCTTTGAACTTTTGAAGTAACCTAGTACCTTGAACTCTTCCTGAACCTAGTCTAAAGAATGGTTGACTGGTTGACTGGACTACATCTTACACTGTGGTTTACCTAAATACTGACACTCCTCTATTGCAGGAAGGTCGTAACTTCCAAACATATTCAGCTAATGACAACTAACAAAGCTCAGCTGTTGCATGACAATCTTTCTAAACTAAAGCTTACTCAGTCTTAATTGCAATGTAAAAGGTTGCTTCTCAAAACTGAATACAAATGTAGAAACTGCCTATTAAACGGTTGGTCCATTTTAAGATATTTTTCCTCTGTCACTTATTATTTGCTTAATTCCTTATACCTGTACCAATCTAGCTTTCTGATAGCCATTTTATTTCTTTAACTGTTCAAGGAAATCACAAATAAATTTTTCGAGGAGGTCACATTCTGGCCCTGCTAAAAGTAAAACTTTAAAACAAGCTATGATTGCAAGGAGCAAGAATGTGTCTCTAATTTTTTGATGCTTGTTTTTCTGTAAAGTCTGTAGGTCAAAGTGCACGTTGTAGTATGCCGTGTTGACTTCTGAATTTCTTGCAAAACACCACCTGTGGAACATCAAGGTAGACAATACCCTTTGTGACGGCGTGAGTCAGACCTTTGGTCATTTAGTGCTCTACAACAGTAAAACCTTTCAGGACTTTCACAATACGTTACGTTTCAGAGAATGATCAACCTGACAAATGCAAACAAGCTTGACCTTACGGGTAAATGTGACGCAAACAGGCCAGTTTGGACAATTGGAACTGGTCAGTGTTTGTTCAAACTAGGATAGTCAATGATGCGAGTCTGTATGCATTTTAGAATAATTTTTGAATGTGAGTGTTTGCTTCCCATGCCCCTTCCAGGGGATAGAGCAAACTTTCATAAGGACTCACTGGTTGAAGTACTTGACCCAAATAAAGAACTTGCTTGTTCCCCTATCCACGCACAGCACACAGAATGACATCTTGGACGCCTGACTTAACATTTTTAAGTTGACAGAGGCTCGAGGGAGTGTACAGAAGAATTCTTAAACCAAAGGGTGCTACCGTCAGGAGCAATCTAGCATCTTGAAGAGGTGATTAATCAAAGGAGAATATAGAAGAAAGAGTCCAAGAGATGAAAATTTCAAATAAAAAGTAAGGATGTGCACATACTGTACCCATCAAAATCAAAACTACAATTTTGAGGAGCCAAGACATATGGAATAGCCCCCCTCCCCCATATATATATAGAGAGAGACATCCACATACACATACACCCAAACCATATGGAATAGCCTCCCCCACACACACACAGATGCACAGACACACACACACATGCACACACACAACTTTACCATGATTTTCAATGGCATATAAATCTTGTACACATGATTAAGTTTAATCTTCTAAGAATGCACAATTGTCCATATGTAACCAATCCAATCCCTTACCTGAGGTTGAGCCATGTCAAACATTGTAAGTTGACGGCCATGTCCGGCACTGCCTTGATGTTATTGTTATAAAGATCTACATTCTCCAGCGATGTGTAATCACAAACTTCTAACGGCCACTCCTGGAACCGGTTCTTGGACAAATCTGAAATTAGAAAAATTAAAAATTATACATGTATGACTAGCTCCAGCACTTTTACAATCAAACATAAAGTTTTATGTACATTTCTGTAAGTGTAACATAAAAATGTGACAATTACAATCCATTCAATTAATGATTGGACTGCAATGCACATATCTCATAAGTTCTAAATAATATTAAAATGTAAATATTGATCCTCAGCATAAAAAAAACTATGTAGCCTGTTGCCTGACGTAAACAGTAAATTTACTTCTTTTCAAGTTTATCAAGTTCATGTCCCGGTAAACTAAAAGGGGAAAGAGCTGTTTTTTTGTATACCAGTAACAATCATGTATTTTTATCACAATGGAAACACATATTTGAGGGATCTGATGACTTCACGGCAGAGAGTCCTTGAAAATAAAACCCACGCAAAAATTTCAAGATTGATAGCTATTTGAGTATTTGGTCGATCAACACTTTTCCCACACAGTTCTCTCCCTTGAAGAACACTGTACAATACTGTAAGAGTAGAATGTCCTGTTTACAGAGGAAACTCGTGATGATGAGACAAAAAGAAGGATGTGGGAAACTACCACCGTAGAAATCCTTTTCAGTTTCTTTTCTTCTTAATGCTATGGTTGAATTCCCATATGAAACAAAAGTCAAAACAAACTGTTACACATGTTCATTTCCGGGTAAGGTATACACCTGGTTTCCTGTGTTGACCCCAATTAATAATGACCTAATCCAAAACTGGCTATCTCAGAACATCACCATTACAGGAATTTCCTGGTAACAAACATAATCAGTAATAGGTCATCTAAATGCAGCTGTCAGTGTTAACCTACATGAGAAGGGCTTGAGAGTTGGGTTTTACCATTTGTCATAAGACAGGAAACAAAATACTAGCATACATAAATGAAATGTTTTAATACTAATAGTAATAGTAATCTTATTTGGCTTTCAATGACTTTCACAATCAACACAGCATGCTCTAGCATGTTGATAATGACGGGTCAATTTGCTAACATTCCATAAATTGATGATAAAACTTTGTAACTCTTCTTTTGAACATAAATTCTATTCTTTCCTGTTAAAGAATTCAGGTGATATCTAAGAAAAGCAACTCTAATTTCCAAATGACCCCAACACAAAATTGCAATATTTCAATGATCAACTCTCAAAAAATAAAATAGTGTTCAAGGTGAAAATAATTCTACTACTACTAGTACTAATAGTGTACTATATTGAATTGAGACACGTAATAGTAACCGGCAAACATTAATTTTGTACATTCTGACAATTTTCATCATTTTTACTCTGCATATATATTGTGGACTTTCCATCCTGTCAATACATATGACCCAGAATTTTAAATCACACCGGGTTGCTAGGGCCACATGACCTTTTCAACATGTCTGAGTAGGACGTCAAGCCGGTAGTTACACAGCTTTGTGTGCGGACCAAACCTCATGATCCCTGGGTTACAATGGTGGTCTGTTCACAACATGGGCTTTGGTCCAGAGGAATGATCCTTGTCACTGTTGCTATTTTGGACCTTACCTACAAGTATTGTGTAACCACAGAGGTGTAGAATTCTAATAATATAAAATATACAGTCAAACCTATCTATAGTGACCAATCAGGAATTGATAAAGAAAAGTGGCACAGTGGACAAGTGGTCACTACAGACAGTAAATGAGACTGTAGAATTCTTAATGCTTGGATCAATAGGAAAAAGTTTCTAGGTTATAATCCAATAATAAAAACAACTTTATATGTATAAAACTTTTTTAGTTTTAGCTATGATCACAGCCCTGAATATGCTACAGTACATGTACATATATGTGAAGGAAACCATATGTTCACAGACCAGCATATCAATTTGTAAACCAAACCGTAACGTGTGGAAAAGTCGGCTTTTTACATCAAGGCTTTACCACATGGTGACCAGACTGTGGCTTCAGGCCAAAGCAATGATGCACTGCTAAAACTGCCTGGCAATTATTCTGCCCCACTCCCAGAGTAAACCTGGCAGCAGGGTACCTGACCTTTTAACACCTCCCACTGCACACATGATGTAGGTACATTGAGTACTGAACTACCCACGGCTTTAGTGTGGTCAACAAGTCAAGGACAAGCCATGTGTGGCTAAGTACGTGTAATAGCCTAGAGTCCAGCCTTAGCTTTAGTCCGCTACTATACGCCAAGCTAGGGTAGCGGACTAAAGCTAAGAATCTGAAGGCTGGACTCCAGGCTAAGTCTGTGTGTCAAGCTTCGAGTTAAATTCCTTCTATCATGATCTAAACATTTTTATACTTTTTTTTATAGCAAGTGTAAGTTATATAACAGAATAGAATAGCAACCGTGAATTCAAAACACCAAGCAAATCCCTCTTCCTCCTACTGTGAAAATAAATCGCAAATCTACATGAGTTTACAGTAAGGTGCTGCCTATCCTCCTTTCTAATGACTTATGAATAGTGCGTGCAGGCACCTGTCCCGGAGGATTTGAACTTGCAACTTGAGCGACAGTGTAGCCATTTCGCTAATCCTTTCTTGGCATGTGGCAACTTATTCTACTGGTCTGTTTTCATTTAAGAGTCCCTGGGTTCCTTCAAGTTATTACAGCAGGTCTAGTCAAAACTTCTTGTGCGTCCCAGACATACACTTCCTGGTCTAGTGTTTGTAAGGGTAAATCTTACAAATGGAGAAATGGGCAGCAGCAAGTTTATTCTGGGGGTAAAGTTACAAACTTTTCAATTGTTAGTAAGTAGTACATGGCTCAAAATCCTGGGTGGATATAAACTTGACTTTTGACGTTTTGTACACCAAAATCCAGAAATGGGTCTGTGCACCTAATGTTTGACTGTGGATGAACCAGTGTACCTAAAGTTTTGTGCTGGGCTGAGTATGTAAAGGTATAACTAGTGTACACTGAGTATACAGCATATTTTTGATCACCTGACGAATCCATGTGTGCTGGGGGGCCTGTACTGGGTACATAAGTGCAATGTAGCAATCAATACTTCATAAATCTACTTTTCCTAAAGGGTGGTGCAAGTAGGTTTGAATATAACCTGCTCCTGTGCAGGTACATGTATACAGAAAAAAGCTATTTCTGGCCCTGTATCATAATCGTATGTGTAAAAATACACCCCACCCAAACCACACCTAGTACAAAGATAGCCCTGTTCATCAATTCAATACAATAACTGTCCACAAATCTAGGACAACAATGCCTATTGTCTGCCTGACACTCTGACTTCAAGTGTAGGCCATTTCTACTCTTCTTTTTCATTTCTCATTCAAGTATGTCATTAAAGAGTCCCTAAAACACATAATCTACTTAGTGTGATAACTGTTTGCCTTTTATGTACATTGTCTCAGCTAATGGCACAGTAACTAGCATATGTCCCTATGGAGCATGACATCATCTGTCCACTCTAATGACATCTGCTGGTATAATCGGATCCCCAATAATCCGAGCTGTGTTAGTTACGTGGAAGTACGACTGATAAAATCATAATCCCAGGAAGGCTTGTCCTTCCTTACTAAAAATATCATAAATACACTTGTAGTTTGCGTTGCTGTTAGTACTAATATAAATAAACATAAAAGAGTGTTCTCCTTTATTTTGTAAATATCAAGCATCGTGCACACACAAAACATTGAACAGTTTATCATAGGTCATATCTATTCAGACTATTGTTCTATGTTGTCAATAAAAATGGCACGTTTTAGAGATATGTACAAGAACATGTTGCAGATATAATGATCTTTCAATGAAAATAGTTCATCAGATGATAATCGATAAAGGAAATGCATGTAGTACCATAATAATTGATATTGCTACAACTATAAATGATGTAATACAAAAGCACCATATATATTTTATAATATAATCCCTCTTTGAATATTTCAACGCACAAAAGAAACATTATCAAAAAGTCACATTTTGTGACAATTTTCAACAGCAACCTTGTGATAATTCCTTTGTGATTTGCAACATTATTACTACTCAGAATAATAATCCAATTAAAATGCATTTTGGTGACATGACAAACATTCTAGAAAGTTGTAATTCACCAAAATTATAAAATTGGTAAACCTAACTTGACTATTTTTGGTACTAATTGACTTACAACAACCACAGCTTGTCGATCGATCAACATCCACCCAAAATAACCTCCGACATAATTAGATTTTACGACCAAGAGCAATCAATTTCTTCTCTGTCAAAGGTTATCAACGTAACTTGTGGCTTGTGCTAAATACTTAACGAAAAAGCACAAGCTTCACCATTATCTTCATGCAAATACAGAAAAAGGCCTGTTATGTCAATAATATCAAGCTAACCTAATCTGAGTCATCATCAACAAAGGAATTGATTGAAATGTTTGATCTGAATACATTAAATTTGAAATGCAAATGTAGAATTTACACAGGGACTAGATCAAACACTGTTCTTGTGTAAATTCAGGACGACTGGCTTCATTTCACTGTAGATTAGTCGAGTGGTTTCTATCGTTTTGCTTCGTAAAATGTAAAATTTGAGTGACATTAGTTTATTTGTGACCTGATAGGGCTAGTGAGGGGGGGGGGGGGCGAAGCAACCTGCTTCCGATACCATTTTCACGGGAAGAGAAATTTTTACCAGAAACTGTGACGTGTTTTGTCAGAATAATCCACTGAAAACATCATTCGACACTCTACTGAGAATCTACCACTAATTGGGTAGTTTGGGACACTTTCTCTCGTACAATTTGTGCTTAACAAAGGTGTGTAAATTTTAGACAACCGTCCATAACATACGACAGTACACGGGACATCGCCCAACCCGGTCCACTGTTTCCTGTGCGTGTCTACAGCAGAAAATGGCTTCCTTTCCCAGTCATATCGTCAACAGTCACATTTTTAGGGCTGCTAGAGCCTATTGTTGTGAAAACAGGCGGCAAGGACAAGAGAGAAGGGAGGGAAAGGGTGAATTTTGTACACAGACTTCGTTTGTTTGTGTTCATCGCCAAACGATAAAGCTGTTTTCCCTCGGTCGGGACGGCAAAGTTTACACCACTAACCTGCGCATGTAACGTCGCTCAGTTCATACGAGATGGCGCTCTTTGGGTACTCCTTTAGTTTCCTGCAACTCAAGTTCAACTTTCCAGTAACCTGGGCGTCTTCGAAGCTCTTCTCGAGGCTCCGAAGATTTGACAAGCTCGCCGTTCCGCCAAGGCCGTGACTTAGTGCCGCCATTTTTCCTACTTCTGTAGTGACTTATCCCGCACGTCCGGCGATGACGATTGGTCAATCTTTATGCAAATTAAATAAACCTATTTGTCGATTGGCTAAAAATACGTAATGCCGCCTCCTACTATAATCGCTTGTGATTGGCTAGAGGCATGAAAGGCGCTTTTGTTTGAGTTGAGTGGTCTTAGTTCGGCTTGGGCAAGCAAATGGTCACTAATGCAAGCAATACTTGCAAAAGATCAACTTCTTAAAATCAATGGAAGGACAACTGGATATCTATAGAATGTTAGATAGCGCACTTGTTTTCTTATCCCCATCTATTCCCCATTGTCCACACACCTGTTAGTTACTTATTTGTGTGGATAAACAGGTGTGTTTCTAAGTATTGTGCTTGTATCGCAGCTTTTAATATATAAGTCTGAAAATAGCTGTTTTTCTAACGTTGATTTACTGAAAATATTAATAAAGTGCTTTTCCTCAGCTTTGTTATGGTCCTTTTCTAGACATGATATCAGTTCCCTTTTCATAGAATCATTGGGTGACAGAGCAGTATCTTAATCTCTTACATCTCATGTGTTTTGTTGTTGTTATTTCAATCGGCAAAGTACCAGGACATTGATGCAGTATAGCCAAGACCGCTAGATAGAGCTTCCACTCTATGGTGATCAATAGGAAAAGTGTTGGGTATGTCTTCCTCCTCCTAGGTATATATATACCATTGCCAGACCTTGTCCAACATGCAATGCAAGCCATACGTGAAATAAGTGTGGTTCCTAAAATGTATAAGAGAGTAAGCTAAGGTATCTTTGTCAAGGATTCTTCAATGTCATGTGTATGAACTATGGCATAGACTGTTCACGTTATAAACTTTACTTGGGATTGGGGCCGGTGTTCTTCTTTGCTTGAGCTATCGTAGGGTGGAACTAGATATCCAAAGTACAAACATAGCCTCGAGTTATCTCGTGGACTGGCTAGGGTCGCCAATTTCCCGTTGCTGGCGGTCACACATACGTCGGTGACGCATGCAGGGGTGAAGGTCACGTAGTTTACGACCTCTACAAACAAAATAGCCGCGCCCGGAATGTTCCGGCTCCAAATCATAGCACAATATGTTTTTTTTTTTCTTTTTTTTTGAAAATTGCAGTGTTACCACTGACTAGCTAAAAAAACCTGATCATGTACTAACTGAATAAGGTTCATTAAAACGATATCATTTGCAGTGATCGTGCCTATAGCTATTTGCGCCATTTTACGAATTGCGATTTTTATTTGGGGGAAAGGGACTGTAATTTTCAGGCGCAAATTTGGCGGATAACCACGATTGGCTCCGGTTTGCGCCATTTTGCGAATGCCTTTAGTAATTTAGCGCAGTTCGGTGAGATGTGCAAAGGTTAAATGAGCCAGCCATGACTCGCCATGTCGAGCATATGAAGCTACTGCCTTTGGACAAGATTAATGGCACACATGGACTTTACATCAGATAAATCCATTAATACTATAATGTAAGGGTGCAATGGCCTAGTTACTATAACTACTTCCTCTGCTTAGCACTCAGCTTTTGGGAAAGGGTATGGTAGTTAAACACACATCACTACCAGCGGACCAGCCCCCTGCTGTAGTGACTTGCACAAATGTGTGCGGCCCAAGTGCTATAGAATTGGAGATATGGGCGTCACCCCTATGCGTCTTTTCAAGACGCCCGGGTCACTTTAACTTTAACTCTTCGAGGCCATGTTGCTCAACTGTTCTGAAGATTCTAAACTACATAAAGTAATTTCATCGTCAGAAGTCTCGTCTGTTTCAGCGCTAGCCTTCAGCAACGAAGTCATACGTAGTTGCTTGAATATTTCGATGCAATTTCCCCCAACTTTAATTTTCTTTTGTCGGGCAGCTTGGAAGTTAATTTCCAGTGGAGCAATCTAATTTCCTTGTAAACACAATTGACACAATTCTATCAGTGGGGTCGTGTAGCGTAACGGTAGAGTGTTCGGCTCAGAACCAAGTGGTCCCGGGTTCGAATCCTGTCATGTCAACGATCTTGCAATTGTGTCCTTGGGAAAAGGCACTTGCACGACCTTCCTCACTTTAATCAGTACCTATAGCTAGCTTCCTCACTTTAATCAGTACCTATAGCTAGCTTCGGTTACGGGACGTCCCTCGGATAGGATCGGATAGGTTAGATGATTTTAAATGGAGGTCCACCCCACGCACGTTAAAGAATCCATGCACCACACCAAAAAGAGTAGGGGCATGCCCCGGTGTGCGATAGTCCAAATCCTTCTGTCCGGAGTTAATTGCAATTGGTAATTCACTAGAAATAACCCGGGCGGGGGCCTGGCGAACCTCCGTCTCGTATCAGCCATATGGTGATTTACATAATTCACCCGGACGGGAGACCTGGCGCATCCCCGTCTTGTATCGAGTCAACGATAAGGGGCGGTATAACCCCGACGGTGTGTATGCACGTCGACTGATGACGATCTATCAGAGCAATGTATCGTTACGAGGTTGTACTCAAGGACTCCAAAAGTTATCGACTGTCTTTCAATGTCCTTGAAACATCCGAAACGTATTTTGGAAAATAGCATTTGGACATCTCTGTTACATATTCATTTCTAAGAAACAGACTAATCAACTCTATTACATACCGTTATGTATATATTCGACAGCCGACAGTAAAAGAGTTGATTAGTTTGTTTCTTAGAAATGAATATGTAACAGGTGTCCATATGGTATGTCCGAAAATACGGTTCGGATATATATGTGGTATACAGTCAACCGCGAGTGTGCTTGACGCTGCCAGAGGAGTTTAAATCTCATGACTGCGCATGCACTTTGAAACCTGTGAGTACACATTGGTGTGTGTGTGTGGTCACCCCTGCTTTTTGAAGGCGTATTTCAGGCTGGTAGACAACGTCACCGCACCATTCCTCCCAGCTCCGACCGGGCTTCAGGGTGACACGCGCCGCTAGGACAAAATCAGCAGCCCGCAAGGACAAGGTAAAAGTTGTCTTTTTAGTCACAGCTGCCAAGAAAAGAAAGAAACTGAGAAATTCACATCCTGTAGTGCCAGAAAATCTTGTCTCGTAAGAAGTTGAGAAGAAAAGGCTAACCTCTCTTCTTACCCAAGTCTACAAATCCTGCAAATTAAATTAGAAAAACATCATGATTCGGAAGCGTGACCTCTTTGAGGTCCAAGCAAGAAGCAGAGAATGTTGGTTCCTATTCCTTCTTCCTCTGCTTTTGGGGATACCGTGTATGGGAGACGATACATACACGAAATACTGCAAGACGGAAACGGTCCCAGTAAGCAATGTGGACGTCATTGTTTGTACGTTTAAGCGTCCTGACTTAACCAGACTTCCAACAGAAATACCAGCTAACGTCAATCGCTTGAAGGTCTCTCACATTCCAGGTATTAGGAACCTTACACATATTCCGTCTCTTCCGAATTTACGCTCATTGAAAATGGATTTGAACCGTATTGAAACTGTTTCGTGGATCTCACTGAGAAATCTGCCAAATTTAACGATTCTCTGCCTGTCATTTAATAGAATCACGCACGTGAACTTGGATGTAGTTATAGAACATCTTCCAAAGCTGAGGTTGGTAGATCTGTCAAATAACAGGCTTACGTCATTTTCCGGACGCGAGTTAGGACTTCCCTACTTGAAACAGGTAAATATCAATTCCAACCCTTTCGCTTGTGACTGTACGATGCTGTGGTTAATAGAAAAGACCAAATGTTTACAAGCATGCAGTGAGCCATTCTCTGATTGTTCCGAATGTGACGCCGGCTTTCTTCCACCCAAGTTTGGTGACGACAGATTTCACTGTGGCAGTCCAAGTCATTTGAAAGGGTTGTCGCTCGAAAATGTCGACACGTCACTGATAGCATGTGAAGCCTCAACGACAATACATGTAGTACAAACGGCTGCTGATGGACAACTTGGCACCACGGCTAATCTTCCTATGACCAATCAGTACTTAGCCGCTCACGGCAATACTAGTCACAGCGCTCCTCCTGTCACACATTTAGATGGGATTCTAACTAAAACAGATGAACCCTCAAGCCAAACTAGTATTGTAACATTTCAAACAGAGAACAGTGGCGAAGGGATCAGCATTGTACACATCTTAATCACAGCTTTGGCTATTTTCTTGGGGTTGATTTTTATCTTGTCGATTACACGAAAGATAATGATGTTGCGCCGATCCGATAGAGCTGATAATGCTGCAGCAGAAGCCGTACCGTTGCAACATATCAGTCCTCCAATAAACAACACAGCCTACCATAGAAACTGCAATTCAGAGGCAACACAACAACAGGACTGTGCCGACACATCTCTGACTCACGTGGTACCACCCATTCTCAACACCCTCTATCACAGTCAGCCTAACACAGGGGTCCCACAACCACCTGATTCGACCGTCACATGCCTGGCACAAGTCATTCCACCGATAGAAAACACTGCATACCATCGAAACTGCAATGCAGGGGCAGCGCAAGAAGCGAACACAACGAACATGCCTCCGGCTCAAGTGATATCGAATCACACCACTAGCGCTTGTGACAGAAACATCAAGCCATCTAGCGTCAGCAGTACACAAAGTAGCAATGGTGTCTCATCACAGATTCCTCCATCAGCCCAACTCACTATTGATGCACCAAGCTGCATTGGCATTACATCACTAAGGACAATGCCTAAAACCAAGGTTATCGTAACAGTCTCTGAAAGGGAGTCGGGTCCTGGACGCCTCAGTTGGGTTAAGGCGGCCCAGGAAGTATTATTCTGTACATATATGATTATACTCTGTAACTATCGATAGCCTTGTCGCACCACGATGAAACTTCACACAGTTTTAGAACTACTTAAAACACATTGAATAAAGGTGACTTAAGTTTTTCTACTGCTGGATTTTGGGTTAGAAATACACATTTTGGTTAAAAAAACGTGTATTTTATGGATTTATGCGCGCAGGCGGTAACACCACCTTTCATCATAATATTTTGCAAGGAAAGAGCTAACCCCATACAAATTATTTTTGTCCGAGGCTATTTTGTTTAAAATGACGATAACATTGTTTTTTTGGGTCAGAAACATCAGAAACAGCTATTTTGGAGTCATTTTTTATTGAAAATTCGCCCAAGTTAAAAATAGATAAAATCTATGCAAAATAGCCTCGGACAATTTTGATAAGAAAGCGATAATAAGTTACATTTGATTACTCAAAAGCTGAATTCTGTTGTTTTGAGCTGCGCGTAATTGCGTAAAAGTCATAACCCAAATCCCACACAAGCAGCTCGTTGTCTCCTGCGTAATCCAACACCTGTGACGTAACGGCCGTTCCATTCGAACACCATATCGAACATATAGAACTTCCCGTTCTATTTGAAACACCTCCGTCAAAACAGCGCTAGTAGGACTCGGCGCGGCTCATGCAACATCTGTGGAGGAGACAACTTCTAAACCATTTGATTGAAACATTTAGAATGTAATACAATCCGAATCCTGGCCTATAAAACAATTTTGTACTTATACGTACACCTGAGATGATATATATGATTGTGTTGTGTAATAGACCTTGCGCTCCCCGAAATGCTCCGTAGTGGAACATTTCGAACCGTGTTCGAGTTCGGCCGCGCCGCTGGCCAGGCACGCGGCCGAACTCGAACACGAATTTTCGAGCCTGGGCTGCCTTAACCCAACAGAGGCCTGCCCTCGCCTAGACTATTGCCAGAACTGCCAACAGCTGTGAATCGACATAAATCTAGTGATGCCATCGAGGAAAAAAACGAGGAAGACACTATCTCTGAACATGAATATGAGGACATGCCCAAAGCTGGGAATCGACATGAACCCAATGATGTCATCGACGAAAACACCGAGGAAGACAATGTTTCCGAAGATGAGGACATGCACGACTATGAGGAAATTGACTAAAATATCATGACATATGAGTCACACACACACATGTACACGCGCGCGCGCGCACACACACAATTACAAGCACGCATACGCTTACGACATGAACCCAATGATGTCATCACGGCGACGAAACAACTGGAGAAGACAGTCTCTGAACATGAATAAGAGAACATGCACGACTATGAGGAAATTAACTAAAATATCTTATGTTTTACGAAAGATTAACAGGCTAAGCATTATCTTATGGCAAACAATCCCCTTGTCTACACTCCTGGAGTATAATAGGAGTATTTTTCCTTCAATATTTTGATTGAAGTTAGATATACATTTAGTTGGCGTAGCTCTATCAATAATTGTCATGATAGCAGGGTAGTAGATCTAGAGTTTGATCCATGAAATCGGCTTTATCTAGGCAATACGGCAGATTTAGACATAGCCATACATCATCAATGTTAGAAAGTGTACAGGAAAGCATCACATTGTAAAACACAAATCAATTTCTTATTTTTTAATTTGACGTCTGCCTGGTGAATTATTTCCCTGTCCACGCATGGCGTGAAACAGTTCAAGGGACAGACACCGATCAAACACTAACGATAAAGGAGAATCAACTTTTGACTCAGATGCAAAGCATTTTGTCAACTGGCACTTGTTGATAAGAATTTGAACATGTAGTTTTGTTTTTAGGTTGTATGTATTGCTTTGCGCTCTTGGTGCACGACATTAGCTTTAGCTACCTGGTGCCCAACATTATAGTGTTTTTGCAATGCAAATAAAGCAATTCAAAATTGACTATATAGTATACTCGTTCATTTTCACCTACTGAAAAGCATACAGCTCTCCATGTTGTTATTTACACCAATAACACAACGTTGGACACGGAAATAATCCAATACTTTGGTTTTACTACAAGCATACATTCTCTAAATATAGATGAACACACGTCATCCCTGTCCACACTATAGACTTATGAATACCATACTACCTAATGTACAGTACGACATACATGTACGAGGAAGTTTTTCCTTTAAAAAATGGACACTTATACTGCACAGGACCATTATTTTATAATAGTCTCTTGTTCATACACACAACCGATATCTTCCCCATTATTAAAATGTTAAATAAAACATACTGTTTTTCTGTAGTGGAAAGTACTAAAAAAGCATTAGATCATGACATCTACATGTAAAAGCGTGGTAGAACTACATATTATGTGAAGCACGGAAAACTGCAATTTGACAATCATAAATAGCTACAAGTATGTACATGTTATCTGGTCATACATATTTAAATGTATTGTTCAAGCAGATGGTTAAGGTAATTCTTAACAGTAAAAAGTATTTTCTTGGGCTGAAAAAAGACTAAATCTTTAACAAAAGAACAATTCTCTATGTGACTTTGACTTATCATGGAATAAAACATATTGCCAAAAGTCTAATATTTGTCTTTTCTACAGTGCTAAAAGTAATCGGATTGATTAATCTATGAAGGACATATGAAGAACGTTTGATTATTTTGCTGGTGCTACGAGGGGTGATCAATAAGTCCTTGGCCTCACCCAAAAATAAGGTGCACAACTTAAGTTTTGGGACATAATCATGTAGTATGACATCGTTTAGCAATATCCACCAAACTTCAAATCATTCTGATCATCATTTTACAGACGACACTTGGTAACATTAGGTGAGGTAGAAGGATAAAAATATGGACAATGCATTGAGCTGTGACTTTAGGTGTGCGGGCCGACTTGCTCTGCTGAAAGTCAGATACCCACTTCTTTTTAGTTGAAATAAGAAGGGAATCTTTATCAAGCATTTTGTCAATGTCTTCGAAGATTTTATGCCTCTTCATGGCATGAAGAACTCAACCCACACAGCTCTGACCACAGCGCACCCTTGTTTTTCTCATCGCTTACCTAATAGTTTTCAAATGGACGTCGACTAAAAAGTATTGGCCACAATAATTTGAAATTTGGTGGATATTGCTAAAAGATGTTTAACTACATAATCATGCCCAAACAATTGTGGACCATATTTCTGGGTGAGGCCGAGGACTTATTGATCACCCCGCGTAATATGCTATGATAGACAGTATCACTCGATCAGGGATGCGTTTGCACAAAGTTGCAGGTCTTTTGTATGCAGTAGTTGGAGAAAATACAGTGCTAATCATTGCTTCTGCTGTGATTACAAAAACACAACAATTCAAGAACCAAAGCCTTAGTTAACGAAGTATAGTTAACTAATCACCCAATATTTTAGTCCTTTTCCCTAGTACTGAAGAATTCCTGTCAAAAGATCTTGGTTCCAGATCTTAACCATTCTCCTATACAAGGACTACCAACAAGAATCTATAAATGACTTATGAAAGATCAACCCACAAACCAACTAATAAACTAACAAGAAAAGTAAAAATAACTGTGTTCGAAACATAATTTCCTACCAAACTAACAACAAATTCTAAGTACAGTACTAACAATACCAAAGTGTAAGGTTCAAGTTACTTGTGATATCTTTTTACATAAAAGGAACCTGCTTTGAGATCTTTTTTTATCCAAAAATGTTCATATCGAATCTACACAGAACTATTTACATACACTTTTACTTGAACTGACATGTAGACTAGAAAATAGTTAAAATACAGCTACAAAATGGTGACCTAAAAACCATAGTCATTGGTTTGACATAAAATCAGAAAATTGTCTGTTTCTGGCCAAAATTTGTAGGTCATATTTACAGATAACATGGCATATACCATTGTCCATACAAAGACAGGGGTGAGAGGGATTTAGTCAGGAATTTGCAAAAGGCTAATTGCTGGGACTGCTCCATTTAAAATTGTAAGGAGTGAGAATCATCGTCCCCATTTTAAACATAATGAACCACTATCTTGTCGTTTTGTAACCCCAACAGTTCAATACACGTTTCCAATCCTCCTCTTAATTTTCAAACTAGAATAGTCCTAATGTATGTGCTTGTGAATTCATGTTACGCATAGCAGAAGGAAGGAGGGATCTATCAATCCAACTCATGAATATGAAGCGTATAAAACATAACTGGTAACATTTGCAAACAGAAAACTGGTCACTGTTGCCCCCCTCCCACAACATGTCTATTATTTCAAGGGTAACTAAACAAAACTGACACTAAACTCTGTACAAGTTTACAAGTTGGTCTTAAATATACCACAGTGTCGTCATCTACAGCACCAACTACTAGCACTTCAAGCGATACATGTTATTTACAAGCAAGTGGTTCAGTACAAAGCTGCTTTGGAATGGTTTACCATTGAACGGTTAGAGTACATCTACTTTGGATTGGTACAGCATAGGTGCTGGGGTAAGTATTTGGTATCTTTTCGAGATATCCTTCCTACAGGTAGTTAAACAGATCAGAATTTCTTCCGAAAAAGAGACATCTATCTGTAAGTATCTGTTAAGCTGCCCTAGATTGAGCTAGCACTGAAAACTATAGAAGTCTTGAGGGCTATTCCATTTAAACAGTTCCTAGGGAGGGTGATTGCCCCCTCTTCACTTGTATAATGGAATAGCCCTTAAACAGATAACAGTGGACAAAAAGAATGCGAAATCTACACAACATTGCAGAGGAAAGAACTGTGAGATAAAAAAATGTGATAATCTTACATAATAGACACTGTAATACAAGTAAAGGTCTCAAGGGGGCACCACTGAATGCTTTCTTTACTGCGACTTGATCCAAGAAAATGTAAGAAAGACTTTTCGACAGCATAAGTCACGGAGAAGTACAACCAATGGAACGCTGCACATCAGTCGTCTTCGGTGACGTACGCGACCAAGTCCATGACATTGGCCAATAGTTCGTCTTCGTCTTCTCCCGATTGCCGACTACTCCGTCCTGAAGAATCGTGGGTACCGTTTTGCGTCATCTGCGCGGGAAGTGGAAGAGTGTCCGTTGTCGGAGAATTCTCCATGGATTTGGAGACTTTGGGAAGTTGAAACGACACCTCCATCTTGTTCCCTTCTGTTGATGTGTCGTCTTTGTTGTCATTTTCTTCTGAAGCATTTTCAGACAATGCTTTCTTACTGGAATCTTCCTCTTCGTCTTGGTCTTTTGTCTCCTGCTCGTCTTTGTCTTCTTCTTTTCCTTCTTCTTTTTCTTCTTCTTCTTCCTCTTCTTCATCAGATTCTGAAGTATCCAGCTGCAAGAAAAATGAATGAATGGCACTCAATACACATTGTGCATAGAAGTGAGTAAATCTATACATTTCTGTGTCATACATGCACCTGGTTGAGGATCTGATCTTGACAACAATAGTTTCATCCAAAACTAGAGAAAGCACTCAGAGAGTGAAAAACTTTGTCAAGGCAGCATAGGTTCTGCCATATGATTCTTTGTTACATGCTAGTAACTTGCACTTTGAAACGAAGCTGAAGAGGACTCATTCATGACGATAATACCTGGAGTACATGTGCTAAGAATTCAGTATTTCGCAAAAACATGGCAGTGGTGAAAGTGAACTAATCTTCCACTGACAGACTTTGTGACAGAGAAGATCTAGACAGACGCCACATATAGCATTTACAGGTTCATTGAACCAGGGAAATTCCCCTAGCTCTTTTCGACAAGCACAATGAATAGAAGACCAGCTTAACGTTTTTTTAGCGACCCTTTCAAGTAGCTACACAGTCAGGATTCGACCTCGCAGCTTCTTGGTTGACAGGCTCTGGACTACGCATGGTACTGCAGTGGACGTAACTACATGTGATCTATGAGTGTTGTAGGTTTAATCACTGACCTGTCGTCTAGCAGGTTTCCTTGGTTCCTCCCTGGTTTCGTCAGAGCTGGACTCACTTTCGCTGCTGGTCTCCAATCGTGGCCGTTTTCTTCTGGGTGACCCCTCCTCCTTCGTGATCTCTGGCTCCCACTCTAAGTCTGGCAGGTCAGATCTAGAGTGACAGTTAACACATAGTGCATCAACACTCTTGAAATGAGATGTTTATGATCTATGTTACAACTAGAGCTTAATTTTTCATAACATATGAGCCGAATTTTGCTTGCTATTCTAAGCTATACTGGGGATTTATCTACAAGTACTTGTTTCAAAATTTTACATACATACATGTATGTTATGTAAAGAAAGGAGATAACAAATAAATTCCCTATTGCATCAAACTTAGCCACGTTTGGGACCACATCCTTCTTGCTGCAGCACCACCTAGTGGTTAGATATCATTATTGCACGGAGGAAGGTAGAAATATTTGCAGGTAACAACATTCATGTTGTGTACAAGAGCTCTAGTATCAAACTCTTTAAATCCCTACTGTACAATACACATGTCTGCTACTTTGTACATGTATGTCAAACCTTTTAGTTTTTTCTTGTTCCTCATCACTGCTGGAGGACTCCTTGTAGCAGACCTTCTGTCTGCGAGCAGAGTACGTCCTCACACCGGACCACCTGGGAATGTTCTCACTGCTCACACTGGAATGTTCATCATCTAAAAACAACAGGGGTAAGGTCAGAGGTTAGCAGTACGTCCTCACACCGGACCATCTGGGAATGTTCTCACTGCTCACACTGGAATGTTCATCATCTAAAAACAACAGGGGTAAGGTCAGAGGTTAACAGTACGTCCTCACACCAGACCACCTGGGAATGTTCTCACTACTCACACTGGAATGTTCGTCATCTAAACACAACAGGGGTAAGGTCAGAGGTTAACAGTACATCCTCACACCAGACCACCTGGGAATGTTCTCACTGCTCACACTGGAATGTTCATCATCTAAAAACAGGGGTAAGGTCAGAGGTCAACAGTACGTTCTCACACCAGACCACCTGGGAATGTTCTCACTACTCACACTGGAATGTTCATCATCTAAAAACAGGGGTAAGGTCAGAGGTCAACAGTACGTCCTCACACCAGACCACCTGGGAATGTTCTCACTACTCACACTGGAATGTTCATCATCTAAAAACAGGGGTAAGGTCAGAGGTCAACAGTACGTCCTCACACCAGACCACCTGGGAATGTTCTCACTGCTCACACTGGAATGTTCGTCTTCTAAACACAACAGGGGTAAGGTCAGAGGTTAACAGTACGTCCTCACACCGGACCACCTGGGAATGTTCTCACTACTCACACTGGAATGTTCATCATCTAAACACAACAGGTGTAAGGTCAGAGGTTAAACATAATAACAGGTGTAAGGTCGGAGGTTAAACATTACAACAGGCGTAAGGTCAGAGGTAAAACATGACATGACACCATTCTTACAAAATCTAGAGATTCATTTAAAGTATGTCTGACCATGCAGTTTTTTTCGCATATCATACATGTACATGCACCACTATAACACTATAATTGAATTGGTTGAATCAATGTACCAGTTGTGTCCCTTTTGTGTTGCCACTATATTATGTTCATATCATTTTGTGCTACCCATTACTGCTATTACCATGATTTATTTCTGAATATTATCATTTATTACTGTACCTCTACCAATACTCCTATGTCAAGTTTATGTATTCAATTGGTGTCCTATAAGTCCGTATGGGCTGGGCGACTTTATTGAGTCGCAGGACACGAAAATAAAACATTCATTCATTCATTCATAACCTACATGTACATGTATGCGAGATATTACATTTCGGTTAATCTTCTCCCTACTGCCTAACCTTGTAACCAATACACATTCTGTGCCAAAAGCCTACCTTAACATCGTGACGGTTATAGTGTACTGTAACAGTTACCATCAGTTTGCAATGGTTGCTTTGACCTTTAGCGCTCTGAAGTAACCGTTTGGCACCCAATTCCCTACTGATAATAGAGTTTGCAGCAAGGAGAAGGTTAAATATCATGCACGCAAACCTCAGAAGATGTAAAATAACAGGAAAGTCATAAAAAAAGTTGAAATGTGTTACTGACAACAAGGAATGAAGATTGAAATTTGAAGATTGTAATTAAGAAAACATCCGTCTGTACCAATGTCTTCTTCTTCCTCGTCGGAGTCCCAGTATCGGCGTTTGCGCCCGGACCTGAGCCGAGAACTCCTGCGGGTGGCCTTGGAGGAGCGGCGCCGGGGAAACCTTCTCCTGGTCCTCTGTGCCAGCGAGTCATCGCTCTCACTCAGACTGGCCTCGCTGGGCTCACTGGGCTCCTCCTCCACTTCACTCTGCTCACTGGAAGGTACATGTACATGTACAACAGCGTAATGTAAATGTAAAGGTAGTCCCATAGCTTTTTGAGGCTGAAGGGGCAGTTAGTTGTTATCCACTGTGTCTAGGGCATGGTATGAGAAGGTAGAGCCCATCCCTCTCCTTCTACCACCTTTTACCTCCCCAACTGAAGTCAGGTACCCATTTATACAGTAACTGTTACTGGGTGGAGTGAGGAAAGTTTCTTTCCCAAAGGGCACAACATCAGTGGCATGTTAGAAGATGTCAGCATTCGTAAAAACTATCACTCAAAAACAAAATTCAAGCTTCAAAATGCAAGAGCTTTCTAATTACAAATATCACGAAGATGAAATAACAAGAGCAAGAATGTCCTCTGTCTTCTTTAGAATACATAAGTCTGCCTTTAATAAAAAAATACTGCATTGGTAACATGGCGCTATCGGAAATATGCAAGTAAGTCCGGATCCTTTTTGGCTTTTATAGACTTCCTGTCATACATGTACATTTGTTGCACAAAGTGTTAGCCAACAGTGAGTTTCCTACTTTATATCAAAGAACAAAAGTCCACAAAAAGTGCTGCTTGCATTTACCTTCCCTCGCTCATGTTGTACTCTTCCTCACTCCCCACTTCCTCTTCACTGTCTGCGTCCAGGTCCATGAGTCGTCGCCGCCGGCCCTTCTTCGGCCCCTCCGTCTTCACCACCCCACTCTCCGCAGCGATGATGTTCTCTATGTCCTTACCACCATATCCTCCCGCACCTGGGGTAATAGAAAACAAGGCAATCAGTGATGGCACAATTACCCCCCCTGGCAGAAGATAAGGAAACTGCAGGGTGGAAATCATCTTTACAGTAGGCCAAGCAGATGATCTCAGACTGAGGATGAAGCATGATGTTTTTTTCGTCAGCTATAAGTGCAATGCAGCTTCAATATGGCACACATATTCAGCCAAGTACACCGGGTTACCCCTACTCCTCATGATAAGACAAGTGTGTTGGGTTCTTTTACATGCAGAGATTTGACGCTTGAGGCTTACGACTGAAGCTCCCTCAGACACGGGGCCGCCGGCTTTACATCACCATCCGAAATGACAATTGCAATCCCTTACAATGTGTATGAGCTGGGGATGATCTAGGATGGAACTCCAGCACACAGATCCACAGAATTTTATCCAGATGACCAAACAGCACATTGATGGCTGAAGGAAAATTAGATGATACAGATATGAAAATCTGCGGTGACTTACCCTCTGATGCTTTAACATCCTCCTGAATGGCTTCATTGATGACTTCATCAAAGTCGTCAAACCTGTACGAGATGTCCTTTCTGGTACGGCGCGACGTGCGTCTCTCTGCGATTGTCTTGACAGGTTTGTCATCGTCGTCGTAGTGATGGCGATGACGGTGGTGGTGATGTTGTTTCTTCCTCTTCTTGTGTTGGTGACCATGGCGGGGTCTGCTGCGTTCTACATCATCATCAACCAGCATCTCAGACTCAGGGTTGGGCTGGGAGAGAAAGAGCAGGCTGGAGTTAGGTTTTACATGTATATACAGACAGGCGTTACCTGAAAAGAAATATCACCCACATCCCTGAAGGAGCCTTGAGTATAATCTCTGACATGGGCTGTTTGTGCAATGTGGCTTCACCACGACATGTGTTTTTGGCCAAGCACACCGGGTCCCCCCCACTCTTTTCAACAAGTGTATTGGGCTCTTTTACGTGCTGACGTTTCACGCATGATACTTATTCCTGAAGCTCCCTCATATGTGGAACCGTTAGCTTTATGTCACCATCCAAAACGACAGATGAAAATGTGAGAACTGGGGCCAACCCTGGAACAAACCCCTCGTTCACATTTCTCTGTTGATGACTAGTGTTGATTTTCTAATCTATGTAGCCTCCTTGATCCAGCCAGTCTGTGTAATAGACGGAGAGGAGGCTAAAGTCCGACAGAGAGAATAACAGACACAGGCTAGATCAAGGAGGCTAAAGTCCGACAGAGAGAATAACAGACACAGGCTAGTTCAAGGAGGCTGTTTGGAGTAATTTTTCTTACGGTTATGTCACAAGAAGATTCTTTCTATTCATTGTGCTAACATTTTAGAACTTAATTAACCTTTTCCCTGCTGAAGTAGTCTTTCGGCACTAGGAATGTACAAGTTACAGGGTTAGGTAGAAGGGAGAAGGTTAAATCATGTCCATAAAAACTATCATGTAAAGCCCACCTCAGGAATGACGTTTTCCAGGCTGATCCCAACGTACGTCAATCTTTCCTTCCTTCGCTCTGCTCGTTTTTTCTTCTTCAGTTCCTGGTCAACTTCTGCTAAGGCTTCCCTCAGTTTACTAACTAGCTGCACCTAAAGAAACACAAATCAAAATATTTAAAATTTTCCATTAAACACAAGTTTATGTCCATGAATTAAGATAATCTTTTTTCATGCAAATAATTACATTCAATGGCCCTTTGACAACTTGATCATGTGAATGGGAGAGTACTTACATGTTCACAGCTTGGACAAAACCAGTCTCCATCTGGTATCATCATCAGAGGCGGGCGTAAACACGCCGTGTGATAACCACTGTCACATTTATCACACAGGAGGATCTGGGGGGAAACAATTATCACAATTATAACTCTCAAACACACTGTGTGATAACCACTGTCACATTTATCACACAGGAGGATCTGGGGGGAAACAATTATCACAATTATAACTCTCAAACACACTGTGTGATAACCACTGTCACATTTATCACACAGGAGGATCTGGGGGGAAACAATTATCACAATTATAACTCTCAAACATGCCGTGTGATAACCACTGTCACATTTATCACACAGGAGGATCTGGGGTTGGACAATAATCAAAGTTATAACTCTCAAACACGCCTTGTGATAACCACTGTCACATTTATCACACAGGAGGATCTGGGGTTGGACAATAATCAAAATTATAACTCTCAAACACGCCATGTGATAACCACTGTCACACTTATCACTCGAGTATGAGAATCATACAATTATATTTTCAAATTGAAAAAAAAGGAAAGTTTTGTTACCGATTTCAATGAATGCATTTTATAAGAAGAGCAGAAAATGGAGAGAGAACACGAGATTATAACTGCAGGGAATGCAATCAATATTGTCCTCCTCACACTACACTTAGTTCACTTTGTATACGCTTCAACTCGCTTCAGTATGACCATGTATGTATGTATGTATGTATGTATGTATGTATGTAAGTAGCTTAACTCACGTACCCATTCAGGATGATTGTACATGCCACATTTACTACACGGAGAGTCATCTTCAGTAGGGTATTCACTATCCTCCTCCTCCTCTTCCTCTGAACTCTCTTCTTCTTCTTCTTCCTCCGCCGACGATTCTTCTTCACTCGACCTGTCCTTCCTACGCCGCCCCCTCCTCTTGCCACTCCCTCTCTTCTCTCTGGCCTTCTTGACAGGTTTTGGGGAGGGGGGTAGGGACGGCTCAGATGGCTCTTTTGGGTAGGTGACAGGTTTCTTCTGCATGTGGTGGACAGTAACATTTTTGAAAAGCTCAATGAGGGCAACTTTTTGACACATTACTATTAGTATAGTTGACATTTTTACTTACAATTGTATTAGATTGCTAGATCCCTTTTTAACCGTAGTGTTAAAGTGGAATTCACAATGGGAAATTGTCATTCTCTTATCTTTTATCAACTATTTGAACGACAGAAGATCTGACAACCAGTTTTTTCCACCCTTATCAGTTTTCTGTTCTTCTTAATGTTTCACTTAGTGTCATGTCAGTCTGTTAAGCTAGTTTTAGCTAGTCCCGATGACTGTGACACATGGCCATACCACTTCAGTTTTCATTTCTTTACTGTATATTATAATGCCTATACTAGCTCACACATGGAGGCAAAAGATTACACATGTAGTACAAAAGACAGTGTTTTCTGCCGGTCTTGACTGACCTTGACTTCAGGTGTGTAGACTTGTGTCACAGCTTTCCTGGCCCGGGTACTTCTCCTGATGGGGGCGTTCACAGCGTCCTTACTGCTCTCGGAGTCTTTACTCACACTTCTACTGTCATCAAGATCTTCACCTTCTTCTTCCTTTGCGTCTAAATCTTCATCTCTCTCCTTAACTGGCTTCTTTGGGGCTTCTTTAAAGCTCTTTCTACCCCTCCTACCTCTTTTCCTGCCCCTTTGGGGTTTTGTGGTTTCTTCAGGAGTTTCTAGGTTATCTTTTTCAGTGGCCTCTTCCTTCTGGTCGTCTTCCGTCTCCTTCTCAGGGTGGTCACCTTTGTTCTCAGCATCTTCCGTTTTTGTGTCTGATTCTTTACTCTCTTTCTCAGTGTTCTCAGTTGTGACGTCAGGTTCTTTGCTCTCCTTCCCAGTGTTCTCAGTAGACTTTTCAGGTTGTTTGCTCTCCTTCCCAGTGTTCTCAGTAGACTTGTCAGGTTCTTTGCTCTCCTTCCCAGTGTTGTCCTTACTAGTACAAGAATCAACAGTCTTGTTCCCAGGGTCTTCTACCTCTTTGACATCAGGTTTCTCACTATCCTTCCCAGGCTGTGGACTCCTCTTACCATATTTGGTTACATCTTCCTCAACTGCCTCAGTTTCTTTCTCAGTTTCTTTGCTCTCTTTCCCACTGTTCTCACTCTTTGATGTAGTTTTTACTTCTCCAGAACTTTCTGCTTTTTCCTCCCCTTTTTCTTTCTCCTTTTCTTTGACCTCGCTCTCTTCAGGTTCGATCGTTGACCTTGACTCCTCAGTCTTTTTCCTCTCACTTCTGTCCTGAGTGTCATCTGAAACAGGATTGGTGGAGACCTGCTCCCTCTCACTAGTGGTCTTCATCTCCTTCCCGGAATCAGGTATCTTGTTCCCAGTGTCATCACCCTCTGACCTTTGACCCTCCCTGTCATTGGCTGTCCTCCCTCCTGCTGAATCAGTATTGCTGCTTGAATTGTTCAAAGTCTTCTTGGACAATATTTCTCTCACTTTATTCTTCGCTTCTGCAAGGAAAGAAATGTACACTTTGATATCAAGTTATTGAATCATCATCTTTCACTTAGAATAATACTTACCATAATTAGATTATACAAAGTAATCTTGAAATAGCTACAGAAAATGATCTCTTGGAAAACAGCTTAGAGTTAAACCAACTTTTTTCATACAAAAATAATGTGTTTTAACAAGATCTAGTAATGGTACCTTTAACTGCAGCAGTTTCTGACATTTCTTTACTTTCAGAACTTTTGTCGTCTTCTTTGCCTGTCCCGTCACCTTCTTTAGGACTCCTTCTTTCCTTCTCTCCATCGTTGCTGCCCGTCTCTCCCTGTACCTGGACACCCTCCATGCTGCTGCCCTCCCCCATACAGTAGTGTATCCTACCGTTTGCAAACGTTTGCAGTCCTACCGAAGGGTCCATGCTTGCGCTGACCACACACGGCGGCTCCGTGATAGCGTCTCTTTCGCACTTTATGGGAACGTCGCGCAAGATATTCTCAATCGAGTGGATTCCTTTGTGCACCTGGCTAACTGGTTTGGGCGGAGACTGATCCTGTTTGTCGCTGCCCGTGCTTGTTCCTCCTTTATCCTCTTTGGCGTCTGATTGGTTAGAAGATGTTGCGCTATTGGCACTCGCACCAGATTCTAACTTTGATTTAACTGTAACGCTTTCGTTTTTTGTGGATTCATCCTCGTTCTTTGTCATAGAATCATCTTCTTCTGTGGAGGACTTTTCAGGTTCTCGCTTCTCGACAGGTTCGGGTGTGACCTCTCTCTTGACGATGACACTAACATGTTGAGAAGTGATGGGTTTGTCTGTTTCCTCCTTGCTTAGCTTTTCATCTGTGGCTGTTTTCATGTCTTCTTTATCTTCCTTTGTTTGACTTTCCTTTTTCGACTTGTCGTCTGTGGCGGTTTTGACGTCCTTTTTATCCTCTTTTGTTTGACTTTCCTTTTTCATCTTGTCGCCTGTGGCTGTTTTTACGTCTTCTTTCTCTTCCTTTGTTTGATTCTCCTTTCTTGGCTTGGCATCTGTTTGGGCCTCCTCCTTGTTTTCCTTATCCTCATCTGCAAAAACATAATCAACAACTTGTTAGAAGCATTTTAGGGGGCAAAGCTTTGGCACTCATACTTTTCAAAAACTAACTAGACTCCTTTTGATCCATGGTATTACAATAAATTCAACTGTGAGAGATTTTCAACTACCGGTATAGCAAACTTTGGAAGCAGAAAATGTGTTTTTTTTTCCTGTGACAGGCATTGATGATGACAAAGTAGCAATCCAAACACAACAAAGACGACCTTACACAAGAAGACATAAATGGACACAACTCCCCAACCTCAAATATTCATGGCCACATCCACCAATTAAGCCATTAGAAAATAATTATACATACATTACATCATCAAATCTCATGTGGATGCATATGAGGTCCCACACAAAAGGACTTTTCCCAGAATTTCAGATATTCAAACCTTTGGACTGTCCTCTCAAAATTACCAAATACTACATCTGTGTAATATTTGATTCCGAACACCCAAGTTAATTAATAGCAATTTGTTTATTTTTTCAGCAATGTACAATTTCCAATTTCCCTATTTTGCAAATTACTAGTGTCCTGGATTACCATGATGCCATTTGTACCTCTTTTACCATAGAAATCAATTTCTGTAAATCTGAACTTTATGATTTTCTGCGAAATTTCATGACTTAAAACCACACATTCCAATTTTCCATGCCTGTCACAACCCAGTCTTAAGAAGATCCATTCCTATACATATGTATGCATCAGACTGTAAGTCTTGAAACTTTTGCAGTGGTTTTATTTTCATGGTTTTCATGGATTCCTGACAATGCAAACATGTCTAACTTATATATGACTAATGTTTTATAGAATTGTTTCAATTGCAAATCTTAAACACACGAAAAAAAATCTCATTTTCACCCCTACTGTGAATAAAACCAATGCAAAAGCATATGTATTTAAAGTATTTTCTATCACAAATACAGCCTAAGCTTTGTCCAAGCATTACACTTTTTACAGTAACTATCTGCTTACACAGTGAGTTACGATGGTGTCCCCAGATTGCCCTATGAGTAACTCACCATACTGACCATTGGTACATTTGTCCTTAATCTTACCGGCCAGACTGGCCTGGTCAGCGGACGAGGACTTATCCTCATCCTCCTCCTGGTCAGGAGTGTCCTTGCCTCCCCCCTCTAGCTCCGCAATGAGACCTTCCAACTCATCACGAGTTCTGGAATGGTGAAAAAATATATTTCACAGTGTATACATGTATGTCATGTCATTGGTGCATTCCTGACTATATATTATTATTAGTGTCCAATATGCATTTCAGTGAATGATAGTCAAAGCAAAGCAACGGCCACTCCAATGTTCAAAGCTGAAAGAACAGAAGAATATCTAAAACTTTCTAACAAAACACAAAGATGCTAAGTATACTTAAGCTACAAAATCTGCCCCCCTCCCCATGAAATATCTGACATTCCACATTTTCCAGGTGAACTGTCTAGATGTGCTTTTCTCACCTGCAGACCACCTGCCAGGTGGAGTTGTACTGGTCGTCTGGCTCCTCTCGGTACAGGTGCAAGTTCGTCTCTGCATCCTGACAAACAACAAGGTCAAACAACAAAGTCAAGGTCAATTTACACATACAGTACATCTCCACACTAAGATAGCCTTTTGGTACAAAATCTGTGTTTGTCAAGGGGTTGGGTAGCAGGGAGGAGGTTAACAATCATACAGGCAAAATTTAAAAGCTTGTTTTACACAAATTTATAACAAAAATAACTTACCATGTGGTAAAAATTAAGAATAAAAACCATCCTTGAAACTAGACTGTGTAGTACAAACTCCAAAGAGTCTGAAATATTCAAACAAAAATAAGTCTATGCAATCTTCTAGTTCAATATTCAATATAACATTCGACTATTTCCTACTAACCTGCATGTACCAGTACAACAGGCCATTTTTATCTCGTCCCAGCGGTTTCTCGCGCATGGCATCAGCTTCTTCCTTATTCACCACCTCGGCACGGAACTTCAGGTTGTCGTCAAACTGCCGCTCGCACAGGTACTGTGGGTCAAAGGTCACAAAACGGGGCGTCATTCAATGGAAACCCCCGTGCCAGTTTGCAGGTTTCCTAAGTTCGAAGGGGAAAATTGACAGCGAAAAACACAAAATATGAATGTTCTAAGATCTACAGTAGCTGTTACCTTGAGAAGTTTGAGCTTGATGTTAGGGTCCACCTCCTGGTACCCACCCTGCTCCATCTCCCATGCTGCAATCTGGGAGAACTGGCGGCACATCTGGGAACAAGGTAATCAACAGCCAAAATGGCAGGGTCATGATCAGATCAAATCTGAAGTAAATTTCCTGACAAATGTGGATTGGTACAATATCTAGATTCCAAGATGATAAAGATTTGAAGAGTCAGTGACTACTTACTGCAAATTCGTTTTCTACTTTTACTGTGGTTTTAGTTCATTCTAGGAGGGAAAGTGAGGTTTCTGCAGTGTTTTAAACTTGCAGTTGAAACAAATTGGTAGAATAGTAGTAATAAAAACACATATCACGGCATCATGATTTCATGTCATCGCAATAATAAAACCACCGCAAATGTTTCAAAATGTGCAGTAACTGTTGCAATAACGAGAGTTTCTGTTACCTTAACGAGGTACCTCTCCCACTTGTCCGAGGACACGCTCTTCCCGATCTTACGCATCAGCTTGATCTGCATCATGATCAGGTCTGGGTTCACTGGAACAGTAGGAAAATGTTAATATTGGCTCCACCTCTGAGGCATTACCAAGAAATATAACATTTCATTACCTAGCTGGAAATCAATTCATTTCTAAATTTTGGTCAAACGGTATATAGACATAATATGATATAAGTGTCCTACCAGTAAAGCTGTTATGCATTACACTTTGTCTTCAGAAAATTCAAGCGTTGCTATATTTTCTTTAGCCTAAAGTTTAGGGAGATGGGTTCTGGTCTACCATTTACAAGTAAGACTTTAGTTAACTTTTATTTTTTTCCTTGAGCGTGACCCGTATACGAGAATGTGTTTGTATGGATCTCAACCAATTCTAGCTCTAGCTGTAACGTTACATGAAAAAGAATCAGTTCGATACAGATCATTAAATCATCAAAACGTGTCCATCTACTGAAAAAAGTCTAACATCACCCACAAATAACTCATTGAAAAGTGAAAACCATCATATAGTATGTAGAAAACATTTGTGGAATGAGAATCATTGTTGAAAATTGAAATTGAAATCAAACAATATAACAAGAGCAGGAATAAAGACAAGCACAAGTGTATGAAAAATTGACAATACTTTTTTATGAATGTAAACAAAGCCATGTGGCCATCATATTATATAAACAAACAATGAGGGATTATTTTACTACACATATGGGGAAAACAAAACTTGTGGCTGAACAATTCCCAATTTAACAAGTAGTAGTTGGAAACTATTGTGTATACAAAAACTATTATTACCCAAGCATATAATCCCTGTAACACATGTATTTCTGTAGCAATATCATAAAGCATAGGAACTAAAATTGAATGGAAATGGTCTGGGTTCCCACAAATGTTTTTGTTGCGGCATTAGAGAGGAAACATACAAAAAGAATCAGTCTACAACCCAATTGGGATGCATAGATGAGAACTCGAGGCCACGAGAGTGCATCCTGTACCTGTAGGTGTGTACACCTGTGCCCAGGTGTCGAGTTACCTGCATGTGCTTGGTCTACCCATTCGCCCCCCTCCCCACCCACTTAATTTATCCCCATTCACACCCAAAACGGACATTTTTTCCACAACAGTGAAATTCAGCGCATAAATGGAGCTCAGAAACTCCACAAAACAAGCTCACGAGATCCTCAACAAAGCGAGGAAACGCGAGAATCCGTCGAAAATCTTGGTCATTATCATAATTATCCATTGTTTGGATCATACGCCGCCCCCCTCCCACACGCCTTTTTTTTCGAACCCAACTTCTGCGCGTTGAACTTGAAGTAGGGGCGTTATTTGGGAGACTTACGCCTGGTGGTGTCTTCCAAGGCTCTCTGGAGCTCGGCGTAAGACATCGGTGGCAGCCCCAGAGCCTCTCCGTAACGGCGGAGGAAGCCGCAAACCACCGCATAGTCGGGGTCCGTATCCACTCCTTTCTCAGGGACCGACATGTTTGTATATTGAAGCGGCTTTCCCGATTACCCAAATATTGTCGCTGTCGATCGAAAGTCAGCTGAACGGATAACGCAAAATTACTTCATGTTTAAACTAACATATTAAGGCGTAAGAAAAGTATTTCATGCTTTCTTCGGCTTATTCCTTAACGCAGGTATCAAATGGGACAGGGCTTTAAGAAACAAAGAAGTCAAGAAGATTAGAAACACCGCCTCAAGGTAAATGCATAAGTAGGTAGATCAGCCGCGTCATTTAGCGGAATGATCTTAAACTGCAAGCAAGGGTGTTGAATTATTGCGGACATCGGGTGTGCGGTTTTGCGTTACAACTTATCAGTGCTCTGTTTACTTTTGTATATTATTCTTGGCAACATGATACGTCTCTAAATCGCTCCGAGAATAACGTGAAGTTGTCTAATGGTATGTAACGTTAGGACTAAACAAGGAAAGGCACGGATTAACGTTTTATTTTGTAGAATAACAAGGAATAGACCTCACGATGTCGATAATACTCAATGTGGGAAGCTTGACTATGGCCTTGGTAACATTGGCCTTGGTTATATGGCAAACTACAATCGAATCATGGATTTTCGTCGTGATGTCATATTTTCCACTACGCAATCGGTGCAGGGTAGTTATTGTGACGTACTACCTAAATAGGTCGCCTTGTCCAGGCCTGGCCTAGTCGACACACGCGTCCTTTTTTTGGCGATACGTCGGGGGCGAGGCTAATGGTATAGTATTATATTTCATTCTGACAACCGGAAACCAGATGGCAACCGGAAGATGTGTCAGGGTTTATCTATACATTTTTGTTTTGACCACCAGCTGGATGACCCCAAGTGAAAGGCCCTGCCAGCAAGGGGAATATTTGCCCCAGTTTGTGCCACACCTTAGAGAGTCATGTCATGCAATATAGCGGATTTATAAACTTTCCTCATTATCTTCACCAAGAAGGTTATGTTGTGCCGAGCGTGTGTCTGTGTATGAACACGATGACTCGAGAATGCCTGAGTGCATTGTCTTGATAGTTGGTATGTCGGTAGGTCATCTGGAAATGTTTTTGAGCCCCCTATTTTGCGTGATTAATTACTGCAAACATAATTTAACTGTAGTGTACTACTGAAGTACTTGTCTGTCATTGACCGACGGTAACCGGACAAATACAAGCTTCAACTTTTCGACCTTTAAAACAACTCAGCGTTGAACGAAGGGGTGGAAATTTCCACTCCTCGAGGCGGTTGTGTTAAATGTGTGCGATGAAGTGTGCAAAATCAACCTATAGGACAAATCACGTTTCAAACCTTGAACATGTTGCAAATATGTACGTTCATTAAAGATTAAAACGACCCATAGACTATTCAACAATGATATTGACTACAATCATCTGACATTTCGTTACTTTTATTACGTAGACAATATTGTAGTGATGTCAGATCTGGTATTTGGTGCTTTATTCAATGCAATTCTAACAACCTGAATCAGTTATCGTTAACCCAGCTATATCATCTCTCCATTGTCGCACACAAACAATCTAGTTAGTTTGTATTTAAGGGTTACTGATAGAATTGATTCTATTGGGTCTTCCGTTTCAGTGTTCCAGTGTTGAATTTGCATGCATAATCAAGTGGGTTCATTGTCCGGGAGTGGATAGACAGGTTGGACAAAACGTCCGACTGTTGGTCATATTAAAATCATTTGTCATAGTCTATTTTAGGGAGCATTACCCAAAGCATTGAAATTTTTCTTAAGTACATTCTATGTTTTTTTGTAGCAAAATCTATTTCTAACCAATTGATTATCTAACGATTTTAAGGGATTTTTTATTATCTGTACTAACTATGATTCTAAATTGATATAGTTCGGATTATAAATTGGTTAGGTTGTGAGGATTGAAAAAATTTCAACTGTTCCCATAACTTAACTGCTTTCATACTTAATTTTCGTTAAACTTTCTTGTCACGATTCATCACGCAATCCTTATTTTTAGCGATACTACACCCTTATACTACGCCATCGGTCACAGTCATACATGGTTCAATTATTCAGTTAATAACCGGAAGAATGAATTATCTGACAGGTAATGCTTGGATATGATTGTTTCTTTGTCGCCTTTTTCGTCGTCTTACGTCGTCTAATCTGACAGATATCGTATTTCACACTTGTTGGTATATTTTACCGGTTGAAAATTCACGACAGTGACTTGTTTAGTCTCTTGAAAATTGTACATAAACTAAAAGTACCCCTACGCTTACTCCTGAATGAACTCGACCATGACCCAGTATAGGTGTGTCTCGGCAGTGACGTTATGGCTAGCCGTGTTCTATTTTTGACGTAGTGAAGTGTAGTGACGAAAATGTACAAATAGGACGTGTCGTTGGGATCTGTACCATTTTGACGCCTATAAGATACGTCTCAGTCGAATCGTTGAGTGCTCTACGTCAGCTTGCTGAGCAATTATTTTACTATCTAATTCGAGCCGAGAAGGGATTCAACTATCCATGGGGGACTGCGATGGGGGTGGGGGCGGTGACTGCGGTGGAGGCGGAGGGGGCTGCGACAGTGGCGGAGGGGGTGGCGGCGGAGGAGGCTGCGACAGTGGCGGTGGTTATGGCGGAGGAGGCTGCGACAGTGGCGGAGATTATAGCGGAGGGGGCTGTGACAGTGGCGCGGGTTTCAGTGGAGGCTTCGTCGACCGTTCGGGAAGGTTCGTCAGCTCTAGCAGTCGCAGTCGGACAACAACACCTTACCGACACACCTCTGCCAATGACGCACTAGGATTAAACGCACGGGGATGTGCCATCATTGCAATCTGTTCTGGTATATTTATTTTGGTACTTGGTTCTTACTGCATGTGGCTCGGAGTCGGATTGAGCCGCATAGTAGTGCTTTTTGTGGCTTTGGGATCGGTGATTTTGTGCCTGGCTATTCTATTAATCGTCCTGGGAAGTTGCTATATTTACAAGCAGTCCAAAAACGCTGAAAATCAGACTGGAGGGCCACCGGTACAGACGGTGACATCTGCAGTGCCCCAGTCGAGTGTCCCAGCCACGGCCCACACCGCCATGATGTACCCAACATCAGGTACGGGCCCACCGGGAGGCCCTGCACCTCAACCCGGCACGGTCGAAGGGGCAGCTCTAGCCCGCTGGGCCCAGTACCAACATCACTCTATTCACCCGTCAAGGTACCGTTTCTTCTTACCTTCCTAGATCCCCAACCGGCTGGCATTTTCCATGTTTAGATATCTTATCTCACGATAAAGTTTGGCTCATAAGGTTCACAAGCAAAACAGGTGGACATCACGAAATGCAAACGCATCTTGCAGTAAAATAGCAGTGTCTTGAAAAGACGTGAAATGTATGTTTACATCCGGTACACAGCCGGCAGGTTGACCTGTATGTTTATACATGTATTTGTTACACAACAGGTGAGTTTGAAAAATTCCCAAGCTCCGCCACAGTACTCAATTTCATGTCATATGTCATGAAATTCCATAACCTTTCGAAGTTGATGTTGGGTCCTTAAGAACTCAAAATCAATTTTCGTTCCATCTAAAAAGTCCCCAGCAAGAGCCTTTTGAAAAAAAAAACCCTAAACATTTGGACTCGGATATTTATGGGGTCAAAAAGGCCGCTTCCTAATAGACGTGTTTCTTTAAACGAAAGTTTATCGAAAGTTACTGTCTGTGACCTTACTTTCTTATTGCTTGTGTTCTGAACTTGCCATATTCTTCATCACAGTTTGGCACCAGAATATACGCCGTCTGGATGGCTGCACCCAACAACCGGCGCCCAACCACCCCCTCCGGGACTACACCTCCCAACCAGCGCGCAACCACCTCCTCCGTATCCGGGACTGCACCTCCCAACCGGCACGGAACCACCCCCTCCGGGACTACACCTCCCAACCGGCGCGCAACCACCTCCTCCGGGACTACACCTCCCAACCGGCGCGCAACCACCTCCTCCGGGACTACACCTCCCAACCGGCGCGCAACCACCTCCTCCGGGACTACACCTCCCAACCGGCGCGCAACCACCGCCTCCGTATCCGGGACTGCACCTTCCAACCGGCTCACCGCCACCCCCTCCGCGGGACTATACCTACCAACCGGCGCGCAACCATCCCTCCGGGACTAAACCTACCAACCGGTAAACGACAACTCCTTCCGGGACTGCACCTCCCAACCGGCACACAACCACCCCCTCTTATACCTAGTACCTAGCTAACAACGGGCAAGCAACCACCGCTCCGGGACTACACCTACTAGCTGTACCAACGGACACGCAACCAACCCCTCCGGGACTACACTACAACTGGCGCACAACCATCCCTCTAAGACTACACCTACATGTACCGACCAGCGCACAACCATCCCTCCGGGACTAAACCTACTGTACTAACGGGCGCCCAACTAACCCCTCCTGGACTACGCTACAACCGGCGCACAACCATCCCTCTAAGACTACACTGGCTACCGACCGGCGCACAACCATCCCCTACGGAACTACACCTACGTATACCAACCGGCGTGCAACCACCCCCGCTACCAACTGACGCGCACCCATCCCTTGTGGACTGCATCCACCAAGGGGCACACAACCACCCGCACCGGGACTACATCTACCATCGGTCATTCAACCAACCCCTCCGGGACTACACTTGTAACGTACACGCAAACTCCCCTACTAGACCAACAGCCCCGTAGCAAAAAGAGGGAAGATAAACAACATGGCCTCTGAGCAGGACACCCCCCTCTTCAGTGAACCATCAACACAGACACGAACATTTCTATGATGTGTTTTATATGTTTTAATGCATACATGTATACCAGCATACTTATGTATATGGCTATACTTACTTCTATAGCTCCATGTACCTGAACATAACCAACAACTACAACAAGGTATATCTTTGTTTAGGGATGATAAAGACTTCGTTGAGACTTTTCTAGTACAACGTTTTACAATTCATATTGCCATCGCATTTCACTAGTGATATTGTTTTCTTCATATTTTGAAATGGTATCATCAACGTTAACTGATAATGTACAAAGCTGTAACGAATCACTGTTAGATGACAAATAATTGTCTAAACTCTGATATATGTCTAATGTAAACATTGGTGTATCACTGCAACATTTCATTGGGGCAGTATCGTTATCACTATTTGGATATTCTATCAGAAAATGAGATAAGCAATAAACATGCCGTCACCCACTTAATGAAGTGCAAAAAAGCCATTCTTAATCAATATGTTTTATTGAAATCTAAGCATTAGAAAGGGGTAAAGAGTATACAATACACTATGCCGCATTATTTACCAACATGACATCTAGAATGGTATGTTCAGTTAATTAGTTGGCATATTGGTTTATTAAGCATTATCACATTAAAACATTGTCACATTAAGATGCTCTTTAGCCAATTTAGGGGGCTAATCTTTCAGGGCTCATTAAACAATACAACAACATAATACATACACCAGATATACACATATATTTAAGTACATATTTACATATAAGTACAGACTTAAGGATAGAGGTCTAGATCAGAGAACTAATTATAACTGAATAATCGAGTTGATGATTATTGTTATGTAATTCACCCTTTTGTCAGGAGGGAATAGTAAGAAGAAAATTGTAGTATTTCTGGGGGGGGGGGGCGAAATATAACCTACCCACCATAGCCTTTCAATGTGGTGTTACACTCTCTATGTACAGTGTAGCGACAGGTGCCCAGGTGTGGTTCCCATGAACCAGTAAACCTTTGACTTCTCGACCTTCGACTTTTGACGGCTTACCTAATCCTGTCAAACCAGTTTATTCCAGTTCGGTCGACTTTGGCCACTCCCATATTCCAAACTGACCAACCAGACAAAAATGTTAAACATCTGACCAATCAGATCAAAATTCTGTCAATCTCGCTGGTCTCTGTCAGTCCTGGGGGTAATAAGCACGAGGGTCGAAAGAACTGGAGAGCCCGGGGAAGACGGACGGTTGGGTTGAAAGGCAAATAGGGGGTCTGAGGCATCGCCGCGCCGCATATTCAACAGAAAAATTCAGAATCTTGGTCTTGGTGGGTTTCGTTCATGTAGGAGTTCACTACCTTTGTGAATGAACATTTCCACCTCTGAACAGGTAAGTTAATCTCTTGTTTAGTTAGCTTACCGTCCTCCGAGGTTCATGTACTTTGCTATGTACTGCTGTGTGGTTGTTTAGAATGCATTGTTTACCCGTTACAATACAAGATGGATTTCCTTATGTGTATGCCAGTGTTGGTGTCTAGTACATGGATCGGTTTTGAAGACTGATCGTTCCCGAGTGTGAGATCGTAGCCTCAGCTTTGTGTGATAGTACTAGATGAAGTACGATTGTAATTTTTGACAAGTCGGGGTTGAGTATATCGAGCCCTGGTTATATCTAACGTTATATGGCTATTCATTTGTCATTTTCAACGGTATGTCTAAACTTTGTCACCATGGTTGACAAATCAAAATTAACCGTCGTTTTATGGTTCGGAGTTGTTCGCGTGAAAGGTTCTGCCTGGCTCTACTTGTGTTTTGCCCTTGCAAAAGCACTTTATCTTCCCTCACGACTCTGAGGTAGAAAATCTGTGAAAAAAATCACTGCACGGCCACTATTTATATTAGCAGAATAGGACTTATAGACTGATGCAAAAATCAGAAGTTTCGGTCGTGGGGAAATGTGAAAATGAAAAGACCCACTGAAAGCGGTGATGTCATGTTTTAGTTATTCCCCAAACTGAGTTTCGGTCCGGGGCTATAGCAGTAGCCGCGATTTTTATCAGGCCCGGCTGAGAGGATAAAAATCGCGGCAACCCCTAGCCCCGACCGAACCGACCGAAACTATGACATCACCGCCTTAAGTGGGTGTTTTCACTTTCACAATCTAGACCAATCATAGCTGGACATGTACTTGCTTAGGTCATACCAAGGTTGTGCAGGGAAGAAAGCTGGTTGATTGTATGCCTCCGTTTTGAACCAGCGCGAGCCTGCCTTGAATATGTATGGCAGTATCATAATTCTGAGAGCTGATTCATACAACAACTATGAAAATATGACCTGCTGGCACGGGCCATTCTGTGTTATTGTATCTGAAGAACGCCCCTCTTGTAAGATGGTGCCGCCCGGCAGTGACAGGAAGAGGTTAGTTTACCCGTTACAGACTTGAACTTGTTCTTTTGTTGTGTCTTTTGCCGCGACAACACAGGTCAAAAGAAGCAACGAGCAAGAAGAGATGGCTTCTGAATTCGAAGTAGGCATCCAAGGAAGTAACCCGATTGCTACAGGTAAGAACTGCGACAGTGCTAACGGAGAAGTAAAGAATCCTGATCCAAAGCACCAGAATACAGCATCTGAAACAACGCCTGCATCAACTGTCAACGCCATGTCAGGCAAGCAACCGAACCGGGTCACAACCATACACGAGGACATAAAGGTGAAGAATGTACCAAATGTGCAGGTGGGTTACTCCAATGTCATCAGCACAACGTCCTCGACTGAGAGTCAAGATTCAGCTGCTGTTGGTACCACAACAACCCCACCGCAGTCTGCTGTGAACCCCAGTGTTGCTGTCGGTGCCACAACACGCCCACCACAGTCTTTGGACACGAGTGCTGACCGAGTTGTCGTGTACCGAAAGATAGAGATAGAGAACTGTGTTAATGTGCAGTTTGGGCACATCAACAAGATGACGATAAAGAAAGCGACACCACAGGAAGATGGTAGGCAATATTCATTTATGTGTGTTGATGCATGTAACGTTACATGTTTTATAACATATTACCATTGCACTATAATTATGTTTACCTCCATGGAAGGGAAACATATTGTTTTTGCTACGTAGCAACGTACGTTTCTTCTCCTTCTACCGGTTCCAAACAAAGAGGGTCAACGACCTGAACCAGACGGCTGTCCCCATGGTTACTGAAGGTGTACATGTAGCTGACACCCTGTGGTGTTCAATTACGTAATGTATTAAGTGCTGGAGCCCCCTCACCATATATACACCCCCATGAAACTCCTTACGGGCCGTACCCGGTCTTATGGGCCGTGCCCGGTAAAAATATGGGCCGTGCCCGGAAATATGGGCCGTACCCGGTAAAAATATGGGCCTTACCCGGAAATATGGGCCGTACCCTGTACCTATGGGCCGTATCCAATGTCGGACATCGCCCGGCCACAGTGCGTAGTCGCGTGAAAGTCGCGTCTAGATACCCTGTACCGCAACGATACACAATCACACATAGCCTATGCTCTGTCAAACATCCCTGGCCACCTCTCTGCCGAGTGGCGTTGTACTTAACACAGGTTTTGAAACAGGATATGTGTTTCTCAGAAACTGTGTAAAAGGGATCACACTTCCAAATTGTTTTATGTCTGTTACAGCACACCTGTTTAAAAGGACCGTGCTATTAGTTTTATAACTCGATCAGAGTCAATCAAAGCTCTAGTGTGTTTTTTTTTCCAGAGAAAATTTTTATTAACTGTACAACTTTCTATCCTAGCAATTGTGAAAATCTGCAGCAAACTTGACATCGATCCCAAAAAGGAAGACGACATTTTTGAGAGACTGAGTGATGTCACAGTTCGGAAGCAGTTTGCCAAAAAGCTGGCAGAAAGATTTAACATGACCTGCAACATAAAAACTGCTATAAAAGGGTGCATCTTGCTGGAGCTGGAGGTTCCCACCGAGGCAGATCGGCTACAGCTCATCCGAATGGCCAGAGACGGGACGTTCCAGCAGGTTTTCCTGGAGACGTTCCTACCAGAGTTTGCAGCCGAGGGAAGGGCAGTGAGCATGAACTTGGCCATCGGCGTGAGGAACCCTTCAAAGGCCATGGTGGAGGAACTGCAGGGGACTGTGGCATCAAGCAGTGAGTGTCATTCTCATTAATGATGTTTCATTCATTCATAATCTGGGACAACTGGTGTTGGAATATTGTGCAAAATTGCCAAAATATTTCAATCACTATTGTGAATAAGTTATTTGAGTGTAGTTATACATGTAAGGTTTAAAAAATTCTATAAAATACAGAGTAGTGTACTACTCTGGATGTGTATAATGAAATACCATGGCAATGAATATTTATGTATCTCTTGTTTTCAAAATAGACAACGAAAATGTGGTGGTGGTGGAAATTCCTGCAGCTACAAACAACCCGGCGTTGGCAGCACCCAAGCAAAACCAACCGGAGTCAACTGAAGGAGAGAATTCCAAGCTGTCGGAAGACTTGTCAGAAGGTTCTTATGATTTTCTTTCCTTTCAAGTGTTCAAATTCACTGCGGCATAGGCATTTTGTCTCAAGCTTCCTCCACTTCACAATAATTTCCAAAATGAATTATGTTGCAATTTTTGTATCCTGAGACCAGATAAATTAGTCATTTGCTGAGGTCCGCAATTGCAGATTTCAAGAACTGATTTGTGTGTGAAAAAAGGAGTGTGGCAAGGCACATTTTATACTATAGCCAAGGAGTTTCTAACATAACTCCTTGCCCAAATTGAACAGCGATGAGATCATTCCACCAAAGCAAAGGATAAACTCCAGACAGTATCAACGAATTTCCATGATTCTTTGGCAAGTGCCTAAAATTCTTTGTGTGAAATTGAATTATGATAAAAGCACATGACAACTCGGTAGCTAGCAGAAAATAAGTGGGGAGGGCAAACTATTAGTCTTGATACTACATTCGTATGTTATTCAAGTTCTAAGATATTTGTGTAACCTTACTAATGGCCATTACTATATGTCTTGCAGCATACCAAAGTCAACTCAACTTAGAAAATGGTAGCAAGGGCGCTGAGAAGGATGATGAGACTCCATTGTGGACAGCAGCACAGGTAGGCAACCTCCCTACAATACAGATGCTCATTGACAAGGGTGCTGATGTCAACATGGAAGACGAGGATGGACAAACTTCAGTGTGGGCGGCATCTAAAAGCGGCCATGCAGCTACAGTGGAGATGCTCATGGCTAAGGGTGCTGATGTCAACAAGGCAGACAAGAAAGGGCGGACTCCACTGTGGGTGGCAGCACAGAATGACCATGTCTCAGTAGAAGAGAAGCTCATCACGAAGGGTGCTGATGTCAACATTGCAGACAAAGAAGGAAGGGCTCCACTGTGGGTAGCAGCGCAGAATGGTCACATTCCTACAATAAAAACGCTCATCAGTAAGGGTGCAAATGTCAACATGGCAGACAAAGAAGGACGGACTCCACTGTGGGTAGCAGCACAAAAGGACAGCAACCTATCAACAGTGGAGACGCTCATCAGTAAGGGTGCAGACGTCAACTTGGCAGACGAAGATGGACGAACTTCGCTGTGGGTAGCAGCGCAGAATGGCTGCTTCTCTACAGCAAAGCTGCTCATCCGTAGAGGTGCAAATGTAAATAAAGCCGACGACCACAGCCAGACTCCATTGTGGGTAGCGTCCCAAGGGGGTCACCTTCAAACCGTAGAGTTACTCTTCAGTAAGGGTGCAGACGTCAACACTATGGACGAGGATGCCCAGACTTCGCTGTGGATAGCAGCTCAAGAAGGACACCTCCCTGTGGTAGAGATGCTGCTACGTAATGGTGTAGATGTCAACATGGCGGACAAGGATGGCCAGCCTCCACTTTGGATAGCATCCCAGGAAGGCCACCACTCTGTGGTAGACAGGCTCCTCAGCAAAGGTGCCGAGGTCAACGTAGCAGATGTCGACCACCAGACGCCATTGTCAGTGGCAGCACAATGGGACCACGTCTCTGTCGTAGAGAGGCTCCTCGGAAAGGGTGCAGATGTCAACATGGCAGACAAGGATGGCCGGACCCCACTGTGGATAGCTGCACTGAAGGGCCACCTCCCTACCGTAAAGATGCTCCTCAGTAAGAGTGCAGATGTCAACAAGGCAGACAAATATGGCAAAACCCCTCTGGGAATAGCTCTGCAGTTTGAACAGTACCATACAGTAGAAGTTCTCCTCAGTAATGGCGCAGTCGAAGTAGCAGACACTAGTGGAGGAACACAGGCACTCTTGCTCATCCCTCACAGCATAGAACGCTATATGAGGAGAAAAGGTAATGATGTTAACAGGGCAAATAAAAGAGGCACAGGTCCTACAGATGTGGCAGCAGGCATGGGTCTGTCAGTTGTTGTTGGAGGTGTTCGTTAATGAACTACTAGATAAGTTCTAGATTGGCACGAAGGTTATCTCTAACTGAGTCTAACACATGAGGATATCTACATTGCAGATCAAAATTTGATGTCAGACTAGGGGACCTTTAATGAGAAATGTTCATGTCAAATGATCTATTGCAACAGGTTGTGTACACATGATGACTTCCAGCCTATTTATCTGTCTTCTTGCATTCCCTGTTTACATATCTAGATTTGTTACTGCTATAACATTATATGTGGTCACCTTGTTTTCAATTTTTTTGTCACTTTTTAAATTTTTTTATACATGCAGAACTGGATCTGTATTGTTGTTGATATTGAAGTATAACTCAAATAGTAGCTAAAATGATAAGACAATAGTTGCCATGCTTGTTTGTGTTAACTAGAAATTCTATTGTAATAGTTGAATGTACCACCGAATTGTAAATTTTAATGCTTTTGATTTCAAGTCTTTGAGTACATTGTATATAAAGTAAGTTGTATTTTTCAGAGGCTAAATCAATGTCTTGTGCCTAATACTGATAGCCTGCACTTTGTCCATCAGTCTAAGTATATCTGTCAGCTGATGTATACAATGTATTGATAAGTATTGATCTCGCATAAATAGCTTTTTGAGTGTGACTAAAGTTACATTAGTGTGTTGTGCCTATATATAATGCAGGTAAAACTTTTGACAATTGTGATATTGAAAAAAAATAATCTTCTTTGTATCCGGAGGTTTATGAAGTAGTGTTAACGTTAGTTATCGTCCGGCTCACCCATATTATGGTATGAATACTTTTGTCATTACATGTATGGATACTTCATGTTCCTTTGATCATATATGTCAAGGTATGTTTGCGCTTACCTGACAATATACAGCACCTGCTCCTTATATCCATATTTGTTTGGATGCTTCTACTCCTTTGAAAGAATTTGCGATTCAGTGTGTTTGCTATGAATTGAAACTTGACACTTGTTTAAAGTAAGATCCATTTTGAAATATAATCATTGATATTAGGAACTTTGAATTTCGTACGACCTTTTGAAAAAGGACTTACTAGTTGAATATTACATATGCTATGGAATTGTTGCACAAAAACAGTAAGAAACGAGTCTGTGCAACACAAATCTCTGTGAAGTAATTATGGCGTTTGCGGTGCTGGCTAAGGTGTTTGATACCCTCTTTATCAGGAATAAAAACTTCTTTAAACCTATTTCCATTTATGTCCAGGTATTTGTTTATTATAAGCCTATGCTATAGCAGAGTAGCAAGCCGGAGCCTAACCTCTGCTTGGAGAGTAATTAATTTGCCTAATCTTGAACAGGCTACTATTAGGCCAACGACAGCTGATTTAATGGTTGTACCACACTACCTTCAAGATGGGGGTGTCTTTTATTCTGAAAATACTTCTACGGTGCTCAACATCGCCATGTTTCATCGGGACCACAGTTACTATCAACATGCCAGAATTAAAAATAATACGTCAAAGGATATCTTGAGTTATAGCTGCGAAAAAACAGTACCCCTGTCGGAGGTCACTGACCTCCTTCCCGGAGGTAATGAATTTATCATGCAATACCCAGTTTAATCGCAAAAGTTAGTGTAGGTTTGTAGGTGACATCATTATGTTTAGATTTCAACTCTAGATCCAAAACAAAATCGTTAGCTCCCGCAGAAGTTAGTTAGTAATACAGACAGTAGCTCCAAATTGTCTCTGTAGAGAATTAGAACTTTACTCTCACACCTAGCGAGAAGTTAGAGAACTGCAGTCAATTTGAGTTCTTCCTTGTGTCAGACGATTGACATGCGGTGTCACCCGCACGTGGCCACCTTTTCACATCCTGGACATTGATTTACTGACGTGACATAATTCACTATCTTTAGGTGGGCAAGTGTTGAGCTCAGTACCCTCACCGGAAAGTGAATAGACGTGAGATATCTGTGTCCAAAATAGTTGTTGGCGGTCCAGCTAGACTCAAAACAGATCAAACTGTCTTTACCCTTTAAATGAAATCTTCAGATGTCAATCAGAAGTATTCAAAGTCACGGTTCTGTCTGGGTTGCGCATGACTGGTCGCACGTAAGCAAAGCAGAGGTCAAAGTCAGGAACGTAGAAATTTTACATAATAATTGTGTAGGAGGGCAAATTGTAAAGATGCGTATACACCTGTTTTGTCCTACCTTTCACAATAAAACAGTAAAACTAAATAGTCTGTCGGAAACATAAAGATATCAAAATGCAGTAAAACCTGGATCGGTCAACCACTCAAGGGACTGAGAAAAAAATGGTTGTGAGGGGGGGGGGGGGATGCTCAGGATAGAGTGTTGATCAACTATATGACGAACGGGAGTGTTTTAATGCGGCTTGTGACTGGAGGTGGTTGTCTGCGCCAGGTGGTTGCCCAACCAGTTTTGACTGAATCATTATCAATTTCTCTCTCGGAGAAGTTCATAGAAGTCAATCAGAACAGTATGTACTGTAAAAGTGGAAATGTTCGCGGGGATTTGATTTCCCGGTTGAGATCAAATGGAGTGTTCGCGGTGGTTTTAAATGCGCGGTTGAAACAAGGGGGTAGTGGGATCGACAACAAACATTTTCCAAGTGGTTTTAAGTTCGCGGTGAAGATATCGGTACGAAAATAGAAAGAAAAAAGGCGAACATTTCTCCTTTTACACTATATCAAAGTGCCAAACCTTGGCTTGACAAAATACCATTTGTGCAATGAAGCAAAGACTTCCGGATTCAGTCCAACTTGTAGCCTGAATGGACGAAAGTTTCCCTATCACCATCACGTTTGTAGATAAGAAAAGTTGAAGTTACGCGGTGAAAAGTTCAGTAGATATGCACACCACGTTTAAACGTCAAGAGTAACTTGCCTCAAATCAATAAAGGATGCTTCTACGAAACGTAACTGGTGGCATATAATTATAGAAAACTTAGGATTTAGTTATATCACATGGAATAACAAACGTCCGATTTCTTCATGTTTCCAAAAATTATTTATTTATTTCTGCATGTTTCGTTTGCGATGGTCTATGAACGCGTAAACGCTTGTTTCAAATATAAGTTTTATTCTGAATCAAATGCATCCATTGTGATATCTAATTTACTGGTCTTGAGTTACTAAGAATATAGTAATATCTCAGAAATGAATGGGAACTTTGGAAGGATCATATTCCATCCAGTCATCACTTGTTTGTAGAGAAAACTTCCAGGGGTCACACCTGGGGTTTTGGTTGTACTTGTACTTGGGGCGGTGCCGAGGTTTGTGTTCTGCAACGTAAAACATGTCAAATACATGTGTATATTATACTTAGGGGACGGTTCAGAAGTTAGAGTGGGCGAAATGATTCTAGACGTAAACCATGTAGAAACATATGTTGTAACCTTTTAAGTTAGAACGTGTTTAATTTGTGCAATGTTGTAACGAATTTTCTTCTTGTATCGTTCGGATCCTTTTGTCACCAATTCTGTGCTTTTTGTATCCAATATTGCCAATATTTCCCATATTCAGTTACCCTTTAGCAATCTGTATTGGGTCACCCCTAACGTCTTGGTGCCGAAAAAAAAATGAAAATAGCAAATGTAGTTATTCTTAGGTTACAAAACTAATGAAACTTTCAAAACGTTAACTTTTTTTATCGCAGATCATTACCACAACATTTTGCTAGAGACTTGATAAATCATATCAATGGACATCTATTTGCCTACTTCGACAGATGTAGCAATAGATTATCATCAATGTAAAGACAAATATTCTCTGACTTATAATGATAAACTGTCTGGGGAGAAAACAGTTACTGTATATTGGGGAGATGCTGCCTTGTGCAATAACATATAATGAGTGACCCCCATGTGCAGTTCTCTCTGTGGCAACGTTATCTAGATTTCACTACGGTCCGGTGACAACCCAAATGTGTTTTCCCTTAGCGAGACCCAGCTCTAGTATCTAAAGCACGTAGTGTAGACCCCCACACGCCACAAATCAACTCGCACCCACCGGGATGGCTTCGTGGAAAGCCGCGATAACAACCGTGGCGTTCCTCCTGGTGCTCGGCGGGGGAACATGCGAGGAGTACCGAGTACTTATCATGATGACCACGACGCGTCACGACGCCGACGGAGACGTGGAGCTGTACTTCAGCGCCAAGAGAATGGCAGCAGGAGCCATCATGGCTATCGACGCCGTCAACAACGACCCAAACTTACTTTCGGGTCACGTTTTAAAGTATACTTACGTTGACACAGAGTGCGATCCAGTACAAGGTACCGGGCAAGCTCTGGAAAACATTTTCAACGGAAGCTACAGCGGTTTCATCGGGCCTACATGTTCCCAAGTCTGTAGACCAGTAGCTAACCTAGCAGCGTACTGGAATCTTCCAGTCTTTACCCCTCTCTGTAACGCCATAAGTATGCACGACAAAGAACACTTTTCAACGCTCGTGCGATTTTTCGGGCCTGCTATAACGTGGGGGAGTTTTTACGTGGGAGTTTGTAGAAGGTTCGGGTGGAATCGTTTCGCTGTGGTGAGTCACTGGGACATCGGGTGGACCATCCCCGCCAACGGGATCGTAGAGTACTCCGAGGAGCTGAACATGACCGTCTCGTCCTACCACGTACTTGGTCAGGACGACAGTTTGGAAAAGGTCCTGACACAGGCGACAAGACATGCCAGAAGTAAGTCCCAAGACTACAAAGCATTCGTACTAAATTTAGAACTGCTTGATAGGTACGAACTGTGAATGTCTTCTGCATGTAGACGATGTTACATAATCGACAAATATTGTAGATAACAAGAAATGAAACAAACTTTTATTGCGAAACAGTAGACATATCGCTGTATTGAAACGACACTTATTAATAAATTAATCTGACTAATATTGAGCACGTATATAGCATGTAACAGTTATAAATTCACAGCTATTTGATGCATATACATACGAATCCGCAACACATGTATTCATCCAGAAAAAAGAACTCCACTCTAACTTATTCCCAAGCCATACTCACAAGCTGCATTTTATCCTGAAAGTCTAAGACAGCTTCTGTCATTGATTATGGTATTCTCAGAAGTGGAATGTCCTGTCAAATCAACATTTTAGGCTCATATTTCCATCACATCAGCCCTCTTCGGTGATAACATTTTCTAGTGTCATTTCTGTCAGTTCTCTGTGATTATACCATCAAATTCAAACTCTAAACATGAACCAGCTTCCCTCCCCAAATCACTCGTAACACTTTGCAGTCCTTAACTGAAAAATCTAACTTGACGATAAAAATAAATTCCTGCTACTGGAATCAGGCTTTGGCCGTTTTGAGCTTCTTTCAAGATCTTTCAACCTGGCAGGGGCGTAAAGTCTGAAAGTATTTCATGATGTACGAAGTAAAATAAATAGAGATGCTTCTGTTTACGAAGCAGGGATGCCTTGCACGCTACGGTGTTTACATTATCACATCGTAAAGTACGAAATTCGAGCTCGAACTAATCTAGATGTGTGTACACTGTTTCTAATCCAGTTACGTGATGTATGATACGTTAATTACCTGTCAATGAACATCAGAGGAGGCTTACTGACAAGGCTTGACAAATTACTGTCGTCTTACTTGTGTGAAATGTTTGGAAAGGTAGTCCTATTTACGATGTGAGAAAGACACTGTACATGCGAATGTGACAAGCTATTCCCAGTGTTGACATATTTGAATGTTGGCCCTAACAGGCTCCAATGTTGCGCCCTTGTGAGAGTCACCTTGTACCTATTTTCCCGCTCTTCTCAAAAATGAGAACCTAGCTCCGGCTAGGGAAGTCCTCTCGGATGGAACGTAAAGCTGAGGGTCCCGTGTTTGAGTTGAGCCACCGTGACTGAGCGTGTTAAAGAACCCACTACACTTCTTAAAAAGAGTAGGGGTCCTTTCCGGTGTTTGTGGATCAAACCTTACAGTCTGGGCCGGGTTGACACCTTGAAAGGTGACAGTCACCTGTTATGACAAACCTTCCACAAATGTGGTAGTTCTCAATTACAAATAAATACCCTCCATAGAGACAGCAATGAAAACCAAATGTACCAGTTTGCGTACATCAATGTCTTAAGAAGTTAGAAGAAGTTGAACCAGTACATATAGTAATATAAAGTAGTTTTAATTAATACATTATATATTATGTAGTTAGATAGCACGTTAATGGTTTAGACATCACTGTAATTATGCATTGGTCACCACGACCTGTACTTAGTTTGTAAGAGTATCAACGTGGAATAAGGTCTTTCATCTATTAATATTTCGTCCTTTTCGGTTCTCAGTTATTTTGCTGTCCGGTCCCGGAGCCCTTATCCGCCGCCTGATGCTGATAGCGCACGACCTGGGTCTGACTGGAGGGGACTACGTCTTCTTCTGTCTCAGGTACTTCCGACATGACGAGATCTTCGGCAACTTTTCCTGGAGAACAGGTAAGAACCGTTAATGCTACGGTCACATTTGTACCGGTGCCCGTAGGGGGTACCGGTGTATAAGCCTCGGTCGGGCTCTGAAGCCACAAATTTGTCCCGGTGGACTGTTAGATAGTGAGGGGTACCTCTCGGTGCCTTCACGATTAGCTGACGGCGTCTATTTGTTGCTGGGTCCCGGGTTGATTTTAACTGCGAGTCAAAAAAATCCGTGCACACAGCCGTGCCCAAAATAGCCAGGTAGCTGCAGGATGTCCGACGGGGCTACGTAGGGGTCACGTCCGGAAGTGAAAAAACAGCCATTAAACTACATGGACTCCTTTTTCCAATTCTGACCATAGCATAAGAAGAAAGTCCATCTATCTTTGTGATTCATATTATAAATGTAGATTGCTAAATTGACAATGTGTTTCACAATAAGAGGAACCTCTGACCGTTGGACCACATTGAACCGGAAGAAAACTGTTGTAAAGACTACGGAAAATTCTATAGCTTGGTCTAGGCTCTTATGGTATCGAAACACAAACTACCCGACTACAACTTCGGTTGGAAACTGTATCATCTATACGTTAACGCGTGCGTGTCTCGGTCTGAATGAGATTGTCAAGTCATTTTGCAAAGAGAAGTCACCTTATGACCCTTTAGCAGTACGATCGAGGTGTCATTACAAGTTTCATACACAAAATAAAAGTGCTGAAAGGTGGCATCATAAAGTGAAGTTTTAAAGTGATGTATTCTATACGGCAATGAAACGAAGCACTATATATACTACATCCTTTTTTTGGTCAAATGGAATACACGACAAGAGAACAGCTCCTAGTTGTGCAGTCAATTGGTCGCCCTAGTCCTAAAAAGTGCACATGTCTACATGTTCTTAGAAAGATTACCCATTTACGACCATTGTCGCACTTTTACCCTCCTCAAAACACATTTTCCGGTCTGTTAGTGGTGTACTGTGCATGTGATGCGTTTGCTGCAACATAGATTTTCAGCAAATGGCAACTTTCTGTTGTCGGCTGACGTCACATGTCTGAAAGCTTCGTGCATGATGTTGATATACAGAGGTGTTAACTTCCACAAAGACGTCACATGCATATTCTAGTGTCATTTCACGCATAACTAAATGTCTAGTGGTGTATATGAATGACAATTGCAAAAGTTAACGGTAACCTAGGTAGTCCTCTATAAAGTCAGAAAAGTGAAAATAAATTTTAAAAAACAGTAAGTGAAGAAAATACGGAACTGTTCTAAGATGGCCTTTTCACTTCTCATCTTTACTTCAGTGTTAAACCTCTCAAATCTCTTTAGTCTATCCTCAAAAGCCCCGCAAGCATAAGGGAGCCAATATCAACGAAAAGGACAAGTACACAAATAAATAATAAAGGACAAAGTGTGACAATCTCAGCTAGCTTAAAGCAAGAAACAAAATAAACGTTAAGAGACCACCTGGAAATGCAAGCCGGCCTTGTATTACGGTTTGTATCACTCTGCCACTGAGGTAAAATAAACTCAGTTATCAGTACTGAGTTCAATCGACATATTTCAGGGTCTGCGATCCAAAACAAACCCCCGGGCACATGTCAGGGCAAGTTTATCACGTGTGTATACATCCCATAGTGTAAACAATTCGGTACAGTCAGTCAAACGTCGGAGTCTCTGAGCAAAGTGCAACGTAGAATGGTTTATTTCCTTGGCCGAGTCCCCGTTGTGCGTGGTTTGATTGTTTGAAACTTTACTATAGGCACTTTTCAAGTCACGGCGTGGGATGGGAGAGTTTTATTCATTCTATGGCATTCTCTCTCTCTCTCTCTCTCTCTCTCTCTCTCTCTCTCTCTCTCTCTCTCTCTCTCTCTCTCTCTCTCACTCTCTCTCTCTCTCCCTCTCCCCCTCTCTCTCTCTCTATCCCTCTCCCCCCCTCTCTCTCTCTCTCTCTCTCTCTCTCTCTCCCTCTCCCTCTCTCCCTCTCTCTCTCTCCTTCTCTCCCTGTCCCTCTCTCTCTCTCTCTCTCTCTCTCTCTCTCTCTCTCTCCCTCTCCCACTCTCTCTCTCTCTCTCTCTCTCCCTCTCTCTCTCCCTCTCCCTCTCTCTCTCTTTCTCACTCTCTCTCCGTGTGTGTGTTTGCTCTTTGCAATTCACTGTCAATCTATCTTCTGTTTTTCCCTCTCCCTCCCCCTCTTTTATTCTTAAAGAATAGTTTTGATTTAATGAGAAATAAACTGTTCACTCACCGAAATTTATCTTTTATCTGAGCCAAGCGCTGTAGACACGTGATTTTTTTCGCAAGTGTGACGTCAGCACTGTGTCAGAGTTCGTCGGAAGTTGGTACCGTCCCCTGTCCCGATGGAGAGTTTTGATTTTTGTTCTGGCGTTTCTACAGGTGACTCCAGGGATGCTGACGCCCGTGAAGCCTACAAGTCGTTGTTTGTGCTGTCGCTGTACAGGCCGGGCAACGACGTTTCTCGGACTTTCTCGCGTGACGTCAGACGACGATCTCGCGAGACTTTCTCTTATGAATTCCATCCAGACGAGGAGGTAAAATTGCATGAACAACAAATTCATTTTGCGCTGTAAATAAAGATTTCTGACAAGGCAATGCAGCCCTTTTGTACTTTGGCTGATTACTAGCTTTTGAAACAGCTGAGACTATTTCATCCATTTTCAGTGAGCTGTGTGACTTTTTTTCTATGTTGATTTTCTAGGTTTCGGTCATGGCCGCTATTGCCTACGACACCGTCCATATCTACGCGCATGCTCTCAACGAAACCCTGGCATTTGGGGAAGATCCTTACGACGGACGCCGCCTAGCGGAAAGGGTGCGAAATAGGACGTTTGAAGGTACAGTATCGTTCTCAAGGACACATGTTTCGGTTGATTTCAGCCAGGATTGCCAGTGTTTCGATATATAGCTGTAATAATGACTTAGCATAACTTTCCAAATAGGACTCTTAGAGGGGTTTTATGCTTCGTTATGTTCTTGATGCCTGTAGCGATACATAGTGCTTTTCAGCTACACATAATTCACACTTTCAGTGCTGAGTGACATTGATGTGGTTGGAAGCCTTTGACGCCATATACGAAAGGCAGATAATTGCTTCTAAAGTGCCGTAGCTATAGGACCATTTTGATGTGGGCCATTGCAATTCTTATCTATGACGTGTTGTTGTGTTGGTAGGAGTACAGGGTTGGGTGACTCTGGACACTAACGGAGACAGGGAGACCAACTACATGATGTACAGCTTTCAAGATGGTCACATGAAGGTCAGAACACTTATACTGTCTTTGAAGTCCGATTCAAGCCGTTCTTGAATTGTCTTCTTTAAATGATTATTAAGAAGGCAAGACCACTACCATTCTTGTATTGTCAGTTAATGTTGCCTAATATAAACGGGTGTTCATTTACGTGACACCACTGCGTATTTCCCCACACGACTGTATTGGGCTGTTTTCAATAACGTCGAAGCTATTGCATAATAAGGGGTATATCATCATCATGGTATATTGTTCCAAAGTGGCACCGTCTTGGCATAACGGTTAGTGTGTTTGGCGGAAACCCAGAGGTCCTGGGTTTGAATCTCCTGACATGCCACCGATGTTGTGCCCTTGGGAAAGGCATTCAACACGACTATAATCACTCTATCCAGGGGAGAAATGGGTACCTGACTTCGGCTGGGGAGGGGATAAGGCGGTGGAAGGGGTGGGATGGGCTCCGCCTTCCCATACCATGCCCTAGACACAGTACATAACAACCCACTGCCCCTACGGCCTCAAAAAGTCCATGGGACTATCTTTGCCTTTCTATTCTAGGCGGTGGGGTACTACTTTGGTCACAGTGGTGAGTACGAGGACGTGCCGGGCACGAGGATCATATGGCCGGGGGGAGGACTAACACCCCCTCCCGATATGCCGTACTGCGGGTTCGACGAGGAAAAGTGTCCATTCGGTAAGCATACTCAGTACGTCATAAAGCCAAGCTGGCAGTAAAAAAGGACCTTTTGTGTTTTTGCAGATTTAGCTTTGCTTTTGTCCATGTCAAATGCTTGAAAATGGGAAATACACAATACACAATACTAGTAAACAAATATGAAGAAATGTGCTTAGATCGTTGTTGCATCTGTATAATTGTGAACAATTTCCCACACACTCAGTTGTTAAGGTTTGTGCTCTGTTGCTCTTTGAGTGATTCTGACGACGCCTCAGAAACTAGCCTAATAGTTAATTATCCTATTTGTTGCTGAAATATCTCTATTTTTACCCTGGTCACAGATCTCCGTCATAGCCGGTATGGACCCATCTATACCCTGGGCCTAGCGCTGATATTGCCCATTATATTTCTCTTAGTTGGATACACTATCTACCACAGGTGAGAAAATTTGTACTCTAATATGTCACTTCACTGTTCTTTTTACCACTGGGAATTTTGAAAAATAACATATCGATTTGTGACAACCAAAAAATAACACCATATGTACTGATGGTCTACAACTAGTCTTATGATGTAAAGACTACGTATTTGCATGTGCAAAGGGAATACTATACATGGACCATCCAATTTCAGGGAACGATGGATTTTGTTCGTGTCTAATAAGTGTGCGAAACATCTTTTTTACTTCTCCAGGCATACAATGGAAAAGAAGTTAGCCTTTAAGTCATGTCAGCTGCGATCTCAGGACATCATTCTTATCAGAACAAGTTCTACAAGTTCTAAGGTATATATATCAGGAAAATATCAAGTAGAGTCTACTTTTCTTTTTCTTTTGTGACATTATTTGTGAATACTGGCCTGAAATATTGTAGGTAAGCCAAGAAGAAGCAATAAGTTTATTTTAAAGTGTAAAATTTTTTTCTGTCTTGTGTCGTCATTAGAATTCTCTGTCAGCTGGCTTAAGTGTCGGCCAAGAAAACTCTACTTGCAGATTGGCTGAATACAAGGTAGGGCAACTGTTTGTTATATTTTTAATGCGGTCGCCTTCCTCAGGGTGATTCTGACTGATAAGGAGTCGGAATTGCCATGAGGAAGGTTGAATAAAATATTTGATTGGGTAAAAACTAAAAGGAGTATTTTTATTCAGTGACATACCAACTATTCACAACTGTAACATTTTCCATTTTTAATGTTTTGTACAGAATACAGTTTACGTCATGAAGGAACTTAGAGTTGATGGGAACCGTGCAACTATGAAGCGAGGCATCCAGAAGGAATTGACGCAGGTATGTGTACAACCTAACGGCAGTTACGGCATATTGCTGCAAGGTGGCGCTGCGGCTAGGATGCTGTCCCAAACGTGACACAAAGCCTGCCCCCTGTTACTTTTGATATTCAATTGTAATGGAATTCAGTTTGAATTGTGACTTTTTTATGTACCCTTACAGTTATGTGAGTTGAATCATCCCAACCTGGCCCGGATTGTCGGCGCATGCCTAGAAGCTCCCAACTGCTGCGTCCTGATAGACCATTGCTCCAAGGGAAGCCTGCAGGTGACGTCAGCCGATTTGCATGACCAATCAGAGCTTGGCTATAGATTAAGCCAATCAGCATTGTCCACATTACTTTCCGCAGTCAATCATATACCAGGGCAGTTCTTTCAGATTAGATGAGCCCATTGGTGTCACATTGAATGATGTTCTATCGATAGCCAATCAGCACCAAGGAAAGAGAACGGCAAATGCAGTACAAAGCCGTATTGAAAGGAATGATAACTTCTGCAATGTTTGCCAGTTATATACAAAATATAACTACACGCTACAGTGCATCATCATACTTGGCTTTTTTTTCTTGGCTTTAGGACATACTGAAGAATGCGTCTATCAAATTGGACTGGACATTTCGATGGTCTCTTATTATGGACATTGTAAGAGTAAGTATTATACAACTACACTTAAGCTTGGCTTTGTAACTTATTTCAGAACTCCATTGCCATTAATGACACATGTGTTTGCATGTTATACAAGGGTATGGAGTACCTTCACAACAGTTTCCTGAAGTACCACGGGAGTCTGAAGTCCACCAACTGCGTGGTGGACAGCCGCTTTGTGGTCAAGATCACGGACTTCGGCCTTTGGAGGCTGAGAAAGAAGAGACGCATTTCTTTGGAGGAACCCAAGTTTGACGCGCTTCACCTCAACAACAATGCTGTTACTCTACTGAAATACGCACAAGGTAGGGTTATATATCAGTGGTGTTTCAACTCTACTGTTTTATGTTGCAATATGTACATTTTGTATGTGAAACTAATTATAAGTCATGAAAAATAACGATTATTATGGGGATGATACACATAATATTAGCACCATGATTGTAGGTAAGTCTTTCGGTTATATGTTTACAATATTTGTAAGTTCTTGTGTAATGAACGACCATCATAATTGTCAATGCATATTTTCTTTTACATAATATGTACATCATTATGAATGATAATAATGATAGTAAGATTTTTGATTTCTTCAGACCAGCTCTGGATGGCGCCTGAGGTGCTACGCGGCAGCACGGAGAGATCTCAGAAAGCCGACGTCTACAGTTTTGCTCTTATTCTTCACGAAATCGCCTTCAGACGAGGGGTGTTCTATCAAGAAGGAAGCCAACTATCACCAAAAGGTCAGGATATGACAAATGAGACTTTCATGCCAGGAGTGACGTTTCTTCTAAAATTTTGAACATTTCCTGTGAAGTACTAGATTATTTCTGTACAGAACGTTACCTCAACTGTCATAGGTTCTACAAATTATTTTCCTTGGGCTTACAAAGGCTTGTGCTCTTCGGGGGGTCCAAATATCATACCTTGAAGAACCCCTCTTCGATATACCTGACAAGCTCCGGGTGACAAGAATTACGTCTAAAGTCTATCTTCATTTTGCAGACATTATAACACGGGTGGCGCTGTCTCTGTCCGGAGTGCCCTTCCGGCCTACAATTTTGGAGGAGGACTGTCCGACCGGACTGTCCGGTCTCATGAAACAGTGCTGGGCAGAAATACCGGAGGACAGACCGGACTGTAAGGTCATCGGTGCAGTCGTCAGAAGAATAAGTGGGTAAGTATCTCCGTTATGTTACGTTGACCTCTGATTTCTCCCGCTCACTTTTAAGTTCACTACATTTGATTTTGTACAATTTTCCGTTAACCAATTGTATAAGTTGTTTTTATATACATGTTATGCAATTTATCATGTATATGAACTTCAGATAGAATAGTTTTTTCTATGTAACACCAGTGAAGATCTCAAATAGAATAAACAAACAAACTAACTAACTAACAACATTTTTATTTGATTATTAGGCACATGATACATTGCATGTTTCGGTGACTAGCCGTGGCGACTGTTACAGGTTCATAAACCAATTGTCAAAATCTACAGCAAAGGTCTGGCTCTTGGCACACTGAAATACGATTGTCACACCTCTTGCAATTACAATGGCCTTATAGGATATCATATAGTTATTGATTGTCTTTTTTAGCATGAAGAGTGAGAACATCCTGGACAACCTGCTGGCCCGTATGGAGCACTATGCTGATAACCTGGAGTCCCTGGTGCAGGAGAAGACGGCTCAGGTCCTGGACGAGAAGAAACGAGCAGAGGACCTGCTGGAACGACTCTTACCAAGGTCAGATCGTCATTGAAATTGGATAGAGACAACACACACGCACACACACATACACACACACACACGCACACACACACTCACACACACACTCACACTCACACACACACACACACACACACACACACACACACACACACACACACACACACACACACACACACACACACACACTACACACACACACACCACATACAGGTGACTCAGTGAGCAGTGGTTCATGCGTTTGAGAAAGTCTGTGGCGGCGCCCCCCGTCTCTGTTGAGGGATGGTTGCAAGACCCTGATTTAGATGGCTTCTTTAATTCCTCTTTACTCGTTTAGACTTTCTGCAACTTTCGATCAAATGCTCACCGAGCGACTCACGTGGTCTATCTGCATAATGTGACGCCAAATACTCAATAGATTAGACAAATAGTTGATCAGTCGAAAATGATTTGGGTGAATTGTTGTGTGTGTTGGAAATTACGGTTCAACTTTGATCCAGAATAACTAGAATAATTTTTTGTTTCGTCTCCACCCAGGACCGTGGCCAATCAGCTGAAGCACGGCGGTACGGTCCACCCCGAGACGTTTGACAGTGTGACCGTGTTCTTCAGCGACATCGCCGGTTTCACGGCAATGTCGGCAGCTAGTAGCCCAATAGAAGTACGTGTAATTACGTCTCTTTCATATTGTGTTTCCCAAATAGCAATGACGACTTACAGGTTACGAGTGCGCCATATTGAAGACCCATCCCGATATTGGATACCCCGTTCGTATACAACGACCTGATATCAATTATAATTGGTTTTAATGATTCTATGCAAATTGAGACCTCTAGCGATACCTTTGTGATTTATTTTCATAGCTCAATCCAAGTCATAATACTTGGTATATTATGGTCTTCTAATTTTGTTAATTTCTTAGGTTGTAGACATGCTGAATGACCTGTACACATGTTTTGATGACATCATCGGCCATTACGATGTTTACAAGGTACGTAATATCAGCAGCTCTGAATTGATCTTCCTGTTTTCCTGGGTACCGTCTTCCGTTACAGTAGTAACCGCTGGCGCAATGTTTTTTGCTTGCTAACCGTGGTTTAGCTATTACAAAGGAAAAGATTGACCCAGCGGTTACTACGGAGTTGATAAACACGGATATTTTCCTACCACAGCTGATTTGCTTCCATTGGACTTAGACTTAATTTATCGTGACTTTCGGATACAATTGTACGAATGTCACACTATTTGGTTGAGGGTAAATGGCTAGACTACCTAATGTTTGGTTGATGTGCTTCCAGGTCGAAACGATAGGTGACGCTTATGTCGTGGTGTCCGGGCTGCCAGAGAGAAACAGCAACCATGCAGCAGAAATAGCGCGGATGTCCCTGGAGATGCTCAAGGCTGTTCAGACGTTCAGAATAAGGCACAGGACATCAGAACAACTAAAACTTCGTATCGGCATCCACACTGGTCAGTCGAGTAGTCCTTCGGTTTTGATCTAAACTTATCATAACACTATAAAACCAACGTCCACAGTGTCCGTTTGCCAGAAAGCAATATTTGAGACTACGGCCGAGACTTTGACATAACTGTTATTTTCTGTGGTCCCTATATTCAGTATATAGATCTAACCTCGCACAAATAATATCTTCAGTGACCCGACTCTTAGCTTTATCACAAGTGCCATGCCATGTGAGGCGGAGTAGTACAATCATGACTTAGAGTGATTTAACCTTCATAGGTCTCAATCCAATGATGTGCCTGATGATACTTAGGTGTGCGTGATGAGAAAGTAGTGCGGATTCTATTAACTTCAACCTTGAGTATGTAACAATGACTGTTACGTTTGTGCAGGTCCGTGTGCGGCCGGGGTTGTGGGTAGAAAGATGCCTCGGTACTGTCTGTTCGGAGATACCGTCAACACGGCGTCACGTATGGAGACATACGGAATGGGTAAAGGTTTACTCTCCTTTCGTCTGTCATCTGTTGGGTACAACATTTGTGATGAGGGCCGTAAGGTCTTCTTTTATGGACATCTATTTCAGCTGTTGTTGTTGAAATCAAACCTGATTTTGGCTTTCAATCTATAGCATTTCTTAGAGCACCACTTTTTCTTAAGCTATTCGCACTTGAGCAGACATTGTGTACACGTGGTGCGGTCTGCAAGATTATAGTCAAGTAAAGTTTATTGCACAACAATTGCATTAGGTACAATGTATGGCAAATAACATGGAAAATTAACAACTACGGGCTATTTATACTAGTGTACTAATCTAACATCATATGAGTGTTCTCTTTCTTCTATTATAATAGTAATGATACTCGTAGTTGGCAAAATTAAGCCTAGAAATGTTTTCCTATCTTGTAGTTGTTTGTAATAATCTGTGTCCATCAAGCCCTTAGAATACACGTCAGTGAGACTACCTACCAAGCCCTGTGTCAGACCGAAAGATTCCAGCTCGAGTCGAGGGGAGAAATGGACATAAAGGTGATGTGTATGAAGTTACATATTAGTACGTTTCAATATGTACATATCAGCTGCAGTACATTTTAACTTCGCTAGATGTATCGCTGGAGTGAATGAGCTTATGAAAATGTTTCTTTTTGCACTGTACAGGGCAAAGGACCCCTGAGAACGTACTGGCTGCTTGGAGAAAAGGATGGCATTGTGCAAGAAAGCTTCGTATGATATCGAGTTCAGTGCAGCACAATTTCACCAAGAGTCGCTGTTGAACGATGTTCATATACGAATATGTTGTCTATTTCGTCCAATCTAATATTCGCTATAAATGATTAGAACAGTTACATATTTTTTGAAGAAATGCCAGCAGATAGACAAGTCAATACTCGACAAACCGCATGACATCACAAGTTTAGTCAAGTCAAATGTTTTATCTAATTAGGTCCGCTATTTTTTCAGTAACTGAGTATATTATTGCTTTGAACCTGTAAGCTGTATATAGAACTGAGACCTACCAGTTTTCTCACGCATGTACATGACGTTAGGCGTTGTAAATAGGACTTGCCGACTTAACAATCATTCGTCAGAAACCGCCCCACCTCGTCATAAACTGTCCATTTTCGTCAGAATCAGTTCAACTTCGGTAGAAACCGCCCCACTTCGTCAAAAACCGTCCATCTTCGTCCAGAACCGCCTAACTTCGTCAAAACCGTCCAAGTTCGTCAAAAACCGTCCATCTTCTTCAGAAACTGTCCATCTTCGTCAGAAACTGCCTAACTTCGTCAGAAACTGCCTAACTTCGTCAGAAATCGTCCATCTTCTTCAGAAACTGCCTAACTTCGTCAGAAACTGCCTAACTTCGTCAGAAATCGAACATCTTCGTCAGAAATCGCCCATCTTCGTCCAGAACCGCCTAACTTCGTCAAAACCGTCCAACTTCGTCAGAAACCTGTCCATCTTCTTCAGAAACTGCCTAACTTCGTCAGAAATCGCCCATCTTCGTCAGAAACCGTCCAACTCCGATCATTTTATTTTATTTAGAAACCGTCCAACATGGTCGGGTTCGTCCAGGTTTCTAATCGAAAGCCACAGAGCATGACAAGTACCGTGTATAAATTTGACTTTATTTACGTAAGATTGTACAGCAACAGCAGCATAATGCCTCGAAAATACATTTTGCCTTTAGCATTCAGATGAAATAAAAGAATGAAATACCTTGCAATGAATTTGTGCAAACAGTGTTTTTGTCCACCTAATATGATCCTTTTGGTCCCCCTTTCATAGTGCGGATTATTTGGCCATGTTCAGCATGTACATACAGATAAAAACCAGAACAAAAATACTTCGTAAAATTATTTCTACTACTAATGATATTCACGATAACAATACGTATTGTGATCAAACATTTAAAGACACTCTTTTACTTATTACGTCACAAAACGTCTTTTAATTAAAATCTTTGGTACACATGCAAACAGTTGTGCGAAAGAGAAAGAGAACTCATTTTATGGTTTCAAATCCTACAAATTACTGCAGAAAACTTGCAACCCCTGATTGGATTTATACCAGCATAAATTAAAACGTTTTCTCCCATGCACATGCAAAATTACTAAATAAAAGTACTGTTTGCTAGAAGTTTCAAGTTCTAGCCGTCCAATATGTATCTACATTATAATTATCAAGCAACTTTCTCATAACAAAATAAACAATACAATACTTACATATACTTCCCTAGATCGTGGATTGTCCGATACAATAAGATAAAAAAAGAAGTTGCAATTATATATAACCAACACAGCTGGGAAATATACTGCCTGTCGATACCATTCCAGAAAATTTTCAAATGACACGGTAGAGGCCTTGTCATAAGGCCTTTATCCAATGGACGTTATGTATAAGGACAGCTCTTTGGCTTTGGACGCTATTCTATAAATTCTAAATGCTATGGGTCATGGCCATGTTGGCCACGCCCACTTTGGTCAAAGGTCAATGACGAAGAATGTTGCGGCTAGACCAATGGCTGCTCCGATCCCGCTAATCGCCCAGAACATGTTCGTTCTCCCGTCTCCACGGAAGTGTTTCACTAGTCCGTACTGCAGTACAAAAAAGAGAAACAGCGAAGTTTAAAAACGCGTATCTTAGATTCAAAGAAGACACATAATTCTTCAAACATACATGTTATCATTCTTCCGAGCTTTCCCCAAAATGCTGTCCAAAATATAAAATATCGGTGCACACACACACACACACACACACACACACACACACACACACACACACACACACACACAAACACACACACACACACACACACACACACACACACACACACACACACACACACACACTACCTACCGCAATACAAAAGTTGTCAGTTTATCAAGAAAGATAATCATATGCTTTTAAATTTCTTATGAAAAGATTTATTCCATTTATAAAAGTTGATCAGATGTCAACCATTGTTTGGTTTCAAGAGGAAGATGGACATGAAACATAGAATTAAACACTACAGTATACATTACTTCTCCCTATAAGTATAAGGGATGGGAAAAAAGATGATTACCCATCCTCCTTCCTGTACGAGCCACGAGGACAGTTTCCTGTCGGTGAAGTCGACCACGATGTCCACCAGCCGACGTGTGAACATGGGATGTCCCTGGTGAACACAGTCCACGGCGAAGGCCCCCGCCACCGCAAACATCGCCACAACCCGCGCCCACGTGATCCCCGTACTGAACAGTTCGTTAGCAACCGTCTGGAACAAAATAAGACACACATAATTTCTTTGTTTCTCCTCTCTCTTCTGTATTTGGTTTTCCTTTCCCTCTCTCTCTTTTTAAAATCGTAGTGACTTGATGTGTGTTTGTGACGACAACGGTACGTGGGTAGGTAGGTCTTGATGAGTCCTCGAAATGATTAGATTTTAGCGGCTTGTTATGGTACTGCAGCGGAACGTCCGGTTTTGATATCTTGTGCTCTTGACATGCTATGATCATGATTTTTGAACTATAGATAGATCTTGATCTCTGTCTCTTTCTGTTTTTTATTCAGTACTTTCTCTATTCTTAGGTTCTTTCGTTCTGTTTCTATGTTTCTCTACCGTCAAAATTCACGGTGTACCGTTTAATCGAATCTTTAGATAATTAAAATAGTTCACAAAACAAATCTTGTTAAGTTCTGTTCTGTGTCCGTTTCCTACCATCGGAGTTATAAAAATCTACGGAATGCAGTATTCCTCTTGGCTATTAAAATAATACAACGCGTACTAGACTGGAGTGGTGATTAAACTCTGTGAAAAGACCTTGACCTCTTACCTTCCGACTGGAAGGCAACATAATTATCAACTTTGCACCGATTCCTTTGAGCCGATAGTCAGGACGATTCATACGTATCACTTATCAAAGCGGGACGGAGGGCTTGTGAAACAGATACTAAAACATTGGGAGCTTAGTTGTCACTAAAATGGCCTCCCTCAATCATTCCTTCGTTCGCTCGTTCGTTCGTTCGTTGCGGTTAAACGGTTGACCAATAAGGAAAAACATCGACCTTGAATACTGGACTTGGACTTCGAACTAAATCGTTTTGCACCTGAACGTGAATTTGATTTGTCAATCAACTGTACTGAGTCCTCGTTTTTTCAGACTGACAGAGGACAGATAGAGAGAGAGTGGGTAAGAGAGAGAGAGAGAGAGAGAGAGAGAGAGAGAGAGAGAGAGAGAGAGAGAGAGAGAGAGAGAGAGAAAGAGAGAGAGAGAGAATATTCAGAATCAAATCTCAAAACCATTGACTTTCCTCCTCCAGTATCAAAGTGGGTATAACAACTGTCTGGATCTTAACGCTGCTACTTGATCTCCATTAAGTTGGAGACGGTACATCTGGCGCAGACCTCTCGGCTGACCCTTAACGAGACTGAAGGGTTCGGGAAACCTGCCTAATGGTAACCAGACACTTCTCATTATCTGAAAGGATCTCTGTCGACCACTTGGACTTCAGCCAAAGCGATGTTCAACTCCTCTGGCTGATTCACTACATGCTCAGCCTTTACAGACTTATCAAAGTGTATGATAGAATTAATAGCCAGTATAAGCACTTTTTTCAAAATGTTGATGATATCGGGTATTAGCTATAGCTCATGACCTTGCCGGTTGACCAGGCCTATAAATTGCAAGGGGCCTAGGAAAAAATGTTTTGCTTCCGGTTATCCAAAAACCTGCCGACCAGAGCCCTTTTTTGGGTCGGTCGCGTGCAAGGGACATAAAATTTCTCTCCAAGCAGAGGTTGGTGGGGAAGACTTGCAAGGTCACAATCACACATCTGCTTGGAGAGTACATGAAATCTCGATCAGATTTATTGTATTCCACGCTCCGTTACAGATGAGGGCTTTTAAGATTTAAGATTTAATGTAAGAATGGCAATTTTTTGTCCAGTCTATTAATATACTTCGGCTTGTACGATGTTTATCTGTATATGATGATGAGTCTATCAGTGCCTCATGAATTCCAGTTTTACATTGCTAATTTTTATTTATCACTTCTATCGAAATATATAAAAAAATACGTCATGTCACGTGAGAGTAGGTTTGACCATCCAACATGATGGCGGACAACACTTAGGTTACATCATTGTCACGTGAGTGTAAAAATTACATTTTAAGTAACTGATCACTGATGAAAGAGAGTGGATGCTGTCTGCAACGTCTAACTCTTTAGAGAATTGGTGCTGCTGATTGAATTATTTTGTGTTGCATATTCTGTCCAATGGTTGATAAGAACAGTTTGTCAATTGATACCTCAAAACTGGTCTCGAGGATGGACTCGGACGACAGTGTGATGTTGATCTGTCTGGAAACGTCCCGGTACAGGTGTGGGTACATCCTCTCTAGCTCCCCTCCCATCTTCTGAAGCTGGGACGACACCTGTTGACAAATAGATTAATGAGTAAATAAAACAAATCACTTGGAGTGGACCACGCCTTAGAGTCCACCTAGATGGAATGCAAGAGCTACACAGCAGCTACAACCCTCAAATAAAATTTGAACTTATTTGAAGGTCAAATTTGCATTCAAAGTATAAGTTACATTCCGCATAATGAATAGAAAATAATTTGAAAATTTAGAAACTTACTTACTTGTGTTACGATGATATTCTTGTTGAATACTTTGAAGAATTGAGAATATCGCCCTAGTGTGTTTCTATATCATACAAATGTGGAGTCTGTAGCCTTTCTTCGTTTTGTAATATGATGCCTACCGTAAAACATCATCAAAACTGTTTTTTTTTGTTGTGTTTTTTTATTCTATAATGTTCAAAAGATATCACAATATTTTTCTGACCTCAGTTGGTCTTCGTTTGGCATCGGGAAGTCTCCCGCGGGTGAGGTTAGATTTCTTCAGGCGACCGTTGATGTAGTCCCGTATGAGCTGCCTGGACTCGTCGATAACGGACTTTTCTGTGGGTGCTGCCTGGGACCATAGCGAAGCTGTGAATGACACAAAAAATGAGTGTGTTCAAATCAGAGGAAATATTGTCAGGCTATCTGAAAGCTTGTTAAAACGTAAGGGAGTGTCTGTTTTGCTTTACGCCGGGAAGGCTCCGGAATTGTTGTTTCAACACCCTGACAAGTGTTTATTAAACACCCCGCCCACCCGCATACACATGTATCATGGTCCGCCCCTCAGGGGAGTAGAGGAGAACATTTCACCCGCCCTGTATCTATAACGATCCGCCCCTATGCCTTTCTGTGCCACTTGTTCCGTACAACACTTGAGACTCGCCCACCTGACACAAACCGGGGCGTGTTTTCAATATACAGAGGGGGGTCACCAAACTGGTAGTCACACAAGTATATTAGAAACAGCTTTTCTTGAGCATTAGCAGCCTTAACTCCAGGGCAATGCACCTAGAAACCCGGGACAGTTCAGTGACCGAAGCATGAAACAGGATATTGGCATGCCAGCTATGTTAGTTTAGTACAAACATGTCTTCGTTGTGAACTTACCCCGGCGTAATCTGCGACGTGTACGTAACATGGCGTCCGAACGGATATCCACTTAAAGAACTATTTACACACACCAAATTATCATCCCTGATATCTTCACATACACATAACACAACGGGCTGCAAGTGGCTGACGACGGGAATCGAACCATGGACCGAGGGGGTTTGAAGAGGAGTCACACGTATACACACCCACCTACCCCATGATGTGAAGAGTTGACTTGCAACTGAGCTTCGTTTCCTACGACGTGGCATTATTATAATAACTCAGGTCACTGCACACGCTAACTGTTCCCTCGCCCCCGGCTAGCGGCACAGACAGCGCCCCGCAGGTAACCAGGGAACATCGCCGGAGTCCTGGGCCTCCTCACTGCCCTAAGCAGGTGTTGTAGTGCATGGCCTCTTTGTTAGCGCTATGTTTTCTCGGATAACTTGAGACCAAACCACTTCAAACGAAGGAGGTTGCGACCGAGTTATTTAGACATTTAGAAGGTGTCACTCACTCTACATTCTTTCTTTTATGTATAAAGGATCACGCTGTCTTTTTCGTAGTGGCGAAACAATCTTTAGATTACAAGGAGTTTGGTGGACGGTCTTAGAGGCACGTTTTTTCATAGACAACACCCCTGCCATGTCATCAGCATCTTATGCTTGACAAATAAAGACAACAATAAGAAAGGTCCTCATGATTAGAAGGTGTTTGGAGTTTGTTTACTCGGCAAACATTTGAAGCAAATTGGCGAAGAAGGCACTGAGAACACACCTTATGTTAACACGTCAAACATAGGACAACTGGCACGTCAGCAGTTGTGGGTGGTTTGGTCGTATACAAAGTCGTATTCTTCTGGGACCCTTCAAGTGCTATCCCGCCGGAGTGAGAAACTACAGCCGACGACTTGTTATGTCAACCTACTTAAGCTCCTCTTGGAATGTACCATCTGTAAAATGCGCAAGGGGGGGACCTGAACGAATAAAAGTTCAGTTTTATTCACATTAATCCAACAGGGCAGGTCTATTGGTTTGATTTATTCATTTCGCTGTTAAAAAGTACAGCCAGGGCTACCCAACTAGCAAATCTATTACTGTGTGTATTGGGGATGTGAGGGGCAAGTCATTAGCGTATAAGGTAAAGGTAAAGCGGTCGACTTTAGGACGAAGATGCATTTAGCATGACGTTTTTGTTAGCTAGTAGTGCAATGCGACTTCGCTATGGCTCGCGTATGTTAGCCAAGCCCACCGGGTCACCCATACTCTTATGTATTAAAGTGTGCTGGGTTCTTTTACGTATAGAGGTTTGACGCTTGAGGCTTACGCCTGAAAGCTACCTCATATACGGGGCCGCCGGCTTTACGCCACCTTCCGAAATCGGAATGCAATCCCTTACAACATGTCTGAGCTGGGGCCGACCCTAGAATCAAACTCATTTTTAAAAAAAAGGGGCAGAGACGAAATGTAGGACAACAATCAAGAAGAACAAAATGCACCAAGCGATGATCTGTAAAGCGTATTGCACTGGCATTTTCTTACCCCCACTATCATTCTTGCTTCGTCCCTGAACTACATTGTATTTGAACAAGTTCACTGGCGGACACTTCTGTCAGGCTATTGAACTAAGATTGCATAACATGATTAACTGGTAACTAGGTAAGACTAACAAGGGATAGTGTTGTTGTTGGGCAACTGGCGATGCCATAATCAGCCTTGCAAGACTACCGCTCGTTACGATATCCCAATGAAATCCTTAATAAAGGAAGCTTGGGCATTTAGGAACTTCTCTAATTGGACTTACAGTGCTGGAATGAATAAGGTATATGTAAAGCTTGTATATTGAATCCGGTAGTTTCATCCTACTACAAGGGTAACGTTGACGATGTTTCAACATAGATTTACTATGTGGTTGCGCTATCTGACTCAAGATCGAGAGATCACGGGTTCGGTTCCTTCCTTGCATTCCTACCCAGATGCTGTGTCCTTGGGAAAGACATCTTACACAAATTTCCTCACTCCACCCAGGTGTAGATTAATGGGAACCTGACTTCGGTTGGGGAGGTAAAAGGCAGTGTAAGAAGAGGGATGGGTTCCACCTTCCAATACTGTGCCATAGACACAGTGGATAATAACTCACTGCCCGTACGGCCCCCCAAAAGGCCATGAAACTACCTTTACCTTACTATATAGATAATCAACAATGACTTTTCCTTGACTTCCCACCAAAAGAAAATGTCAAACGTTATTGAGTGGACTCCGTGATACAATAGGCACTTGCCCACAGTAATATTCAAAGAAGGATGTTCTATTGAACAAAAACCTCCTTTCTTCAACACAGGTGTTTCTGGCATATTTGATACAATGATAAGATGCTCTGTAGCAGAGGTCGGCTTACCTTACACAACATATCGTCACCAGAAGTGTGTTCAGGCCAATCAATTTGATTAGCCGATGCGTATACGGTACAATACGTCATAGGATATTCGATTACGTAAACGCTTGCAACTCTGTACAAGCCAAACGCTTTTCCTACGTGATTTGTCGATTGCACTATGTATTTGCATAATCTATGCATTAATTGCTTCCAGATCTAACCATCCAACATGGCGGACAATACTAACGTCATAGTCACGTGACTACAAACACATACTAGATTTACGATGCACATCGTCTTGTACGTTTAACTTTACTCCTGATAGTGCAATTATTAAGCGACCGATACAACAACAATATAATACCAACTATATGGCATATTCTACTCTATCCCACATTCAGGAAAAATATTGGTAAAATGGTAATGTTATATATTCATATATGCGCTCAATGCAGGAAGCCCTGTGGTACTAGCTGGCCTAATTTCTGGTAAGCTGAGAATTGACTCTTCAATCAATCATGAAAATGACCTCGAGGCTTAAATATTAAAAGCACCAAATCTCATCATCTTTTTTTCAATGGCCAACGTTTACCTAAAATGGCAAAGCAATTTGAGTAACGACCGAAAAATCAAAATCTGTAACGTTACATAAATACATGTATAAGTTCTTGACATGTGCTCTGTTCATTATTGTATATATATATATATGTAAGGACGTATGAAAACAAACCTCCATGTCGGGGTTATAACACGGTGTGAAATGTAGAGATATGCTCCAGTCCAAAACGTGCCGTGGCACACAATGAAATGTGACTGCTACAAAACGTGGTGGCACGCTATGGAATAGCACGTTCTGAAAATAAACGACAACGCTCAAATCTCAAAACTGAGACAAATGGCGGGAAATGGCAGACGTACCTTCAGGGGACTCAGACGATAAAACCTTAGCCGAGTCACGATTAGGTTTTCCCGCCAACCCCGACGAACGTGTTAGCTTCATCTCAAATCCCGAAGAAGGTTTTCTTCTCAGTTTTGCTAACAGATGTTTTCCACTCATGTTCAAATTGGCTCGGTAGTATTCAGTATAGCTGCCGGGATACTTGTATTCACTTGAGGGTAGATCAAATACCCTGGCTAAATAATAGGGTCCAAATCACGACCCAATACCCTCAGCGAAGGACGATTACCGTTACCCCTAATCAAATTAAAACCCCATTAGTACGTCGTGGTGTCACACGATATACTAATACGAGTACTAGTGTAGTATCACTTCAATGCCACTCGTACGGCTACACGAGAAATGACGGCAATACTATATCAATATTCAATATCTCTTCTGAACGCAGACAATTAGGGAATAGTACAGTCAAACCTGTATTAGCGGTCACCTTTGCATAGCGGCCACCTGCCCATAGTGGTCACTTTTTGCCGGTCCCTTGGATTTTTCCCATTGACATAAGCATTAAGAATTAGGCTATTGCGGCCACCTGTCCAACGCGGTCGCGGCCAGACGATTTTCGGTCCCGCGAGTACAGTAACACTGCCGATAACGGTCACGGCGCGCCGGTAGAAGCCGCATCGCCACCGCACGGCGGGTTCAAAATCTTCATTTTTTCACGCAGTTATCAAATTTATGTGGACTCAACTGGATAGGATCATAATAAAGAAAACCAGAATGTTTTATCTTTGTTAAAAAATCCATGGTTTGACGCGAAGTCAGTATAATTTTCTTCACATGGCTTGCGTTTGTACATCGTGGTAAAATTGATCATTTTTGTGCATTTCGACTGGACAAATATTACGGCAGCTTTTTGGAAAAAACATGTACCTGATGCGGTAAGTTCGCGAAATGTTTGAATGCCGGCCCAATTTCCGTTTACACCGGGAATTCTTTCAAATTGTGCTCAAAACGTGTTTCGCGCAATTTTCAAAATGGCGCTGATACAAACTGGATAGGTAGCAGCATAAAGGTCAACGGAAGACACCACTGTTACGGAGGTATAATATACTAAATTTATTTTGCTGCAAAGTATCACTGAGGATAATTACTAAACCAAAAGCTTCAAAATGAATGTGAATAATATCACTATGATGTAAAATTTGGGCTGTTGCAATTTTCTGAAAAGACAAAAAGCCCTCAAAAGAGCGACCTTCTTCTGAGTACCCTATTAGTATAATGGTAGATGCTGATCAACACAAGCCACGCGGGAGCCGAACCAACACAACAAGAGACTAAGGAATATTGTCGCCACGATTTTATGTTTGAAAACGGTCGAAAACGAACAGTAAGTGACAACTGAGCAACATGTATTTTGTTCTTAACTATCTAGGAGTAAAAGAACAACAATCGAACTTCTAAAATGTGCCTTACCTGTTTACATGTGTACTGTACGGTGAATAAATGTATCTCAGTGGGTACTGAAAACATGTGTCTCTCGTGGTCAATTAATCGACATTTTCTCCATAGCGGCCACCTGTCCTTAGCGGCCAGTTTTGGCCAGTCCCTTGAGTGACCGCTATAGGCAGGTTTGACTGTATATGACCCTTGTGTGCATTTTCAAGATAGGGCTTAAAAGGCGTGACTTTTGAACCTATGTCCTGGTGTTAAATTGCTCTCGAGTGGCTAGAGTGGTAAGGTTCGACCGCACGTTATTCAAATATCCCTATGAGTGCCCCCCCCCCCCCCCATATTGCACTACAAAAGTAGCCAGCGCTTCGTAGGCAGTGCATTTGGCTACCTTGTACAACAATCAGATATCAACAAGCGTTGATTATAAGTCCATAAGTTGCAGTAAGCCCTTAATAATCTATAAGTAATGAATGAAGTGTTAAATCCGTTTAAAAAGGTGCGATAACTGATGTAGAAAATTCGAATATATTTTCCCGTAGCGACTTGTAATGTATCTGCGTTACAGTCCAAATCCGCAAGAGGACAACACATTCCAGCAGGCTGTACTGCATGCCGTGTGCATTCAAATGCCCTTAGGCTTTTCTGCACCAGTTACAAGTTGTCGTCTTCCTTTTATCATTGAACACACAAGCTGTTGTCGGCATTGTTAGCATATCTAAAGATAGATCAAACTATCTCAATAGACAACCTTCACCCACATGTGCACTATTGTGCGAGAGGGTGTGGTCGCCACGTATATATTTCTAGCAAGTTAAGTATTGGAAAAATCGACCGAAAATTATAGGGTTTAAATCCACTCAGAGATTGGGTAACAGTGGGTAGAGAACATCAAAGTTTAGTGATGTATTGAGGAGTTGGTATTGTGTTGTATTGTTTGAATCGATCTTACACGACACGGTAGACTGCATGTATTTGTAGTGTGGTTGAGTCATGCTAGACCAAATAATGCATGGTTTATAAATTATCAAGGAGCTAGTTCTGTCTTTAGACTTGGTAGGAACTTTAAGATTTAGGATTCGTTAAAATTTCGGAGAAGTTAGAATTGTAGAAAGGGGTTACGTTGAGTGAAGATTAAAATTCTTAGTGATAACAAACAATTTTGGTAGAAAGGTTTCTAGGTTCATTCATGATACACTGGGCCATGGGGTGAATATTGTACGGTTTCTTGGTCTTTTATCTCGGCCTGTGAAAGAAATACATTTTATCTGCGTCAAAGCGATCCACCAATAGCTAGTAAAAGCATACAAACGAGTTCTAGAGGTAGATTGAGTAAGTTGATTTACCTTTAAGAGTTTCGGGCACGTCCAGCACGTATTGTCGTAAATCCAGTGCCGAGTCCTTGGCACTCCTGAAGCAGGCCTTGACGCTGAACTCCCGCAGGAATTTCCGCACACGTGCCGATACACCTCTGCCCTCCTCCCCGCTGGAGTCGATAGTCTCGACTTCTTCCCCGTCAGAATCATGCTCGTGTTCCTCGTCTAGGGAAGGCAGAGGTTGATCCACACCGCCTTCCCCTTCTACCAGATCCATTGTACAGTCCTCACGTACTTCTGGAACAAGAGTTGCTTGTGAGAAACTCCCCCGTCGCCTGCTATCTTAGAATCCAGGTCGGTTCGCCAGTACAACATTCCTCTCCCTGATATGCCCTTCCTCTAGCCATATATAGTTGTCGTCGTTTTTACGCGTTGTTCTGTCTATACTTGACAGCGGCTCTTTTGACCTAAGCTGTAAAACTACAATATGAACGGTTTGGCTGAGGGCCCATTTACTTAAGTGTAGAGGTAGTAAAAAATAGTTGAAGTATATACTAGTCGCACTGCGCCCACTGAAGGTATTGAGTCCAATTAACGACATGTACTCAACAGTTGTCGTCCATGTGGGGCTCGTATCAGAGTTGGTTATCTCGGCAAACAGAAGTTGCTATGTGTGTAAAACGTCAGGGGGTAAAGGTCGAGTGCTACCTGGGTAACATAACAGTCTACCGTGGTTTGGCCGGGCTCTCTTCGGGGCAGAAGGGGCTTTCCACCGCCGGGGTAATCTTTGGCACCCGGTTCGGCCAGTAGTCGTCCGCAAAAGATAACCCAAGCGGCAGAGAGCTTCGTCAGCCCCGAAGAAAGCTTGGCCAATGATAGGCTGGCCCAACCACGATAGACGCGGATGCCCGTTTACTACCTAGGTGGCTCTGAGGTCATGAACTTTGGTCAATGGACTTTTTACGGCCACAAAGAATCTCAAACCTCAGTGACTTATTTTTTCTCAAAGAACATATTTAGCTACTTAGCTCTTTGAGATCGTGACTTCTAAACCACAATCCTCAATTTACGACGACTTTCGGTATGTCTTGAATATTTCATGGCGCGCTAGTATATACTAGTAAGCTGCTGTGCTGCACCGTGGCTTCCGTGAGTAGAGGTGGAACGTTTCAGATCATGAAAACGACAACATCGGAAGCAATTTCACCCTTTTCTACCAAAAAAGCACATAAACAAAATACATGTTTCGACAGGCAGATACAGACGATATAGCGATATGGCATTATCTATATTTTCTATTGTCGCTGTCGTAGTCAACACAGACCGAAAACTATGGGTGCGGCTTCAGTTATAGAAAAACACAACATGATGATGGTATGCCTATACAGCGAGCCAGAAAGATACAACATTTCAAATGTTTGGAAATTACAAGCCAAGAAATAGGGTTTGTGTTTTGGGCTAGATGTTCTATTACATAGGACACAACATGTGTAATAATTCAATGTAAATCGATTATAAGTCAGAAACGTAAACATGTTAACATTCTTAAGACCACAAAGACCAAAGATTCAGAAATGCTGGACTTACCTGTACATGTAGTAGGAAGAATTAACGACAGTACTCTCAACAGGTGTGTTAGCGAAACACCTGTTCAGTTTTAGTGTTGCCCTCCCTCTTATTGCGTGTCAGCGGAACTTATAAAAATCAAGCAAATCTCGTATCCTCTGGAACGCACGCATTTAGACACGCGACATACGGGTCATGTAGATGTTATGTTTACCGACTGTCACTGTTTCAATTTTTCAAACTCTTGTTTGGGGGCAACTGTCAATATTAGTCCCATGCGGGGGTGTGGGGTGTGGGAGGGGTGTGGGAGGGGTAAGTTACAGGGATTCCCCGTATGATAAAAGTCTCATACTATTTCAAGATATCGCCTTAAACCTGAAGGTATATATTGAGCATAGACTGCATTTTCAAAGCATTTCAAACATAGAAAAGCTAGTAAGAAACTTTAAAAACGTTTGTATTCAATCTTTTGGTTCCTATCCAACATATTCCCTCCAAAATACCCAAATAAGCTTTTGGACCGGCCAAAACCAAGAAATTTGTAGTTTTCAACGACGTTTAACGTAAAAAAAGTTTTTAAAAAGACATTTTTTTGGGGGGTCTCAACATAAAGTTACGCGTTTAGTGACTTCCAAAGTATAGCATTTTGTAACTCAGTTGAAATAACAAACGATTGTTGAAAACTTCCGTCAACACCATACCAAACTAAATTTTTGCCAAGAAAACTACCAAACATGTGGCACGATCCCGGCTTGTATTCTCCAAAATAACGTATACCGACACATTGTGTACGGATCCGTGTGTAGGGTGGCCATACCTACCAGCTGTCACTAGAAAAGGTACATGGCCCAAACAATAGACGATGTGTGGATATTAGTTTGATGTGTTTTCGTTTGAACGTAAATTGGCCGGAAGGCATTTGAGGGCTGAGTCAACATGCTAGTCGCTCTTTAACCGTGAGAGATTTCAGCTTTGGTAATGTCACGACGTTTTTTTTGTTGTTGCACGATTTTAGCGATGATTTTAGAAAACCGTGGCGTCGTGTTTTGCGTAATGGCAGGGTGTTTGGCCCAGAAATCCTGGGTCTCCTGACTTGTCCCGTTGACGTTGTGCCATCGGGAAATTCACTTTATTTCCTCACTTCCCTCAGGTGGAAACGAGTACCTAGCTTCGGTTAGGGACGTCCCTAGGATAGGACGTAAAATTGAGGTCCCGTGTTTGACTGAGAGCCACACTTCTTAAAAAAAAGATAGGGGTCCTTCCCGGTGTGAGTGAATCAAATATATCTGTCCGGATATGCAGTTTGTACTCCTCAGTACAAACTTGGTGTATTATTACGCCACGGGGCAGTTTACCGGATACACAACACAAACAAACAAACAAACAAACCGGCCTTTGACAAGGATGTAGGAAAACTTTTTCCGTTACACGTCAGCTGAAATTTGTACCACACATTTTTGACTGTCACACAAATGTCAACTTGCCGACGTACTTGTATGTGACACGGGCTTAACAAACATGTCGGTATATGGGCAAGAAAGCATTTTTGGCACGGATTTTGAAGTCTACAGAGGAAATATACAAAAGAAAGTGTACCAAATGTATATTGGCATGTGCCTGTGGCTAGTACTGCTGCAGTTCTGTACATTGTCTGCCGGTGGCGCCACCTGAAAATCAGTTCTCAACTATTGCATGTACATGACGTTACTATTATGCAAATTGTATACGTAAAGTGAAATAAAAATGACTGAAATCATTTTATTTTGCTTTTGTTTTATTTTATTTGGGGATATTTATTGTTTTGCCATCGCCTTCCTTTTACTGTTAAGAAACAATAAATCTTTCTCAACACAAAGAGCAGACACGGTCATGTACAAAATATTCACCTTTATTAGAAACATTTTTCTCATAGACGTCTAATTTTTGCACCCATGTTCAATTAAGTCATCTGAATTTACAACTGCCAATTATGAGGTGTATTGCCTTAGAATAACAAGGGTGAAATCTTATAATTCTACGCTGGCAAGCAAAATGGCTGGGCTACTAGTATGTACTGTGGCAAAACATACATGTGTATTTCCCTATGGCTGGCAAAACATAGCAACAGTTGAAATAGATGTGTATCTGTATCTATATCTATATCTATATGATCAGTATAACCGCCCTTCAGCATAACACACCAGCTTAACACACCAACAAATATATCCTCAGTTGGGCTCAATTTGGACTAAGATCAATTCTAACAATTCAGGAAAAAAATGCAAAATTTTGCAACCTATTGTGGGTAGAGTGGTAGGAAGTGAGTGGGAAGATGACCCCAAAGGTCAGAATTGATGGCAAGGCAGGTAGTACAGCTCAGAAGTGGTAGAACTACATGTAGTTATCAGACATGACAGTCCTGGAAATCAAATACAGGCTACTACTACCTTAAGCTTCGATGAGTCTGGCAAATCTGTGTGTGCATTGAATTATGTTCATAAATCTATGATTATGTAATCAGTGTGTGTTGACTGCCACTCCATAGAGTAAGGGCACATAGTGCAGTCAGTCAGTTCAGCAATGAACAATTCAAAGGGTTACATCACTGGCAAGCTTTACTCTTATATTACACCTCAAGAAGATACTTTTTGCTATCCTGAAAGAGCATTCAACAATACATGTACAACATTATAAGTCAATCCACTGCCATAAAACTTCTCAAAATCTTTACAAAATATTGCTCTTCTAAAGTATGTCCTATCAAAGCCATTCAAAGGTCCTGAAACAAACCATCTCCATGAAGACGATAGCTGCAGAAGCTAAAGGCAGGAACTTGACAAATTAAAAGATGACAATAATGCTAGCTGTTTCCTGTTGAATGGCAATGCTAGCAATACACTAAACTCTAAGTAAGGCAATAGCTTCATCCAAGTCACCATCAGCACTTTGTAAGATTTCTGACAACATTTGTACATCATAGTTGGGGTAAAGGTCACGTAGTTCTGCTAGTGGATTCTCCTCCTCCTCAAAATCCTCTTCCTCCTGCTCCTCTTCTACTACTTCCTTGCTGCCATGGCTGTCTCCTATAGGCAGAGATGACATTGATTGATTTTTTGACATGTGAAAAATTACAATCAACTCATTATAATTCTATTATTCAGTAAATTTGTATTGGTAAAATCGTGATTGAAAATTGCGCTTATTGCGGCCTGCCCGGTAGTCTGTGGCTCCCTAGAAGCTTGGACATTAGAGTTTGTGTTACCCTGACTAACAAAAACCTACCTGCAGTACTCTTGACAACTGCACGGGGTCTCCCTCCCCTTTGTTGTGCCTCCAGTCTATCCAGAAAAGCCTGATTCTTTCTGTAGGAGTGAAAACAAGTGTCATTAGTACATGATACATGGTACTCCTATAACATCTTCAGCAATCACCTCTATCATTGATGTGTATTCAACATTTCTGTACAATGATATGGAATAATCCATTGTCCTCTAGGAAAGAAACATGCTGGAATCTTGTTTCCTAGCCCGGGGAATAAAATGTGGTGTAAAGTTTGAAACCAGTCCAACATATAACAGTCAAATTACAACACTTACTGCCTGTGGTCTTCTGCCAACCTCTTTTCCCTTTCCTTGTTCTCTTTCTTCTGTCTTACTTCTTTCTTTTGAGCCTGTGACGAGATGAAAAGATAAGAACAATTCTTCTTGTACACATGTATGTACGAAAGATGCTTTGGACGGTATACATAAAATGTGCATCAAGCAACACATAAACAAACAAACAAATGGATATCTACATAACTGCAGTATCTTCTTAGTAGCTTACATGTATGTTCTGTGAATCATTGTGCTACACTATAATTGATTCTCCCTATTCAACCATTCTGTGAACTATGTACTGTTGGTTTCATTGCTATGCAGTGCCATACAATTCTGTAAGGTGGGGCTCCTGTACTACAACATAGGACAAAACAGTTGAATATCACCACTTTCCTACCTGTCCTCTGTAGTAGTCCTTCTTCATTTGTATTTGTTTATCTTCCTGTTGTTTCTGGGTTTGTCTATACTGTTCTCTCTTGTCCTGTTGATGTAGACAATACAAAATCAGTTTCCTTTGGGAAAAAAATGACATATAGCAGAAAAACTGTGGTTTGACTTCGACTGAGTTTGAGGCCCTTAGAAAATATCAACATTGGAAAAAGAATGGAAAACATGAATTCTAAGAATAGGATGTACTCTTTGTTGCATTGTCACCAAATTTCTTAAGAAGCCAAACTGACCTTCATGCCCATCCTCTGCCTTCTGTTCTCCTGTTCTTGTTGTCTTCTGACCTCATCTTCAGGTATGTTTGGTCCACCTGTTTTATAAATTTATATTATTTAGAACATGCTCACTAGATCTTTTTGTAAAGTTTAAACATGAAATGAATCAATGTGATACTTCATTCAAAGTTTACCCTCAAGCTGGTATACCTTACTAAGACCGGTGACATGTTGGCAAGTCAAGGAATTTCATATATAAAAAATTGTGTGCTTTGTGTGTTTTGTTGTATTCTTAGTCCTCCTTGTACATTTTGCATGATATTCCTATGATAAAGTCAAAGGTAACACAAATACAATTTAGGTTGCTGCCATGCTGCCAACATACCACAATCCAGTGAGATAGCCACTTTACTTTGGCTCTTTAAATTCTATAGATTTTTCTTGCAGCAAAACAATCAAAGAAGATAACATGACTCACCCACAGTACCGACATAGGAGAAGTTAGCAGGTCTTCTGCTCTCTTTGTGCTTCTGGTAGGCTTCCAGCTCTTTCTGACCTTCTGTTGGTGGGAATGTTGAGATGATAGACTGTCAACTGCATGGTATTTCATTATATTCCCATTTAAAGAACAAGAACTTAATTGTATGGCAATTGTAACACTATTAGGGGTACAATGTACATAAACTATTGCTAATAGTACCTTACCATTTTAAAGAACCAATCTACTTTATGAATAACAATCTAAGTATACATACTAATGATCTGTGCTAAATGCAGTGAATCTTATATAATAAATGAAAATAACTAATCAATGCATGGCAAGGAATCTAAGTTAACAATTAACACAACAAGATAAGACACAGTAATTAGTTTATAAATCTTACGTTTTAAGACACTTTGTCTTTTCTTCTCATTTGGTACCACCAAGGTGTAACCGTCACCCCTGGAAAAAGAACATAAAATCTGTATCATCTATTTGTATTATCTTATACAATAGAGGCTTAGGTGTGTCACATTAGTTGATTAGCATAAATATTGTAATATTTCAAACAGACTTTGGACTTTCATGACCCCACGCCATGCAACGGATAAGTCTTGTTTTACAAAATATATCTTGTTTGGTCAGCTGATCTAAAGCTAAGACAACAACATGTAACGTTAGAACTGTATAACCTCTTTGCGACAACAGAGATCTATTAACAATGTCATAACTTTTGAAACCGATACTTTTTTATACCTTTTGAATCTTTCTTCGGGGATTGCGTTGCCGTTCCCCTCGGTCTGAACTGTAGCGCCCTGCTGCCCAGTTCCTCCGGTCACAGTAGTCCTGTCCCTCGGCCTAGCCCCCTGTCCGAGGTCGATGTCGCGGTTGCTCGGCCCCTGGTTACCAGTCGCCCCCTTCCCCCTTCCCCTCCCCCCACCGCGGCCAGGACTCGTCCCTTCCATACCCGGACGCTGTTGTTTAGCGTTCGCAGGCCGTACGGTAAATGATCGACTCATCTCCAACCTTTCGTGGGCCCCGAAAAGCGGAACAGAAACTATGGCGGGACAGTTTCGGTGCCAAACTGGTTTGTTTACATCCGGGATGACGCCATCTTGAAAGTTTGGGAAAGTACCGAGTACCCATAATGCACCGCGCGGGTCACCACAGCAGGTGGAAGTTTCAACCTTGCAATGTTCAAAGCGCGCAACAACTTTTGAAAATATCGTCGTGTCGCAATAGTTACAATGTTTTGAGACTGTCCTTAGCTGTATCCCACGATAATTCTTCACCAGACTTCCTTGGTTGCTCGAAAGGTAGCACAATGTCCCCAAATAAGACGAATAATCAGTGAGGTAATGTTACGTAACTTTACCTTTAGTTGCAAATCTGAATCTCTTCATCCCATTTGCTTCATTGTGGGCATTTTGGAATGGCTAATCTTTGCACGGGGCGTAGGTAGGGAGTAAAATATCATGCATTTCCTCACAGATATTGATTTTTTAATCTATTTTTGTGTGCTTAATTTGTCTTCATTCAGCATAGTTGCTAAAAATGTTAACGTTACATAGTTTATCTCCAGTCATCCTAAGTACAATCATTTTCCACTTTCATTCCATCATGAGCCACGATATGCAAAAGGCAGACTGATGTTAGATATCATATTCCCATTTATTACATAAAATACAACTTAACTACATTACATACAAAAATTATGACATCACCAACGTGGTGCTTATTTAGAGCAAGGCTAAATCTTACAGTTTCACATTGCCAAGCAAGTTTGGTTGTCGATATTTGGGCGAAACACAGTTTCCCAGTCCTGTTGATATGTACACGTTTACTTGTATCTAAGTATGCTAACATGATTGTTCAGTGTGTTTAAATAAAGTGCTGTCAATAATTTCATGCCCATTAAAAGTTACTCTACTTCTACAATTCTATGTTATATCTCGAAACTAAATCACATCAACTAATGCAATTCTTTATAAGACTAATGGAGTGACCCGGCGAAGGAATGTTCGGGGAGGCTTTTTTCTACATGGCAAGTTTGTCTAAATTCCATGCATCTTGATGCATAGTGATAGTCATTTTGTACACTTCAAAGGTTTGTGAAAAGAGTCTTAACTGTGCTAGCTGTTTCTACACTGTAAACTCAAAATCACAATAACGCTAAGCAGCCAGCAGGCCGATTCGAGTTTGATGAATCAATATATACAGGCTCAAGCAAGCAAGCAAGCAAACAAATTTAACAAACAAACAAACTCTAGCAAAGCCTACGCTCCTGATAATAAAGTTCCTCCTCCTCCTCTCTCTGCCTCTCCCACCACTCCTCTTCCTCCTCCTTCTTCTTCTGCTCCCACCATTGTTGGTACTCTTTCTGTTTGATTTCATCGGCGGCTTTATCTACATCGAAATCAGTTCTTTCTAAAATTTCTCTCAATTTCTGTTCATCATAGTCGGGGCATTGACTATGTAGATCGTCAAGGGCGACTTTCTCCCTTTGCCTCTTCGCTTCCTTCTCCTCCCACCATATCTCATACTCCTTCTCGTTAATTTCATCAGCGGCTTCATCTACATCAAAACCAGTTCTTTCTAAGATTTCTGTCAACTCCTGTACATCATATTCTGGGTATTGATGACACAACTCATTGAGAGCAAAGCACTCTCTCGCCTTTTCCCTCCATTTCTGTTTCTTCTTCTTTATCTTCTGTACCTTCTTTGCCTTCTTGCTGTCATCATATTCTTCTTCTACATCATCTTCATTGAATTCTGAAATGTAGAGAGAGATGACAGGCTTATTTTCGTGTGTCACACATGTCAATTTATTGCAATAACCATATTCTAAAAGGCAGATGAAAAAAACAGTTAAACTTTCATGTTACAGCATAAGAAGATAAATTGGATCCTGAAAAGCCATCTCTAAACGAATCTCTGTGGTTTAATAAAAAAAAAATCAAATTCGATGTTGTTCATTAAAAGGAAAACACGGATCAGTTTGACACATCTCCAGAAAAAAAGATCAACATACCATGTGCATAAACTTCCGACCTGTCACCTTCTCTGTAGCCTTCTCTATAGCTTCCTCCGTAGGCGTCACCATAGCCTGTTTCATAGCCATGGCCATCCCCATAGCCTCCTCCATAGCTCCCTCTGTAGCTTCTTTCATAGCCACCCCCATAGCCTCCTCCATAAGCACCCCCATAACCACCTTCATAGCCACCCCCAGAGCCCCCTCCATACCAACCCCCATAACCTCCTTCATAGCCACCGCCATAGTCACTTCCGTACCCCCCTCCTCCATAGCCTCTTCTGTAGTCTTTTCCATAGCCGCTTAATGATGATGCAGTTCCCTTGTCAACTGCATGGGGTTTCCTTCCCCTCTGTTGTACCTTTAGTCTATCCGGGAAAGCCTTATTTGTTCTGTAATATGAACACAAACACATCAGCTCTAAACATTAGTTTGATGTGGTAAAATATAAATCTGTAAGCACCATTATCGCATTTACATGTTGAGTGTTACAAATATAATAATAATAATAATAATAATAACTTGATTGCACAACAATTGTACAAGGTACAGAGTATGGCATTCACTGGTACATAGATAACATTCTACTAGGCTAATCCGTCTATCTTATACAATATGGTGTACTAGTCTATCTTAATTGAAATGAACTTATCAAAGGCATTCCTAGTCCTATGGCCTAGGTACAGATCGATCGCCGTGACAGCAAATAAATGTGGACACAATTTGATTACATTCAAAGCTAGGAAAATACTGGCATCATTTTGTAGAAATTGGTAAGAAAAGTCATCAACTTTCAGGCAGAATATTGATTATCACAGTTGGCAAAATTTACTGTTTGGGGTCTTCTGCCGATTTCTTTCCTCTCCCTTTGTTTCGCTTCTTCTGTTGTTGTTGTTCTTTTCTCTGAACCTGCAAAGAAGCAAAATTGTTAGACATACATGTAATGATCTGGAAAAAACCTCAGTTACTCACATACTGTATTTAATTAGATAGATCAAGGACATTATATAGTCCTTGGATAGATACACAAACACTCAGACAAATGCACAGCTTTTGAAGTAAATGTCAAAACAAAATATTAGGTTTATACATAGTACATAGTACAGCGTTATATAGAGAGTGATTCAAACGTGTCAAATGATTCAAATTACTTCTCTTGGCATGCACAATATGAATGCAGTACCATTGGGTTTCGCGAGATGGGGCCCGTTCACGGAAATGCTTTTACAAACGACGCGTCGTCAATTTAACAGCTTGTAGTTGTAAGTTGTAAAATTACACCAAACTCCCACCTGTCCTCTGTTGTCGTCCCTTCGCCTTTGTAGCTGTGCTTCGTCCCTGATAAAAGCAAAAAGCAAAGTCTCGATCATTATCAAAACAGTCGTACGAAGCAAGAGGCAGTTAATTTGGTGAGCAGGTGTCTTAGTGACTCTTTGTCTTAGCTATAACGTTGGATTTCATGACTTTGGATTTCATGAACTACGAAGATCAAAACATGGAACCTGTAATTTCACACACCTTTTAAGCCCATCGTCTTGGCTTGTATTGACAGTTCCTTCCGTCCGTTGACCGGTAGACGTTTGGTTCGGAATCCCCTGTTGTACTAGAGTCCCGTCCCTCCGTCTAGCTCCCTGTTCAAGGTAACTCTGCCCTTGGGTGTCGGACGTCTCCCTCCCTTTTTTCCTTCCCCTACCCCTTCTCTTCCACCTTCCCCCGCCGCCAGGACTCGTTCCATCCATTCCCGCGGACGATGTTGTTTGACGTTCGTACGGTCGCGCGGTGACCGATCAACTAATCTCGACCCTTTTGAAGGGGTACTGAATATTTGGCGTGATAGTTTCGGTGGAGGCCTGCTTTGTTTACAGCATGGGTGACGTCACTAGGAAGTTTGGAAAGTACCGGGGCTCACCCACGATGCAACGCGCGAGTCAGCACAACAGGTAGGCAAAACGTTAGTGGGCAAAGGAAAATTTCCGGAGCGGCGGACACAAATGTTTCTAACGATGGACAGAATGTCTAGGCAACATCTATTTGATATCATAGGGTAGTTGTTTTGTTGTATCTATAACAGTGCGCGTCGCCTGTAGAAACCATCTCTTATCACCTAGGACAGTTTATGGAAGTTTTAAAACTTCTGATCATCTGTCGGCTTCTTGTAAGGTAGTTTTCGTGACGCTGCCGATGTCACGTAATTACAGCAATATTAATGTCATTTGTACGGAGACTGCCGATGGTGCAACTCTACTGTCCTGGATGTGCTATGGTCTTTTCATTACGCAATCTTCATTTGAACGGAAACTGCCAATGGTGCTGCACTGCTTGTTAGACTCTATAGAAATAATCCATACTTTATCTGTGCCAACACTGCCATAGCAGTTTGTTTTATTCGTATATGTAAAATCCAACAGACATTTCATTTGTCCGTTTACAATATGGCTGAGCAACACTCTTGCTAACATAAAGAAAGTGAAAATAATCAATCTCAATAAAAGTGCAACAGTGAACAGTAGCAGCAACTGGCAGACACATTTCCTATACATACGGCAAGGAACAGTTCCGGTTCAATGTTAGATTCTGTCACAAAAAAACTCAAGTCCCACCCAACTGTAGGCTTATCTGCCCCATGCTGTTGTAGGATATCGGTAATATTAAATGACATGTCTTCTTTTTTTCTTTTCTGCAAATTTCTAGACATGTAAAGTTATAAAATACCGGCACCTTATCACCTTTCCATCTGTATTCCATAAAAGCATTCTTTCTTATGTTTAACTTTACCTAGCCTTCATAGCAGGCTCTACCGGGCCTTTTTGGGGGGCTTATAATACACCTTTTGTAGCCAGCCCGTAACCATCAGCCATGGTTTCACTTTTAAGCTGGCTGATGGTTACGGGCTGATGTATACAATGCTGATTCATATACGTAAAAGTCTCGTTACTCCCCCCAATTGCTCTTCCGATATTTTAAAACAATCAAAATCTAAATCATTCTGTTGATGAACATATGACAGTCAGTGGTCATTCCTAAAGCAGCCCCTCCCCTTACCATCTTTATAATCATAATTATCTATGCATCAAAAGTGACTCTTTTCTTGGCCTTGAGTCTGGTGACATCTAGCGGATCCCGTGTGTCCCACAGCTCGCCGCGCCTGTTGAAGGAGTCCCCGTAGCTGGTGCGGAAGGTCTGGTCGGGCAGACCGTACACGTCCACCGTCTGGGGCCGTCTCACGGGGTCGCCCGGCGTCTGCGGCAGGGGCGCGGGGTTGGTGGGGTGAGCGTACTCCCAGGACGCTTCCTGAGCAAGAAAACACAAAAAATTCAATCATCTTAAAGGCCCACTATGTAAGATTATGATCCACTACTCACCGACCCACGTGGATAACGTGATGTCACAGATGCAGTGGATTGCTCATTCCTTGGAAAAAAAAAAAACTGATCAGTCGAAAATCTGGGTATACGCACATGTAAGTCCAATTTTTATTTGTATTGGCAATTTGTTGTTCAACTTTGATTAAGAAAGGACAAGTTGTTGAATGCATAGGTCATTCACATGGAGGGTTTTTTCCTGAGATTATTTTCAATTATAGGGCACAAATTTTACTATACAAAGTGTATCTTTAAAGGTAAAGATACAATTGACTGCATGCAAGAATCTAGAATATTTTCAGCTCGATCGTCGACGATGACGATAACGTGGCATATAAAGAAGAATGTCTCCACCCATGTGGCGTCGCCAAAATGTCATGTCTCACAATTTTTAATTTCCCAGTACGTAGGACATGTAATACATGCTATTTTTGCTAGGACTTCCCCCAATAAACTGCCTTTAAGTTATCATAATACATGGACGGATGCCTACCGTGTAGTTAACGTTCTTGAATGGGTTTTCCTTGCCATGGGTGTAGGGTGCTCTCAATGTGAACTCAGGAAGAAATCTGTGTAACAGAGATACATATTAGGCAATATCTCATATATCTGATAATCGATATATTAGGGCAAACTGCATACAAATCATGATTAAATATATAGCCATGAGGAGCTTTTGAAGTAGAAAGGTTTATTGCCCCATATAAGCTAGAATGTGGATTCGGCTCTTTGTGGTATCATATAAACGTTTGTCGTATAGTCTCACCTGTAACTTTGATGTAAGGGGGCTTCTTTCATCTGGTATGAGACCCGTCCGACCTGTCCGGGGTATAGCCCTTCTACGGTCCTCCCGTATCTGTAAGTACTGGAAAGAAAATGAAAAAAAAAAAGATTAGTAGATGATACTTATCATAACAAATACCATTGTATTACTAGTATGCTGTCAGTAAAAGAACGTTAAACCACACAATAGCATTGGTATGCGGTTGGACAATATCAATGATATGGATATATAATGATACTCAGTAACTTCAGCGTATCGATCAAAAAAGCTATGCAGAACGTTGACAGGAAAGGATGTTACGTTATCTTAATCGTCATAGGAACGGGAAAATGGGACCAAACTATTGACCAACAAACTACAGCTCACCTAGGGGTTGGGTCCGGTACTGCAGACTTGAATTCCCTCAGTCGTGTTGTTGGGGCACTCATGTTGTATGGATGTGTTCTTATTGCCTTGTCTCTGCGACTGCTAAACTGGCTAAGTATACGATATCTGGCTGGAGAAACAAAGAATACGTTAGTAAGGTTATCGTAAACAGCTAGGGTTGCTAGACCTCTCGAAGGGCCTATTTAGATGTTTGTTTACGATATCTTAGAAACAAGAGCCCGTATGCCCTAAGGTGGCAAGAAACACATTATCGGTATACAGTATCGGTATCTGGGGCAAACCACCCGACATCACATATCAAACAACTTTTGAATATGACTGTACATGTTTTTTTCTTTATTCTGTGTAATACTAAAGAGCCAGGACACAAATAATATTGAAGTTGAAACCAGTTTTAAAGCCAGAAATTCAAAACATGATTCAGAAAAGAATGTTTGTTTGCGATACCTTAGAAACAAGAGCCCATATGCCCTCAGGTGACAAGAAACACATTACCGGTTTCTGGACAAACCACCTGCCACGTACCAACTTTGATTTTCAATACCCACTATTTTCTTATAATAAAGTACCATGTTGCAAAGACAAGTGCGGATAAAAACCATCATCAAGAAAACACGATTCAGAAAAGATGAATACATTTGTGAACAAAAATAGTAACAGAACAATGCGTTTGTCGAGACTGAGATGTTTACGTAAACAAATAATGGCAACGAGATATCCTCGCCACAATCTAAATTTATAGTCAGTGTGAGCAGACACGCTGTATACATGTATGTTTGACTAGAATAGATAGTCTTCTTCGCCCTCTCCCTTTTTTGTGGAGACCATTTACAGATTACAATGTAAAACTGTTAAGAAGCCATTGGAAGCCGACCATGCGGTGCCGGTGACTAGTAATTGGATAAGTACACAAGGACCAGGTAATGATTATCCAACCTTTTCGTCTGGACGAAACACATAGAAATGGTCCATCGTGACCAAATCGTGAGCCTTTTTCAGGCAGACTATGAATACATGAGTTGACGAAAAATGATTAAAACCAAGAGCAATGATTTATTAGTCTAACGATTAACAATAGGGCTTGAGACAAGTGGTATATGATTTGGTTAAGCGTTAATTCCAGAGGGACTGTCAAAAACAATCGTTCGTCTATCTACTCTTTGATTTTAAAATTGTGGACGTAGATTAAAGCATGAACAGCTACAGGAAATTTATACTTGTGAACACATAAAATTTATGGACTATGGATTATGTTGATTTAAGTACTCGAATTTTGTGTTGAAGAGAGTTGAATTACTAGTCATACACGGGGTTACGTGTAAGGTTTGTTGTACCAAATTGTCTACGTGCGATGCAACCAAACACTGCCATAACGAGAGGAAAAACCACGTTATACATTGTAAGTAGGAGAGAAATGATCCAAAACGAACACTTGGTTTCGCTGTTTATAGCTACGAATAAGAGTAAGGTCACGAGAAATTGAGGGTGAATTGTCCTGAAAGTACGTTGGGCGATAGGGCACCTAGAATAACCTAACAATAACCTGAGCCCTATTCCTAGACAAAACGGTGCATACTCCACCAAAAATTGTCTATATTTTCAGAAAATATAGTCTGCTTACCTTAGAAATGTTCTCTCAGACCCTGACTGGATTTCTCACAGCGACTAATGCTCGCGTGTGCGCACACCGGAAGCAAGTCACCTATAAACACTCCAAGGGGCGGTACCTGGTTACGGGACGCTTACCGTCATGGCGCCCTAGCAACGCAAACACCTGCTGAGATTACGTCGTCTGACAGGTATTACCGCCGTCGCTATGGACGAATATTGGTCAGAACTTCCCTTAAATGTTCCCGCATATTGTATCTTAAACAATTTTTATCATAATAGGGTTCTCATATACACGAACGTTTTGCATACATTGTCAAAAGCCCATACGAAATATAGTAGCCATGGCGGCTTTGATTACAAGTACTGTATAGCTTCAATACAATACACACGTACGGATTGGCTATTGCTATGACCGTAACATGCATGGCGACTTTTTTGTTCAATCGGTATGTTTCTTACAAAATTTTGTGGTCAACTTGTTTGTAAAATGGATTAGAATAAACACGTGTCTTCAATGCCTTGTTTTGAAATGAAAGAGGTAAAAGGGTACTAATGGTTTAAATGACCCATGAACCCTTTTGAAAGGTGCACAGAAGAAGAAGTAAAACACCTAACAGAGGCGCCCATGGCCCACTTACCTTACTTTAAACAGTCAGGTTAGTCCATTCAGAGGTTAAAAGCCTTCATTGAGAGGACTTGGTGCAGGTAAAAGGGACAATAGAACATTTCACTTGCAATACAGGGTGGTGCATTGAACATATGTTGTATTGCATTTGTGTAGATTTCAAGGGAGGGGCTAATAGCAGAACCAGGTGTCAACCATTTATCCATGAAAAACCCTCAAACTCAAAGAATTAGTTATGATGACTTACAGACGTATGTGAGTGAATATCTCAGTACATTTTTTTCTGAACACTAGTACTATTTATGAAGGAATGTTTTTTAAGTATTCTACTTCAAGGGCAATTTTCGCCACTTGCCCCCTCCCCTTTCTAATCCTACTAGCTTGTGGTAGCTTAAGATTGTAAAGACGTAATGCTTGGTTCAACTTTGATAGTTATCACTAACAGATAGATTCAGATATGTTTTGCCCCTCCCTTTGAAGCCACATCTTATTGAAAGTAATACATTGGCACAGAGAGCATACAAATGGGACTTTGTAAAACCTGTGTTCTTGTTTCATATTTATTGATATCATAACTTAGTGTTATACATACAAATATATAGACAAGTTAGTGGGTACAACAAATAAATACATTAAATGCTTTATTCATTAAAACAGGCAACATTTCCTTCACATTTCTTGTTCTTTTTCCTCCATTAGAAATCCTATATCATTGCAACAAATGTATAACTCACTATATAAATTACTAACTAACTATATGTCCTGGCATACAAAGAGTTTATGACTGTATGCTGTAATTCCTTTTCTTGAAAACCTACCTCTAAAAACGGATTTTGACAAATACATGTATCTGGAAAAAACATGATGTGACATCCGCTGTGACATCCATTGCTATCTATGCTTCTTGCTACTTTCTTGGCTGGTATTGATCAAACAGGTAACTTAAAGGTTCCTTTGTCAGAGGTTTTCATAATCAAATCTGTTGTCCAACAGACATGTCAATCATTTCTTGTCTCCAGGTTTAGCAATATGTGACAGAATGTGTGCCTTGAGTTTTGGCATGTTGACCTGTTCCTTCTTACACACGTGACATCTGAAAAACAGTCAAGGAATGTTGATTATACTAAATGAACATATAGATTTAAATCTAGCCAGTAACTGTCAATGAAAAGAAAAGAAGGAAACCAAATTGAGCTAATTTGGCTGTTATAAAAATCTACTTCAGGCATTGTAAACGATTATAAAACAACTTTCAGTCTGGAAAGGGGTATCTAAAAGTGAAAGAGCTCCTGTTAATTTGCCTTTTAAAGAACTACAATGATCGAAAGACTTAGAGTACGTATTGCCAAGTGTTTAGAATACTGTGAGGTACTAAAAATTGTAGATAAATTGCATGTGAAAAGGTACAAATGGTTAAAAAAAGGGAGATGCACAAGACACCAATGGGCTCTAACAAAAATGCCTACCTTAGTGGATATTTCAGCCGGTCATTTCTAGATCCTTTGTCTGTTATTTTCCCTTCTTTTTCTAATTCTTCCATGACATCTGAAAATGAAACAGATGAACATACAGGATTATTCCATTCATAATTCTAAGAAGGGGCGGCCATAGATATTCTTAACTCCCTTAAAATCTGCAATTTTTTCATCATGAAAAGTTGTCTTAATGACCCCCCTATACCTGTTAAATGGACTAACCCCATGACATTTCATTCCTGCATACTGTAAATCTTGAAACCTTCACAGTGGTTTTATTTCTGCAGTTTTTGTGGCAACCTCTCTATTGCAAATTAATGACACAGAGACTACTATCATGACTACTATTGTGTTGACTGCAAATTTAAATCGTGGCTTCTTTTTCCTGCTAATTAAAATAAAGCCACTGCGACAGTAAATGAATTTTCAGTACAAACCTTCAGAGTCTATGAAGTAGTCTGTAGTGAAGGAATTCCAGTGTTTCTTATGCTTCAAGCAGGGGGAGTCGAAATCTTGACTGATGATATGGAGATGTAAGTGACTGAAAGGCAAAAGTAGATTAAATCTGTTATTTCAGCCAAAAAAAGAAGATAAAGATTGCAAACTTCAAGTATCCAAGTTTATATATTCACTTCCTTATGTACATGCTTCTGCCACCAGGTTTTAAACTATGCAGTTTGATGCACATGTCAATGGCATTAACATGAGAAAGGATTGATAACATAATTATATGACATCATGATCTTGGACTGGATATATCAAGATACACATACAACACATTTCAAAGTTGCTGTGTTTTTCTTTAGAATGTCTCCAGTGTTAATCCTTGAAATATTCCACCTTGACAAGTGTAGTTCATACTCACCTCATACTGGGGATGGCATGGTAGCCCAGTCGGAAGGACAGATGTTTGGCATCTTCTGTGCTGAAACGTTACATTTAGAAACAGTGCAAAGGATGAACAACTGTTGTTACAAAAAAAGGTTATTTTGACAAGAAGCAAGAACCTGCCAAGAAGGGATGAGTTACAACTTAAAGTAGAGATGAGCAGAAGTCAGCCAGGTAGGAATTGTGGGATTCGAGTTAGGGCCACTCTTCATTTGATCAACATCTCTCAGGTCTCTGTGGGCTACACAATACTGTGAATTCATTTCACCTCGTGGTGGTTTAGGATGGAAAAGGAGCTTTCACTGTGTTTTACATTTGCAGTTGAAGCAGTAATAATTTTGTAGAAGTCTTACAAGGGAGACATACTTGCAGGGCCATGAATTTGGGGGTGACATACGACTGCAAAATTAAAATCAAATCAAAACCACACTGCGAAAGTTTCATAATTAACAGTAACATTGCAGCATATTGTACTTACTTGTCTATAAGCTCCTGTCCCTTCTTGTGCATGTGTTTGAGAAGGTCCAGCTGTTCTGAAGACACAGCCTTCAGACTGGGTATGTTCTCCTTGGGTAAAACTAACCAGTGGTACCGAGCCTGAGGATGGGACAAAAAGCACAATAAAAATGTTTAAAATATCTAAATTATGAATTATTTAAATTCTACAATAAATATTGCTCGAAAATCTATTGTTGCCACTGCACTCGATAATGAGGGTATCATTCAGACAAACTTAAATACTGAACAAACGCACACACACACACACACACACAAAGAATGACACATAAATACAAACGCACACACAGATACGTGCGCGCGCGCACACACAAACATACACACACACAGACACACACACACACACACGCGCATACATGTACAGAGAGACGGAAACACACACACACACACACACACACACACACAGAGAGAAGGACACACAAACATACAAACGAGATAAAAACAAAGAAAACGTCTGGTGCCCTTTGACCTGACAACAAACCTTCGGGTATTTATCCTTGATAATGACCACTTTATCGTCCGATTCGACCTTCAAAGCGGGATCTTCCATGGACGACAGAAGACCCATACTCCAGTGGCCTTTCTTGGCCGGCTGGGACGTTGTTTTCGCAGATCCATCGGCTAATTTTCTCTTTTGCGCGTTCATTATCACAGAGAAGGCATTCCCTTTTGCCGCCATCATAAGTGGAAGTTGCCACTATTTTAGAAGGGGTATAGGTGTCAAAATTAGCGTAATGCAACTTAAACCAGCTACATGCAGCGGATTTAATACAGATAACTTCCAGATAAATTAAACTAAATGTGCAATCTATTTTTTGTATAAAGGTTGAATAAATGTAATGTTCATTTTAATACTAAAGACAAAAGTTTCTACCTAGATTTGAGTGAGGCATATAAAAGATGGAACAAGATGTTTCATTGGCTGTTCTGGTCCAGAATTGGCCAATTAGACAAGCCCTGACAAAACGTCCTGTTGGGTCGTCCAAAATGTCGCCTGGGAATGCCAAAAATTGCTGAAATCGTCAGTTCGGAGGTAAAGTGCGCAGTTTCTTCTCTGTGTGACAACTTGGTTACGGTAACCAATCATGAAACAAATAAATGCTTATTTATCTGGTGACAAGTGAGAAATATTACGTCTGGAAACGATTGGAGGGGTATCTTTTTTGTTTTGATCGATGGTTGTTGTTTTTGTGTTGTGGGAGGGGGGCGTTTGTAAACGGGAGTTGGCGATTTAGTGATTGATTTTATTCATCTGGTATAAAAGCATTGACATACTGATATGTCAAAGGAGATCGGCGGATACCGCAGTCACTGTAGAATTATGTGAACAACATTGATTTATAATATAATATCAGGTGTATTTGCAGCCAGTGCCACAGGCAGGTACCCAATGTGTAGGGTAATGAGGCTGTTTAACGTGTTCGAGGCACCTCCTCGAGCACGGGACCCCCGTTTTACGTCCCTCCCGGAAGACGATTTCGTGGAAAGCTTCGTGAGGCTACAGCAATCCGGACGTCCTTGGTTGGTCTCCCATCCAAGCACTGTCCGGACCGCGCGTTGCTTAACTTCCGAGATCGAGGGATCGGGTGTATCCAACGCGCCACGCGGCCGTAGTGAATTATTTATGGCCTAGGATACTCATGTGCATACAAGTAGGTGTTCCTGCAAAATGATTATTTTGGCACTATCATTAACAGGCCGTCCAATTAGAAGTTAGAATGTTTTTGTACTATAGACAGGATGTTCCTGTCAAAAATGATTTTGTTCACTATTGACAGGATGTTCCTGTCATTATTTGCTGTCAGAAAAATAAAGCAAAACATGTCTTACTGAAGCGGACTGCTAGGTGGTGCTATAAGCTTGAACCCTGAACAAGGACATCTGTGATACATATGCCATGAGTCCTCCATTAATTATCAATATCATTATTGAATTGAACTCTTCTGGAAATGAAATGAAACACCACATTGGAAAACCATACCAAGACGAAGGTCAACTGTCAGATTATTCAATGTAATGAAACCAGCTGCAGCTGGGTAACTGCAAATTTAAAAGCTGGCACTGTAAATTTATCTATTTTTGCAAGTTCTTGAAAGAAAGGGAAAGGATGTCTTGACTCACTGTGTTTGTGACTTTTCTATAGCACAGTAGTATAAGTACATTGGAAATGCATGATAACGAACATTTCCAGATTTACAACTAGCATATTACTTTGAACGGTGGTTATACATGTTCCAATAGAACGGCGCAGAATACAAATGTAACAGACATAACATAGAGGTCAGAGTCTATTCATGGCAGTATTTTCTGCTGTGTAAGGTCAGTGTAATTGACCTGACTGCTGGGGTGCCAAACATCACTAAACTGCAGACAGTTCAAATTTCTATCAGGGCCACTTGGGTTTGATTGAGCTTCAATGGGAGTTATTTCTCTGTCCCACTTATGAAGGTATCTGGTAATTTTGTTCATGCACGTGTAGCTTATTTTGTTTGTGTTCTGCAGTCTTTCTAACTGTACATGTTATTTACTTGTTTGATTCTTATTTAAGTTCAGTCATTCTTTTTTTTCAGATTCAGCTTATCATTTAGTGTTTTTGATATACGTCAGCATTTACCTACAGTTTTATGCTGTTGTCCTGTACTGTATATATGTTGCATTGAGTTTGACTTTTGACTTTGACAGTTTGAGGAAGAGAAGTGTATACTGTGTAGGCCTTGGACATTGTAGCTTAATATGACTTTCATTGTAGACTGCTCTCTATATGGATATATTGTACATAAGTGTAGTCACAGTAAAATGATGCAGGTCAGAGTCTAGTCTAGATCTTTTGATTAGCTGAAAGAAATCAATTTAACCAACGTACTATTTGAATACTGTAAGTTCACACTAATTTAATATTTGCAGTTTTTGCAGTAACCTCTTCACTGCGAACTTAAATCACTGCAAAAATGCTTGTTTTGTCTTCTGGCTACCTATCAATTTGTTTCAACCGAAAACTTAAAGCCGCCATGAATGCTCCTTTTCTCCCTACCGCGAAATTGATTCACTGCAAATTCAAATGCACTTACAGTACCAGTGAATATTACCCCACTCAAGTTTCACACTGTTTTCACTCCCACCCACTTATGGTAGTCCAAGCCATTTATTTCCCAGAAGACTGGCCCACTTTCAAGTGGGGGGGGGGGGGGGGTCCAGTCAAATATAGTGTACACCATATATACCCGGCCCTGGTAATATTATATTGTGATCCTTCCTTTTTCTGATATGTGCTAGAAATTGTATGTTTTGTTATTTCTTGAAAATAAACATGTAGATACTAGTTAAAGGTGCATGTGTCGAGTGACTATACAAAAGTATATCAATTTTGTTCAATTGTAGGCATTACCCAATATGCTAACCTGTGTTATATGGAGCCAGAGTTTTGTGTAGCATGAAAAGAATGTCAGATTGTGACCGGCTTTAACCTTGATCTCTCCGGGGTGTTGACTGATTGCAATACATTATATATTGCGTGCAAATTGTAACAACCTTTTTTGGCCAAGTACTTGTAAGGGGGTCTGCATCCCCTTTTTTTTGAGGCAAAGGGAAGCTATTTTAATTTTCTGTGATTCTTTGGTTGAAAATGCTATTAGTTTCATTGTAATTCATGTCCCTTGATAACAATATAAGACTTTAAAGAAAGAATCAAACTCTTAAAGTCTTATTCTTTGTTTATCAAATTGTCTTACAGGCAGCGCCAAGCTAGGATAACCCGCAAGACAACATCTGCTAGTAGAGTAGCAACCTGTTCTTCTGCTACTTGAACTCTCGGCAACTTACAACAAAAAAGAACATCACAATGGCTTGTACCAACAGTAAGCAGTTATCTGTGGAAAGATGGCCGATCTTCAGCCTCCTAGACCCTGAGTTCATCTCGACAATCAAGCAAGCGTGCGTCTTCGGTAGTTCCGGTAACGAAGCCATCGTGATAACACAGGATGACGACGTATACGCGCTTGGGTCGAACTGTAGCAGCTGTCTCGGAGTCGGGGATGCCCAGAGTGGGTTAGAACCGCGTAAGATCGACATACTGTGTAAGAAGAAGATCGTGGACATTGGGTACGGTAGCGGACCCCACGTGCTGGTTTGTACGGACAATGGCGACTTGTACAGCTGGGGGCACAACGGGTACAGTCAGCTGGGCAACGGGAGCACCAATCAGGGGCTCTCGCCACAGCTGATAACGACGAATCTGATTGGTCGAAAGGTGGTGAAGGTTGCCTGTGGAAGTCACCATTCGTTGGCGCTTACTCAGGAAGGAGAGGTTAGATCAAATGTTTTACTACTATATCTTTTATTGCTAATAATCAATTTTACACAGTCCAAAATATTCCTGGACCTTCGTGGCAATATTTTAAAAATCATGTTATGATGTTGTGATATTTGTTTTGATGTAAGGTTTTCGCTTGGGGCTACAACAACTGTGGACAAGTCGGTTCTGGTACAACCACCAATCAGGCGACACCGCGGAAAGTCGCTGCCTGTCTCGGTATGTCCCAATCTTGTCTTAACATGGCAAAGAATAACAAACTAAAGGTTACTCATAATATAATAATATAACTAATATATATATATACTAGCTTACTGAGGTTGGCAGAACTAAGGGAGCTATTTTTGCTACCCAGTGTTCTTTGTATGTAGGCAGCATTGTTGTGTACATACACTACTACCAGTAAGTCTTGTTAACAAGAGTTCTTAGAGCTTATAATAATACATGTACTAGTACCTTCCATGAAATGCAAATGACTTCTACATTTACATAATCTATGCATGGTTATATATACCTTACACTCCCTTTCTACATGTTAAAAGTATGAAATTCCTATCATTTACCACTCAGATGAATTGTGGTACTTTGCATCAATTATGCAAACTAGGCTCTTCATACACGCATAGACACACTTACATACAGACAGGCCAAAAGGAATAAAAAGTGTTGTTTTACTTTGGCTGGACTCAACAACATCACAATTTACAATAGTTACAATTATTTCTTTGATGTGTTCCTCAGAATTGCAGGGATCTCCCCACAAATAATATAGCAGGATGGGGGGAGGGTGCCAGGCACAGGATATGTGTCGCCAGGGAGGTCTGGAGGGGGGCGCACAACTCTCAAAAGGAGAGCGGCTGTTGCCTTTTTCAGACATAATGGAAGTTATTTCCTGCAACTTTACATCTGAAATTTCTAGTTTTGAGCAAAATTACAGGCTTTGCTGGGTAAAAATTGGAAAAAATACCCTAACTTTGAAAATCAACAGGATGGAGCTGGGATAGAACAGGATGTAGAGGTGCCACTGTTCCATTCTTTAGGGAGATCCCTGGAATTGAATGCCTTGCTTTTCTTCATTTTTTTGCCTGTTGCCTCAGAATTTGTAAGCTTGTTTTTTTTTCAGGCTAAATGTATATATCCAGGTTTCTCTTATATGCTGACCATATTAAGAAGAATATAATGCGGATGATATGCAAACTTAATTTTTAGCTTCTTTGGCCAGACAAGATCCTGTCTCCCCTCAGAAGTGATTGCTTTTTGTATACTACAGTGTGTACTAGTAGTAACTGCTTGCAATTAGTCTATGTTGAGCTTGGTACAGTACTCATAGTAATATTACTTGTTAACATTCTTGTATGGTGGCTCTAAAGAGAAAATGTTGATATAGTAGACCCTTTGTTCTTTAGTGCTGTGTTCATTCTATACAGCAGCTGTTTATACCAGTATTAGAATTGCTGATCTGCATATTGATGTTAATACTAATAATAATACAATATCAATAACATCTGTATCTGGTATATTGGTCGACTAGTTTAGCCACTCTTGAGCATAACACACCAGCTTCATTGGCACCTGGCAGTGGCTGGTTTTACATATTATGCAATACATCAAATGGCCAACTCTAACAGCTGAAGGCTTATAGATTTATGCTAGTACCGATACGTATCCCTCATGCAGAGTCTTGCCCACGGCCTATACCTTTGGAGGCTCTGTTAAACCAGGCTGAGGTTTCCATTTCTGTGGGTGTGGTCTCTAACCGACTGTCACTGTCAGCCAATCAGAGAATTGCCACAATGTTTTCTTTAGGTAAAGCTGATTATCTGATTGACTGAAGCCATGCCTATGATAGTGGAAATCACAGCCCATTTTAGCAGAGCCCTCCCAAGGTATATTGTATGGGCTGCAGGCGAGAATTACAAAAAATACATGTAAATGTACCCAATTGTCAGTACTTTGTGTTTCACTTGAGTTTGTTGTTGCAAACCTTAGTTGTGTATGTTAGCTATATATTGTTTTTGTTTAGATCTCACCTTAGCAGGCTTTTAGCTAGGATTTTAGACAGGGCATCCAAAAATTGGGCTTTCAATTTTTTTTTCTGTCCTACTCATTGTTTGGGATGGACAGGGTGACATTTGTTTCTGTCCCGACAAGCAAGTTTCCGTCCTGGGAAGGAGGGATGGGTCCTAGAGACAGCACTGGTGTGGGGGGAACAAACAATTTTGTACTTGTGTATGTAATAACCAGGGAAACAGCGTCCTCTGGGTGTCCCCTCTAAAAGTAGCTAGGGCATCCAATGTCTTTTTTTTCTTAGTGTAGGTCATCCAAAGGACGCCCTGACACCCTGCTAGCTAATAGCCTGCACCTGAGTTTGTTATTACAAACCTTAGGTGTGTATGTATTGTTCTGTTTAGATCATCTGGAAGGTGAGCCCCCAGCGATCAACAGTATGTGTCGCCGGCCTCCCTACCTTGTTTCTGTATCCTCAGACTGTCACTAGAATGGCAAGGATACATGTGTGTGTGTACAATAATAACACCTAATCCCACATATCATCCATGACACCTAGCCTGGGTGCCATCCGAGATTACTACCAGGGCACCTGCGTTAGCTACCCTGAAAAAATTAGGTTAGCGAGTGTAGGAGCCTCGGTAGTAGGATGGCACCCAGGCTACAAGTCACCTGCTAGTACTGCAGGGCTCAAAAGTTCATTCACCTAAAAATTTAAGTGCACAAAATATCTGAGTGTGCAACATAGCAAAACAAGAAGAGAGAAGTTGAGAGTTGCAGGCTGGATTTAGAAGTTGGTTTCAGGTACTTGATGTTGGCATCGACAGTGCTAACAAAGCTTCAAGCTTCAAAATTATGATAAACCCATGTGTTTTAAGAGAAGGCAAACAAATTTTTTGTATCAATCATGTATTGAGAAAAAAAGCTTCTTGCAATTGACCATAGCAAACATACACATGCAATAGGGTAGCCTGAAATCCAGGCGTGAAAGGTTATGCCTGCTCCAATCTACCTCTGCTTTACTCAGAGCAGAGGTAGATGGGAACAGTAACTTTCATGGCTGGATTCTAGGCTATTGATAGGCCACCCATACATGTAAGTCCAAACATTCTCTAGTGATATAGTATTAGAGATAGACCAGGAGCAATCTTGGGGTTTGTACATTAATGAAAGTGTAGGTACAGAATATTTCTTTCAGGTCAACTTGTTGATTGTTGGTTTTTCAGTTGTCAACTTTCAAGTGTGGTTCCCTACCCCTATCTCTCCAAATTATGTTCTAGCATATTAAGATACCAACCCCTTTTCTAACATTGCTCCTTGTCTACCCCTACTATCTTCCAAGTTGAAGATGTCCAACACACATGTATTCTTTATTTACGCTGTATGTGTGCGTGTGTGTGTGTTTCATTATTTTCAGGATTGCTGCAATTTTTTTGTGAATTTTCCTATGTTTTTAATTGCCTAATATTCCAACCTGTGTTGTGCCTTCTCTGCAGGGACCAGAAAAGTGACTGAGATTGCCTGCGGTCAGACATCGTCTATGGCACTGCTCGATAATGGGGAGGTAAAGACACATAGCCAAACTCTTCATATTGATTGTACTTGTCAAGAGTTGGATTTGCTTAGCACTACATGTTACTGGACCAGGTGTTAGTATGATATAGACAAATATTTACCATAGTGTTGGAAGGTACACCTTTCTGACAGAACATTATTTGTGTGTGGGTAGCATTGGTATTTTTCTTGACACAGTGCTACAAAATGAGTATATGTACATGAAGTACATGTAAAATAATCCCATCCTTTTTTAATACATGTAATAGGTAACATGTTGTAAGTCCATCATTTCTTTTTCCCCAGGTCTATGGTTGGGGCTACAATGGGAATGGGCAGTTGGGTGTCGGCAACAATGTAAACCAACCAAACCCCTGTAGAGTGGCAGCCTTACAGCAGATGATAGTAGTCCAGGTAATCCATGCAAGGATACATACATTTGAATTTGCATCTTGAGTATCTCATTAGCATATCCAACAAATATCCTCATGTATTTAGCAGGATGTTACAAATGACAAGGCATCTTTTGTCTATCATATCAACATTGATGACCAGAGTGGCAGCCTTACAGCAGATTATTGTAGTACAGGTAATCAATGCAGAGTGAAATACATTAATATAAATTTTTATTTAAAGTATCTCATTAGCATATCCAACAAATAGCCTCATGATGTGTAGTAGGATATTACAAATGACAATGTATCTTTTGTCTATCATATCAACATTGATGGCATTTACTTTGTTACCTTAACAGCTTGTGGTTATGCCCAATTGCCATGGCCTTGACAGATGAGGATTCCATATATTTACATTAATTTGCATCTTAAGTATCTCATTAGCATATCCAGCAAATATCCACATGTAGCTGAATGTTGCATTTTGTGAATCATATTAAGAATGATGTGATAATGGCCATTGTTTTGTTTCCTTACAGATTGTGTGTGGTTATGCTCATGCGATGGCCCTGACAGACGAAGGTTCTGTGTATGCCTGGGGTGCAAACTCCTACGGACAGTTGGGAACTGGAAACAAGGCCAACCTGGTCACACCTACCAAGATCGCACTGGACAAGGGGAGGTAAATAGTCTGTAGTGCAAGTGAGAAAATTTTGTGTCTTCAAACAAAAAATTGTAACAACATTGATAACAACGTCTGAATCCGTATCAAATTTTCTACAGCGAAAGCCCATGCAATATGACTTTGAAGGCCGGGCAATACAATAAGATATAGTACAGTCAAGAACACCAGTATAAAACGTTATTCCGGCCAAAGTATGATATAAATGTCTATAATAACAACAGGTAACTTTTACATTATACACAGAGAAAGGTATAAGTCTGACTCTTCCAGGTTCTGCTAATGAGCATGGCAGTTGAGCGTGACATCATGTGCGAACACGTTATTCTTCAATATGTTAACCAACGTAATTTGACATTTCATACCAATACAATGCATATTCATATGTATATTTTTTGTTCCTCCCAGGTTTGTGGAGATAGGAGCGACCCATTACAACCATGTGTCGGCAGCCATCACCCAGACTGGTAAGGTGTACATGTGGGGGCAGTGTCGGGGGCAGTCCATCACCTCCCCCATGGAGACCAGGTTCACCACCGTGGACGACGCCTTCGCCTGTTTCTCCATGCCTGCCGTAACATGGAGACCTCTGTCCTTCGGTGAGGGGTGAAAGTCAAAGACATATTTGTTTAATTGTATTGCATTTGTTTGTATTGCATACCTGATAAACCGCCTCATCGCATAGCACTCCAGGTTTGGATGGAACTTTTTGAAGAGGACAAGCTGCATATCTGGACAGGTTTATTAGATCCACTCACACCGGGAAGGACCCCTACTCTTTCATGTCTTTTCGATAAGGGTGGATTTTCTTTTACGTCCTTGAGGTGTGGCACATAGTGTCCCAATGCCCCTGTCACACAGCAGAAAAATCGATCGGCCGACAAGTCTGCGAGTCTCTAAATGACATTTTCAGCAGTAATATACCCAGTGTTTTCTCAAACATCATGCAATTGTTGAAACTGGCCGATGTTCAAAGGTCTTTGATCCCCATCCAGGTAAAAAAATATGCTTGAGTCTCTGGCAATTTTTAAATTTGGCGACCTTCTGGCAATAAACAGAAGCTTGTCGACTGTGACAAAACCTTAAATGAAAGCATACATTTACTATGAATTGCAACAGCATATGTTTTTGATTTGTCAATAGAAAATTGAAATGTTTTTGTTTTAAATGTGTGAAATCAAGAATATTTTGAATTGTACATATGTGAACAAGCTGGTAGCTAACACATTCTTCTTTAATTGTTACAGAAACTGACAACTTCTACACCATAGAGAGACATCTGAGGATGGCATTTGATAACCAGGTAATAAAATTGTCAAAACCTCAAATGTTATAAATGCAATATAAAACCCTCAGTGACAAAGACATCAAATAACTTGGTATCTGCCATCTCATAACTTACTTTTAAGAGCGCTCTTTGAAGTGATTTTATGATATATACCGCACCGCGTGGATTTGTGTACTGGTAATCTAATATGAAATGTGGAACATCAGTACAAATCTAGTCTAGTCTAACATCATTTATGGTAAGTGGAATGGAAATAAAATCACGTCAAAGGGAAGAAATTGAAAATAAATGATTCTAGTCACCACAACTTAATATATAAGATTATGACTCAATTCACTGAACTTATTTAAGATATACATGTACTGTGCCAAAATATTTTCTGTCTGTTAAGTTTAATTGTTTTTTTTTGCCCCCAGGAAACAAGTGATCTGAAGTTTATGGTGGAAGGAAGAGTTGTTCACGTACATAAGGCAGTGTTGAAAATAAGGTAGGTACTTTGTGCTTATCCGTACATTCATCGATAAAACTATTTGTTGACGTTTATTTATTTATAATAAGTAGTAAGCTGAAGGATCTAGTTCTTAATATCATTGTTTTTATCAATATCTATGTTACATGTACTTGCAATTAGCCTTCTAGCATGTATCTGCAATAAACTTATTGCCTTTAAATTACTATAGTTACCTGAATTTAATTTCCGAAAAAATTGCATGTAGGTTTCTTTAGAAAAAATGTAGAAAGTGCATTATTGGCACCCAAGACAGGGTCTCGTAATCATGAACTTCTTGGTATGTCTTGCAGTTTCTCTATGCATTTGGCTTGTCTGTCTGTCTGTCTATCCCAACCTTGTTCATTCATTCGTTCAGACCCTTGTTTAGTGACTAGTGGCACATAGGTCAGCATGTTTCCTTGCTGTTTCAGTAGCAGGGTATATCTTTACATGGAGGGGTTGCTAGCTCTCCCTCGAACACAGGACCCCCATCTTACAAGGATGCCCAACCCTGGATTGAACCTGGGGGTCTCTCAGTTACCAAAAAAGCAACTATTAATGATAATTGGAACCAGGAGCTCAACTATATAGCTGCTACCAGTTGAGCTACAGTGACATCCACCTCTAACTTGTTACATGAACATTATGTTCCAGATGTGAACACTTCCGCTCCATGTTCCAGGCTCACTGGGGGGAGGACGACAAAGAGTGAGTACAGGACTGCTTGTAAGATGTGCCACTTATCAAACTATTCTTAATTCACAATTTTCATCTCTACGAATTGGAAATCAGGGCTCGAAATTCATTTTTGGGAATAGGTACACTGGTGCACCTAACCTAAAAATATATTGCACAAAACGAATTTTGAGAGCAAAACAGATGATGAAAGTAGAATGTCAGTATAAATGGTATTCCAAACCTTACTGCCTCTCTTCAAAATTTGAATGTAAAATTCTGTACTTACATGTAACTTGAAAATTTTAAAGTGGTAGCACAGTGAACTTCAATGTTTTCTTTTTTTCTGGCACGTAAATGTCATGAATATGCTGTATAATATTGATAGTGCACAATAGTATCTTTACCTATGTAGTCCTCCACAAATATCTTGGTATACCCTTAAGTGAAATATTAGGTGCACAGCTTCAATTTCAAGTGCACATGCACCCAATATTTGGATCTCTGAATATGCTGTAAACAGATAAATAGAGTCCTGAAAAGAGTTTGCATGCATGAATTGGTATGCACATTCTAATCACTTAGAGGCACATGTATATAGTGACACACGTGTGATGTTAAAATCTTGTTTCTTTAATGCAAGGGCATCCTTGTACAATGATTTAGTCCGAGAGCCAAATGACTTTATAATATAGCCTAATGGATGTTACATAAGCTGATGACAGCTTTTAAGTTTATAAGTATGTCTGTCATTACCATGGACAAGGACTTACTGTAATAATGTCATTGCTAAGATTAGGGCTGGTCCAATGACGTTTCTAAAGGGGGTTGGCTAGCTATCAACCGATAGTTTTGTCCAGATACATATTACAAAGTGTGCTGGTTCACTGTAATAATGAACTGTCCCTACTACAGATTAAAAGTGACATCGCGTTTTCACTCAGCTTATCGACATGATTGCTTGTACTCATAGGAAGTAAAGTGCGCTTGAAGGTGATCTTTGAAAGTGTAGAACTACATGTCACATGTACGAAATTAAGTACGGTTTCTGAAATGATGCGGTTAGAGTGCTTGAGCAAGCAAGTACTACTAAACCATCGTTTTCTCAGTGTATTTGACTGTGACAACTTTTTGAGCACTCAACACAAAAAAGTTTGGAAACTTAGATTTGATAAGTCATATCTCTGTTGTTCCTTTGTCAATAGCATTGCATTGAATATCATTGGAAAGCTTATTTCTTGCCCTTTACAAAGATATCGCATTTGTTATGATTGTACATTCATGGGCTGAGCACTATGGCTACTTACGTGAGAATGTTGCAAAAGCATGTCCATTGTTTTTTTTGATGATTCACATGATGTGTTGTATCATTGTAAAGCTTTTGTATTTTCCTTTAAGATACCTCATTTCTTATAATCGCACTTAAGTGCAATGAGAACCATGACTATATGTAATTCCGTGGCTTTAAGTTTCCCCCTCAAAATGCCCTGCCAACATCAGACAATAAGATAGGAGAAATTCAACATTTTTGTTTTGTAATTCACAAGCATAGTCAGATTTGTTGTCAGACCTTATGCAAGATTATTACAAAGATGGTACCATTGCAATCAGTGAAAAATAATCCTCATAAAAATGATTCCTATTACATGTTTTATTTACTATACAACTTACAAGGCGATAACAGATATGATTGATCAAATTTAAGTATCCAAACTTTTTCTACTGAGTGTATGTATCTTTGCAATGAATTGTATATAGACTTTTTCTTATCATCATTTTGTACGTCCATACTTGTGCATGTCCTCATGTTACCTTTGGAAGTCAATTCAGATTCTATAACCTTTACCCATTGTTGGGCAACAGATTTTGCACAACTGCTGAACTTTTCCACAAAATACCATACAGTTAGTGTCTACATTGTCCCACCTGCACAACCCCATCAATTAATACAGCCCAGAAGGCCACAAGTCAGTGTAGGTTTGTCAGCGTCTAAGACAATTGTCAAGAAATATGGACTCGGAGCCAACGGTTTTCTACGTCTTGACTTGGAAGTTTTTGCCAAAAAAAGAGAATGGAAAATCCCATGGAATCGAAATTTTATTCCATCTATTTATGTATGTTATGTAGAAATTAAAGGTTTTGAACTATTTATGTACATGGTCAGTTGAAAAGAGAAAAAGTCAGAACAAGGAATACATATTTGCCGAGGTAAGTGATTGTAAATAGATGTACATAGAACGTTCAGCTTTCTACAGGTTTCAAGGCACGCAATATGCGCTTTCTTCTTGTAAACAATCTCTTATATTCTGGTGTTTTTGTGTGTTACAGTGTGATAGAGATCACTCAGTTCAGTTACCCAGTGTACAGGGCCTTTCTCGAGTACCTATACACTGATCAGGTGGACCTTCCTCCAGAGGATGCAATAGGTATGTTGTGTTTATATTTGTTATAAATGGTGTTGCCTGTACATGGGTATATACTTAGAGTCACCTGGTGCTGAGCACGTTCACCACTAGCCGTTTCCTTGGTGCTGAACACCTTCAATGTGAACAAAGCTAGCCCTGTCCTTGGTGCTGAACACCTTTGAAATGTCCACAACTAGTCCTGTCCCTGGTTCTGAACACCTTTAACATGAATACAACCAACCTTGTCCTTAGTTGTAAACACACAATTATCCCTAAACCTTGGTGCTGAATACCTTTACTCTGAACACAGCTAGACCTGTCCTTTCTTTCTGAACACATTATATACTAAATACCTAGTCCTGTCCTTGGTGCTGAACACCTTCAATTGGTAAACAACTGGCCCTGTCATTGGTGCTGAACACCCTCATTGTGAACACAACTAGCACTGTCCTTGGTGCTGAACACCTTTAAAAAGGACTCTACTAGCCCTGTCCTTGGTATTGAACACTTTCAATCTGACAATAACTGGCCCTGTCCTTGGTGCTGAACACCTTCAATGTGAACACAACTAGTCCTGTCCTTGCTGCTGAACACCTTCAATGTAAACACAACTAGCCCTGTCCCAGTCCCACAAATTAGTTTATTTGCACTCATAAGCTAATTGGACAAACCATAGTAACTTTAAGAAGAGGAATTCAAGATGGCGGCTATGTGAGAGGACGTGAATGTAAGTGCTCCCACATTTCGGCATTTTAGCCACGTTTATGCCCACTGCCATCCAGTCTGTCTACAAGACTTTTTTTTACATTGACTTTGGTGTGCTGTATGCTTATGGGAAAAAGACATAGAGGCTCAAGGGGCAGCAGCTCTGAGGAAAACAGTCCGACATCGCAAACCTGCCCCCCTCCCAAGACAAGAGCAAAGATGGCGTCCGGAGATGCCACTCTGTCTTCGTTGCCTCCTGATCTACAAAAGCTGGCTCAGCTGATCTTTGCTCACACAAAGAAGCAACAGGAAGATACAGTAGGTCAATTTCAAACGATGGGAGAGAAACTTTCTGTGAAAATTGATGCGCTAGACGCGAAAATGTGCAGCCTGTCAGCGGAACTGACCGCGGTCCGCGAGCGAGTCGGCGCGGTGGAATCTTCAGCCGAGTTTCATGAAACTGAACTACAGAACCTACGGGAGTCTCTGGACAAAGAACGACGAGCCCGAGCGAGGACAGTCATCATGGCTGAGCGATATTCCAGAAAACCCGATGTCATCATCCGCGGTATTCCATTTAGGAAGGACGAGAACTGTACGCAGATACTCAAGGATTTTGTGACGACGGAACTACACCTGGAACTCGGGCCAATTGTGGCTGTTCATCGTCTTTCGAAGCCAACGACAACACGTCCAAACCCACCCCTGCTCGTCAGGTTCGTTAACTTTCACGACCGAGACAGAATTCTTTACGAAGGACGGAAACTACGTGGAAACAGTAAGGGTATGGCTGTGTACGAACACCTCCCCCCTCCCCTTCAGTCCGCAAGAGCTAAACTAGTCCCCGAGAGAGATGAGATTTTCAAGAAGAAGGGGAAAGCTTCAATTGTTGTACCGCCCAGATCCACCTTTGCCATTCTGCTTGTAGATGGAAAAGAGAAAAAGCGAATCGACGCCATTGATATACTTTTGAGCTCTGAAGATGCCTGTTGAACTTGAATTCTACTGGACAAACAAGTATATAAACGAGTGTATTGAGCGGACTTGGATTTATGTAAAGAAATTGAAATAAATTGCTGTTCTCGTGGTAACATTTGTGTATTTTCCTCTAATACTAAGGTGGAATGAGAGATGAGATAAGATGGTGCACATTCTTTGCATAATCTACAGGTGGTAGTGAATACCTGTCTGCCCAGATAAGTTCTGGTGTTGATTTGTTATTTTTGATGTTGTTTTGCTGTCTTTAAAGCAGAACGACAATTTTTTTTGACACTGGTATGGTGATTATATTGATTTGCTTTTCTTATGTTAAACTTTACTCAGATTAACCTATGATAAGCCGAATACTTTGTGGTGTAAGCTATTAGCTAAAATGTAAATGGGAGCCTTTGAGTTTTTGTTAACTGTTCGTTCAGTTTACATGGATTTATTAATTATCATTTACTGTGTTTACCTGACTTTTGTATCAGGGTTGTTGATTTCTGTTGGATTTTCGTCATGTAACATGGATTTTCTTTTGTTATCTTTCATTTATCTGAACCAAGAATCAGTGCCATTGTGTTTTGTTAATGTTTATTCAGTTGAAATAGGATTACATTTGTTATCTTTTGTTTATCTGGACCAAGAATCAGTGAATTTGAGTTTTGTTAACGTTTATTCAGTTGACATTGAGTTGCATTTGTTATCTTTCATTTATCTGAACCAAGAATCAGTGAATTTGAGTTTTGTTAACGTTTATTCAGTTCCCATTGAGTTATATTCGTTATCTTTCATTCATCTGAAACAAGAATTAGTGAATTTGAGTTTTATTAACGTTCATTCAGTTGACATTGAATTGTATTTGTCATCTGTTACTTATTTAAACCAAGAATCAATGTCTTTGAGTTTAGTTAACGTTTATTCAGTTGACATTGAGTTATATTTGTTATCTGTCATTTATCTAAACCGAGAATCAGTGAATTTGAGTTTTCTTAACGTTTATTCAGTTGACATTCAGTTATATTTGTTATCTTTCATTTATCTGCACAAAGAATCAGTGTCTTTGAGTTTTGCTAATGTTTATTCAGTTGCCATTGAGTTACATTTGTCATCGTTAAGAGTTGTGTTTTACAGTTCAATTTTATTATCATTTGTTCCCTTAGTTTATGTTCCCTTTAGATCATCATCTACATCAGTGGGAATCCAGTGCCCCGATGACTTCTCCCAGCTCCTCTCTCCGAGACGTTTCCTTTCCCAGATGATATGACTAAGGTAGAATGTCTTATTAGTAGTTATAATTGTAACGGGCTGGGCGATTCCTATAAACGCAGAGGACTCTTTACTTGGTTAAGAGACAAGCCGTACCACTTTTACTGTATTCAAGAGACACATTCCACTACAAAAGATGAAGCAACATGGAAGAGCGAGTGGGGGGGCCAAATATATTTTTCTCATGGGACTTCTAGTCAGAGGGGAGTAGCTATCCTGATAAAAAACAACACCAGCTCTCATGTTCATCAGATAAAGACTGATGAAAGTGGGAGGTGGATTATTCTTGATATTGAAGTAGATAAATTACGTTTCTGTCTGGTTAATTTGTATGCACCCAACAATGACTCTCCTTCTTTCTTCAAGGACTTGGAAGATGAAGTAGACACATTTGAAATAAGTTATGAGAGTCTAGTGGTAGTAGGGGATTTTAATACTGTTCAAAATACATCCATGGACAGATCAGGTACCCGCCGGCATAATTACCATCCCAATGCGCTTGAAGCGATTTCTGAGTTAAAAGGGAAATTTGATTTACACGACGTCTGGCGCTTCCGGAATCCAAGTTCTGTTCGGTACACCTGGCGACGCGGACTTCAGGCCAGTAGACTTGATTACTTTCTCATCTCCTTTTCACTGCTGAATAGAGTCACCAAATGTAGTATTGCAGATAAGTTTAAATCTGATCACAACTTGATCACTTTGTCCTTCGTTACTGCAGATTTTCCACGTGGCCCTGGGTATTGGAAATTCAATCAATCTCTTCTCGATGACCGAATATTTGTTGTGCAGACAAAACAACTCATGTCCGAATTTTTTGAAAATAATGTTAATACAGCCAACCCTCAATTAGTATGGGATGCAGCAAAATGTTTCTTTCGAGGGCATTGCATTAAATTTTCAACATGGAAAAAGAAACAGTACTTGATTAAAGAAAAACGACTTATAGATGAAATTAACATGTTGCAGTGTCAGATTGACAGTGTCACCTGCCCGACAGCTGCCCAGCTTGACGAATTTTCTTGTAAGCAAAAATTACTTGAATCTCTTTATAATGAACGTTTAAATGGCCTCCTGATCAGATCGAAATCACGCTGGATGGAGCTAGGTGAAAGGTGCACTAGATATTTTATGAATTTAGTACATAGAAACTATGCCAGGAAAAATATTCAAAGCATCAAAAGACCGTCTGGAGAAATCATCTCTGATCCAAACGACATTCTATCCGATCAGGTTGACTTTTATTCCGCATTATATTCTTTTGAGGAGTTACCAATATCCCTCACCCAGGCCAACTGTGAGGATTTCTTTCCTCCTCAGTATGGAAAACGATTGTCCCATGAACAACAAACTAATTGTGAAGGTACTATAACTGAAGAAGAATTGCAAAAGGCCATTTTGTCATTCACATCTGGTAAATCACCAGGCTTAGACGGCATACCAGTAGATGTATATAAAATATTTTTTGATGTCTTTAAAAACCCTATGCTAGAATGCTTCAATTATTCATTCGTCAATGGGTGTCTCTCTGGCACGCAAAGGCATGGACTTATTTCGCTACTTTTAAAAAAGGACAGCAAGGGTGCAGACAAGGATCCAACTACTATCGACAACTGGCGCCCCCTTACTCTTTTATGTTGTGACACTAGGATCTTGTCGAAATGTATAGCACTTAGAATAAAAAATGTAATTACACACTTAATAGACGAAGATCAGACTGGATTCATTAAGGGCAGGTACATTGGGGATAACATCAGACGGTTAATTGACACTATAGAGCACTATGATAATGAGGATAAACCCGGGCTAATATTTATTGCAGACTATAAAAAAGCATTTGATAGCTTAAGGTGGGATTTCATGTTCAAATGTCTAGAATTTTTTAATTTTGGTCCTCAACTGATAAAGTGGGTTAAGGTTATTTATGAAAAAACACAAAGTTCCGTCATTAATAATGGTTACGTTTCAAAACCCTTTTTATTACATCGGGGCGTGCGCCAAGGGTGCCCCCTGTCCCCTTATCTTTTTATAATGGCAGTGGAGATTCTTGCTATCAAGATAAGATCTAATAATTCTATTCGGGGTTTAAACGTTAAGGGCAAATGCACTAAAGTTTCTCAATATGCTGACGACTCAAATTTTCCGTTCGAACCAAACCTTGAGTCATTTTACGCCCTGTTGTCCGATCTAGAACATTTCTCAGAAATCTCTGGTCTTTACTTAAATGCCGACAAATGTAAAATTTTGCGATTAGGTTGTCTGAAGTCTTCTAATTTTCGTCTGCCTACGCACTTACCTTTACAGTGGGTTGATGGTGGAGTAGACATATTAGGTATTCATATACCTATCGACATGAATAGTATTGTCAATGTAAATATTGAGCCCCGACTAGAAGGGTTGGATACCGTACTGCGCCCTTGGAAAGGTAAATCCATATCATTATATGGTAAAATCACCATTGTTAATTCTCTGGTGGTTTCCCAGTTTACTAATTTATTTCAAGTTTTACCATCGCCGGATGACTTGTTTTTCAAAAGGTGTGAGAAGAAAATCTTTTCCTTCATTTGGAACGATGGCCCTGAAAGAGTGGCACGTAAAGTCTTGTATAACTCGGTTGAAAATGGGGGGTTAAATTTGAGAAATTTGCGAATATATGATAAAACAATGAAAGCGTCATGGGTGCCAAAATTGTATTTTCATCCTGAGTGGTTTGTTTCGCGGTCAATAATTTCTCACCCCCGCCTCCGTTTGAGTTTACTACCCTTTTTTCATCTGCTCTCCGGCACATCTCTAAATCTTACAACATTTCTATCTCAAGTTCTTGATGCCTGGTACGAATTTCAACATTTGGAACCCACGTCGCCAGATGGGGTTAGACGACAAATACTCTGGAATAATTCAAACATTGTTATTGATAATAAACCCATTTTCTTTACTGCTATGTTGAATAAAAATATAATCTTTGTTAATGACTTATTATCTAATGACGGCCTTCTGATGTCGTACCATGAATTCTGTTTAATGTACACGAATATTTGTGACCAACTACGTTATCAACAGATCATATCCGCCATTCCGTCGAGATGGAAGAATCTACTTAGCAGGGAACATACAAAGAATTTAGTATGCATGATATCTCAAAAGAACTACGATTGGTTAAAACATGTTAAGATCAACAAAGCCGTGTATGATTATTTTCTTGTATGTAATAATCAAATTACCGTGGCGCACAAAATTAGACTATCTTGGTTTGACTATTTTGATACACATGTGCCTTGGAAAATGGTCTTTACAAATATCATTAAATCTACTATTGACCCAAGTTTGAGGTACTTCCAATACCGTTTGATTTATAAGTTTTTACCCTGCAATAAAATTCTTCGAACGTGGAATTTGACTGAGTCAAATTCCTGCTCGTTTTGCAATAATGATGAGGAAACCTATGTACATGTCTTTTGGGAGTGTGTTCATGTTATTGCTTTCTGGATTGAAGTGGAAAATTGGTTGACCCATGAAGTCGGTCTAACTTTAGATTTAACGTCTTTTATGGTTATTTTTGGTGAACTGTCCTTAAATACATCTCCTTTAAAAAATATCATTATTTTACTGGGCAAAGTCTTTATCTTTCGGTCCAGGCGCTTTAAATGTTTACATTTGCAATCTTTCAAAAAACTAGTATCTTTCTATCAGAAAACAGAGTTTCTTATTGCATCTCGGAGAGGGAAGCTGGAGAAGCATCGGGGTAAGTGGGGAACTTTATGTATGGATTAGATTCTTATTGTTTTTCATGTTCTGTCAACTGTTACACTTTAAGTTTGTTATTCTTGGTTCAGTATATTAGTATTTTGTTATCTCGTTAAAAGGCACGCTTTTTTGTTTTTTCAGACTGTTTGTCATAGTTTGTCATGTATATTTGTACTTATCTGTATCTGTGTATTTTCTTGAATAAAAAAAAAAAAAAAAAAAAAAAAAAGAAGATTGTTATAGTCTGGTTCGAATCAAAAATTATCTAGTGATAGGAATTTTTACAATTGTCATGGATGAAATGCTGGATCTACAATCATGTAGCACTCACATTTTGTGTTCAGATGTTCCGCATTTTATATTAGATTACCGGTACGCAAATCAGGGCTCCAACTATGCAGTGCAGTACACATCATAAAATAACTTCAAAGAGTGCTCTAAAAATGAGTTATAAGATGGCAGATGCCAAGTTAGTTCATGCCTTTGGCAAAAAAGTTGCAACATTTGAGTTTTGATGACTGCCAAAATCATATTTTTTGCCTGTCTGCTTATGTTGTATCTGTCTGCCAAAGACATCATATCTGTCTGTTGAAGACATGCTTGTACCCCAGAGGCAATTCAGAAACCAAATGATATTAGCAGCCACTGTATATCTAATCGCAGAATTTTCTAGTGAAGTCTTGCTTCAAAGAAAGCACTTTCGTTTGAAGTCTTCCATTTGAGTGAACACTTCGCAAGACCTTGAATTACAATTTTGTTCACAGATAACTCAATATCCTGAGACATGGATGATGATAAATTGGAGGATGGCCAGGAATTATATAATGTGTCCATAAACGTACAAATGTAAAAAGAAAATTAAGGTTGTAGCTTAATTATACATTATACATTTTATAGTGCAAATGTCCTTGTCATTTTCTGTAGTCCTGTCTACCTACCTACGTGCCAGGCCAGAAATGGCCCCTTGCATTCCAGGTGGATCCTGTAGTAGGATTTTGGAAGTGACATGTATGCAAGGAGAAGTTGCCCAAATGTCTTTCCTCTAAGTTGGCTTGTGCACACTAGGGGAGACCCTTACTCTTATCGACAAGTAGTCTTGAGGGCTTTGACATTGCAGGACTGTCTACTCCAATTGAAGGTTAGCATTCAACCTCCTACCTGTAATGTACAGATAAAGGGATTCTGAATGACATGCTTTTTTGATAGGATTTACTTTTGCGTTGAGGAAAAGCATGTTACCATCAGGGTCACTGATTGAGTCCCTTAATCCATAATCTTCTTTACTGTCAATATGATAAGGGTTTACAACTATGATCTGTAAGGTGTTCTGAGGTAGGATCTTGAGTCAGAGCTTCTTTCCTTTATTCTAGAAACTTCTACAAGAAATTATGGGTTTGTTTATACAATTTCTGGAAAGCTGAATTGAACAACCCTTTGTATGTGTAAAAAAAGATATTGATTTTGTCACTTTAACTTAACTCACTCATTTTGAAAGAAAAAAAACCCTGAAAAGTCAGTTCTATGGTTAACATAACAATACTGCCCAGTGAAATTAAAAAAATCACAGCTTTCAGCACTGTGTTTTCCTGTCCTTGTTGTTGAACACATTCTTTACGTAACAATTAGCCCTGTCCTTGCTTCTTAACACCTTCAATGGGAACACAACTAGCCCTGTCCTTGGTGCTGAACACCTTCAATATGAACACATCTAGCCCTGTCCTTGGTGCTGAACACCTTCAATATGAACACATCTAGCCCTGTCCTTGGTGCTGAACACCTTCAATAGGAACACATCTAGCCCTGTGCTTGGTGCCGAACACCTTCAATTTGAACACATCTAGCCCTCTCCTTGGTGATGGACACCTTCAATATGAACACATCTAGCCATCTCCTTGGTGATGGACACCTTCAATATGAACACATCTAGCCTTGTCCTTGGTGCTGAACACCTTCAATATGAACATAACTAGTCCTGTCCTTGGTGCCGAACACCTTCAATTTGAACACATCTAGCGAGGGCTAGCAATTAGCCCTGTCCTTGCTTCTTAACACCTTCAATGGGAACACAATTAGCCCTGTCCTTGGTGATGGACACCTTCAATATGAACACATCTAGCCCTCTCCTTGGTGATGGACACCTTCAATATGTACACATCTAGCCTTATCCTTGGTGCTGAACACCTTCAATTTGAGCACATCTAGCCCTGTCCTTGGTGCTGAACACCTTCAATATGAACACATCTAGCCCTGTCCTTGGTGCCAAACACCTTCAATTTGAACACATCTAGCCCTCTCCTTGGTGATGGACACCTTCAATATGAACACATCTAGCCTTATCCTTGGTGCTGAACACCTTCAATATGAACACAACTAGCCTTGTCCTTGGTGCTGAACACCTTCAATTTGAACACATCTAGCCCTCTCCTTGGTGATGGACACCTTCAATATGAACACATCTAGCCCTCTCCTTGGTGATGGACACCTTCAATATGAACACATCTAGCCTTGTCCTTGGTGCTGAACACCTTCAATATGAACATAACTAGTCCTGTTCTTGGTGCTGAACACCTTCAATATGAATACAACTGGCCCTGTCCTTGATGCTGAACACCTTCAATATGAAACACCTTCAATGTGAACACAACTGGCCCTGTCCTTGGTGCTGAACACCTTCAGTATGAAACACCTTCAATGTGAACACAACTAGCCCTGTCCTTGGTGCTGAACACCTTCAATGTGTACACAAATCTGTTATCACTTAAATTGTATACGTTTCCGTGTAAATGTTATTTTTTTCATTTTTTGAAGTAGTTTGGAATTTGTTTCATAAAGGTTGATGTTATGATATGGTCTCCCCCAATATCATACGAAGACTTAAACCAAAACTTGTTTGTATGTTCCTAGGCCTGTTGGACCTGGCCAACTCGTACTGTGAACAGCAGCTGAAGAGACTGTGTGAGCGGATTATCAAGCAGGGCATCACTGTGGAAAACGCTGCCATGCTGCTAGCTGCTGCCATTAAATATGAGGCCAGGGTGAGAAAATTTCTCCATTCAGGCTTGGTACAGAAATCACAGTAGATACTACAGGGCATCGTTAGCTAGCTGGTAGCACGGTGTGTTCAACTGCCATTCTCATTAAATCTGAGTGCTCAGCAGAGAAGCATTATGTATTTTTGTACGGTCGACTCGGGTCTTGGAATTGAACGCATGGCCTATCCCACACAAAGCGTTAAGCTCTGGGCTATTGCTGTCATGAACAGATAATTGAAGGAGTAAAAAAAAAGGTCAGAGTGTATACGTACTGATGTTCCTCACTCTCCTTTCAGGACCTGGAAGAGTTTTGTTTCAGATTTTGTTTCAACCACATGACGGCAGTTACACAGACTGAGGCTTTCAACAAGCTCGATGAGCAAACTGTGAAGAACTTCATCCTCAAGGCTGCACAACGTGGGGCTTTTAAGTACTGACAATGACAGGTAGGTTCAGGCTATTAGCTAGCAGGGCATCAGGGCGCCTTCTGGACACCCAATTAGATTTATTTCACTCAAGGTGGACAAAAACTGTTTGTAGCCCATAGGGCTAAATTGTACAGCTGTTTACATCCAACATTTGCATACATTATTATAAAAGTCACATAATCATACAACATTCTAAAAGGCATTAATAAAAACAATACTGATTGAACATAACCAACATTTTCCGTTGAATAACAAACAAACATAGACAATTTTTACAGAAAAGACAAGTCGAATTCAATTTAGGGCACAGGTCGGTTACATGTACAAGGCATTTAAAATATTCAATAAAGATGGGACAGGGTTAGTTAAGTACCGCTTAGTCTCAGTAGGCAGTTTGTACAGTCGGTATGTCTCAGATTCATGTTGTGTGGCTGGTTGACAGCTGGGGAAAGCCAGGGTGCATATCTACCTGATTTGGTAATCGCACGAGCAAAGTCCTGGCACAGAGTCAGTCTACGTTCAGATAGGCGTTGCAGGTTGAGAGATACCAGGGCGTGGGAGTATGAGTGGAAATTGCTCCCCATCATGATTTTGCAGGCCCTTTTCTGGATTCTTTCTATACTGTCAGATTGTTTTTTAGTGAGTCCAGCATTCCAGCAGGGTGCGGCATATTCAAGAGTTGGTCTGATATATCTGCAATACACAATGACGAGGTCAAGCTGAGGGACGCCAGCTCGGCGAAGTTTACTCAGTAAATACAATCGTCTACTGCCCTTGGACACCATGACATCAACTTGGTCAGACCACCGAAGGTCTGAGCGTATATGCAGGCCCAGTAACTGTCCTTTTGCAGAGGACACCTAGAGGACGCCCTGTTTCCCTGGTCATTGCATACAGATGTACATGTGTCCCCCTCACACACACACACACACACACACACACACACACACACACACACACACACACTGCCACAGTGGCTTGTTTTTTCAGCTTGGAACACGCTGTCTTCAGCACCTGTCCCTCGGTCCTTAGACAGAAATTTGCTTGTTATGATGTGCGAAACGATCACCCTGTCGTTTACAAAAAGTCCTAACTTCATGCAGGACATGAAAATATATTTTCTTAGAGCTTGAAGTGACAGATTTAACAACGAAAATTAACAAAAATGGGCTTCCAAATTGAAGGGAATTTGTAAATGGGTGAAATAGGATTTGAATTTCCTAGTTTTGTGAGTGCTGTTGGTACCTCCACTCCCTTGCCAATGAGTGGGACGAACAGAAAATTAAAAGCTGGAGACAATCTGATTCAACAATCTATCTGTATTGTGATACCATTCACCACCACCATGATAGATCTTGTTTAATTTTTTAAATCAATTGAATAATAATAACAAGTACTTGCATCTCTCAACCTGTTTCAGTTGAAAATGTTGCAGTGAAATGAAAGAAAAGTTTGCATCCAGCAATAAATTTGCTACTGTGGTGGTCTATATATAATTTCTCATGACAAGTGCGGTAGACCTTCTGGGTCTGTTTCGTTGGTTCTGCCAGCTTCCATTAATTTTGTTTTCCTTGTTGTAAGAAGCCAAGCAGAACTAATACAGTAGATGTCCACTTGTTCATATATGGCATACTATGATGCACCCTGCTTACCCAAATGGCATCGCTCATCTCAGCTGGAATAATTGGCACAGACATCTTTTACATCAATATGATAAAGAGCGTTATCAGACTTGATTTGTTGCAGCGGACTGGAAGTGTGCATGTCCTGTTGACTGTAACAGTTCGAGCCTGTTAATGGTAACGCTGTCAAATTCATTGTATAATCCACGATGAAATCTTCGATTTGTAAAGGTAAAGGTAAAACAGTCATCCTCTATAGAAGTGAAGCATGATGCTCTTTCTATTTTCCTGAGAGTGTAATGTGGTTTCAGTTTCACCATGGTTCATGTTTTCAACCAAGCATACCATTTCACTCCTACTCTTATTTTGGTGTTGGAGGTTTCAAATTTGAAAGTTTCGTTGTGTTGCTTTTTTCCTGGTGACCTCTTACAGTGAAATGATAACACTGGGAATATGTGCTACTGTACTGAAGAATTTTTTCAACTGCAAACTGCAAAAAAATAGAACCTCCGTCATGGCAGAGGCTCGTTATACATGGAACTGAAATCTTCCCTCCTACAAGTGTATTTTTACAGTAAATGGATTTTAACAGAAAGCTCATTTGTGTCGTTTCAGCTACCAGTAGGATAGAAAAGAGAGACAATCAATGGTGACTTCAGAGGATACAGGGATTCTTGGTCTTCTGATTTCACAAATCAACAGTCAACTGAAACATTTTGGCCAAAATCACTTGTGCCATATCTGTAATCCAAAATGTAATAATCTGATTCTCTACAAAGTTGCTTCTTCTGCGAAAGACATTGTATCATTGGTCTGTGCATTAAAGCATGCATGTAGTACAATGTCATACTACTATGTACATGTACATGTAAGGTAGTCATGATAAGATTTGCTGTTGCTTCTGTCTTAAATTTTCATCCAGATAGCAATAGGACAACATTGAACACACATTTGTGAATTCACTTCAAAGCTAAAGCAGATTTTAATGATTAATACCTACTGTGTAAATAAGTCGTTGAAGGCTGTATGGAAGCTAAAATCCACAGTTACCAAGAGCAAAAACCAATCTGCAAAGCACACTTTGATCTGGCAAAAATTAATAGATTACAGTGACTTGGCAGCTTAATTATTGCATATGGTGTGGTAACATTTTTCATAGGCTGGCGTATGATTTTGGTGTCGTAGGATGTTCGAGCAGGCTGTGACAGAACCAACTGCCAACAAGGATCTAAGACAGCTTTTTCGGTGATAAGACTATCCCGAGAATTCCGTCAGGTTGTGATTGTATGACCACTGTACAATGACTGTGACAAAGCCCTTAATGACATTAAAGCTGAGACACTGATAATCAAGCTGGTCAGTTAACATAAAAACAGCAGTTTTGTTTGAGAAACTGGATGTTTTGTATAGCCTCAAATGCAGGCCCCACCTGGCATTTTGTTTTTTCCAATTACAATGCACACACATTTCTGATTATCACCAGGTGGTTACTGATGTGTTGCCTGATTGCCAGTCTTGGTGCAACACCATACTGATTTGATTATATGGATGACATCCTCTGGGCACCCCAAAACTGGTGGGAGTGAGTAAAACACAAAAAAAACAGGTGGTGCCTGGAATGGACCTAATATTTTGCCAATCTTTTAACTTAAAGATGCTACCAGTATCTGCTAATTGCAGTTGGTGTAAGTCATCATTTTTTACTTTTAAAATGTTCCTATTGATTATGTATGTGTTGTTTTTCTAATACCAAAATTTGGGAACACATATGCTTAGCTGACTAGATTACTTGTACGCTGTAAGATTGTAAATGACTGATTTTATTGCCTTTGTGTCACCAGCCACTACTAGTCAAGATGCATGAATGAATTTTGTTTTGCTTCACAAGGAAGCATGTTGGTATATTGTATTTTACTCAAATATGTCATAATTTGATGCAAAATGGTAAAAATGAAAAACCCAAGGCAATAAAAGTCTACAACTGGATTTGGTAAAGAATTGCTTTTCTGCTCAAGTTATCTAGTATATGGAGGAAACTTTATAATGTAAATGTTATTAAGAGCGTGTTAATGAAATATTAAATCTACGTGAGCAGCTCCTCTTAAATGTGCAACAGTTGATAATCTTGTTTCTTCTTGTGTGAAAGCTTACTACAGATTTTCAAGAACGTCAGAATCCCATGTTATCCATGACAAAATGTACCACACATGTTCGGTAGTTACCTTTATTTTCAAGGCTACCTTTTCCATCGTTGTAGGGACAACACTTGAGATCTTTCAGATGTATTTAAAAAGTCAAGGCCTCTTTTTACGTCTCTTTTCCTTGAGAGAGACGTAAAAAATCCCGGACACTCCTACCTCCTACCCCACTCGACAGAAACCTCTGCTTGGAGAATAGCTTCAGCACCGGAGCACGTCGCCGGAACGTAAGGAAGAACTTGCGATTAAGGTCGTGTTTTCGTATCTAAGGTTAATATCTCGCCTATAGGTTCATTTAGTTGTGTCCAAAAACATATCTTATGCAACGGCTGTTACTCCGATGCAACGTTGACCAAAGAGAACAAAAGAGATTCGGCAGTTATAATAGGTTTAAATAGCAGGCTAATTGCCGAATACGCATTACGGCGACGTGCTCAGCAACGGTAACCTGTGTCTTTGGGTTCTCTGTTCTCAGCCTCGTTAATAACACGTCACGATGAACATCTCGCGCCTACATCATTATACTGAATTGAAGTGCCCTTATTAAGTCAACCGAATAGACATGTTCATAGCTTTATGAAGGTAACCTGACAGGTGTGTGTTTGGAAGGATGATACGCCATTAGTTTCAAATCGTTTACTAGTCAAACTGGAAAAAGCGAAGTCCTAATAGGAGTATCCGCTTCGCTTTGGTTCTTTGTGACAAAATGATGATATCAAGGCTGTGCGTGGTAAATTATATTCCAGGTGCTACTGCTGGAGGCACAATGAAAGCGGATGTCCATCCTACGGAGTCTACGATTTTCTGTATATATATCTGGTATTGTGAGAAGACAAGGATTGTCCCTAGAACGAGGACACACTTAAGGTAACTTCCGACCGTGTACCGAACACCTGATCACGATTGACAAGAGACTCAAGTTCTTTAAGAACATTTGTGGTAAAATTTGTGGCAAGATTATAGAGCGTTGCACACTTAAAAGTACTAGTAGCTACTTTAAAAGGTACATTTCCCCCCGTGCCTATAATTTCTTCCAAGGCCTCATATCAACCAATACTTATGCTGTGGTGCATTTTTTGTAAAACATAATTGTTGTGGGAAAGGGAAGATTGCAATGATTGTGACCGTAACTTAAATCATATTAAGTCGGGAAGATTGGTGACAACATTAAACAGGACAATAGGACTACGAATAGCACTTTCTGTAGTGCCGATTCCACTGGATAAAGAAAGATATAGATCATAAGAGACGATGATATGGCAATGAACAGCGCTTCTGGACACACACACAAATTGACACACTCAGACACCAACAAACATACTCAAAGTTTAATTTACCGGTGCCACGGCCAACAGTATGCCCGGGCTATCAAACGGTAATCCAAAGTTATAATACTGGTATGAAATCTGTGAGGCCATTCCATATTAACCTCAGTTTGTTGATGTTTCGAAATAGGATTTTATACACTTCATACGCGCACTGTCACCAAGAGGAAGTATCCAGAACATTCCTGGCACAGCGACAACAAATGGTACCATCCAAATGGCGTAATTATGGTCGGAAATCGGCCTGTATTGAATAGATGGCCCCACGAATTAGCCTATTTTCCCTGATTTGTGTATTGCGGAGCACTGAGGAACGCTCTTGAATATTCTATCTGGTAAATTTTATTTGAAGAGATTTGCAATACGCGGAAATTCGCTTTTCTAGCTGCTTTCGGTTGCTCTTTCGCATGTCATTTCACGTATAACATGTATTTTGTACGTAAATGGTAATCCAACCCATTGATCTCAAATCCTCCATCTGTTCTACAATGACGCTAATAATCTTAGGTTACGCCAGACGAAATCACATAGCGACCGCTGACGATAATATGCAATGAAGACTGTTGATGGAGCCGTGCACTTTTGGTCTGTCAAGCAGGGCTAAAGCCTGAAGTCATTTCGCTCCATGGAGACTTTCTTGCAACGCGTATTAACATGAAAGGTCGCCTTATAAGGTTGCTTGTTAAGGACAGGAGACATACAGGAAGACGTTTCACGGCTTTCACGTAGGTGGATTGGTCGTAAGTCCGACTGTAGCCGTCTTGTCATTGGCTACGCGACAGACACGCCCCTTCTGGCATTGCCACTAATACAGCTGAGCACTGATCTGCAAAATTTGGTCGAAGATGAACACTTAGCCGACACTGCGCCGCTCCCAATGATGGAGTGACATTACCAACAAAACCGGCGGTACGACCACTGTAGAAATGGCCTTTGCAGTGAGGTTGAAGTCGCTTATTCCTCTGATGTGTGTGGTTTTATTTTACAATAATACTGAAGCAGTAGAGAGTAGGAAAAATCTAACGGTGGTTGTATTGGTGCCCTGGACCGGGGCATGGCCGATTGGGAAACGCATGGCGCCGGCAGCCGCCGTCGCTATCGACGATATCAACAACAACGACGCCCTTCTGCCGGACTACCACCTCGACTTCGTCTGGAAAGACACGGGGTGCTCGGCCCGGGAAGGGATGGACGTCACGATGGAGCTTTACGAAGAGTTACGAACCGATCTTCGGGTCATCATCGGGCCTGGGTGCGATGCCGTCTGCGGACCAATCGGTGAGTACTGACGAGAATCTTCCAGACAGATCTTCCGACAGCCCTTTCTTGTGTGTCCTTTGCAATGCCAAATGTTATTGTACACTACTGAAATAATCCATGGTGTAGAAATCAACTGGATTGTGTCATACATGTATATGATTGAAAAATACCACCAATTCTCAGTACAATTGACCACATTCCCTTCTCAGTGAAGATGCCAATAACATATTATGTATATGAATCTTAAAAATCAGTTTGCATGATACATGAACTCAAGGTAAGAATGAATGAATGAATGAACAAATAATTTCAGAACTGCGGTGATTTGGTATCGTAAGTACAAAATATTTTTGGTGCAATTAACGTATGTCCACGGGAGTTGTGGCTGGATGTGGAGACCAATGAAAGAGAACATCTTCGAGTTTTTCCTGATGTTTAACGGGAGGGGTATTCACAATGGGTGAATACAAGAAAGTGACCAACTGCAAGAAAGTGTGACCGGCAAGTGAAGGGAAGGTTAAGATATCAACCTCTGTTTTGAAATAAAAAGAATATACGTAACCGAATTTTAGCCTAGGATATTGTATTCAGAGTCTTCTTTATAAAGGGCCAATGCATGATCTAGAATCCTCGTTCTCTTGAATCTAATTACCAATGATCAAAGAAAATTAACGTTCTTCTCCGCAAGCATCCTAAGTGTCATTTCCCCGAGAGTCCAACAGTAATGAAATCAGATTGGGTTTACATTTTCTGGGCCACGCTGTGTAATAACTGTTTCTATAGGCTTTGAGCAGATTTCTAATTACATATTACAGACATTCGTACACAAGTGTGGTTTAGAAATGAAATTTATCAGATAGGGTAAAGCTCATCAAAGCAATTTTGGTACATAATTCAATACTTATCTAGGACAACCTCAAACGAGCACGTGGTGGTCTGGCCTGGAGACGAGACGTCAATTATTTTGCGCGGCTGATATTGCTTTTCGAATCTCTTCATTTCAAACGATTGTTTTAGTGATAACGTTTTCAATCAATTATTATCCGCACATACGATAGGCTTCTGGCACTGGATGATGAAAGGACGAGTGGGGTCGCGTGGCGTAACGGCAACGTGTTAGGCCCAGACCCCGGGAGGTCGAGGGTTCAAATCCTTTGGGAAAGGCACTTTACACGACTTTCAGGTGAAAATGAGTACCTAGCCTAGGTTAAGGACGTCCCTCGGATAGAACATTAAATGGAGGTCCCGTGCTTGGCCTTGGGGAGAGTCACACCCTTCGCACGTTAAAGAACCCTCCACCTTTCGAAAAAGAGTAGGAGCATGCCTCGGTGTGCGATGGTCCAAACCTTACGGTCTGCTTTGACCCTATCAGCCATTCCCGATTTCTCGGCAGATGAACATTACGTAAGAAGGACTTGAACGAGATTTGCACCCTTTCCACTGTCTGTTACAAAAATGATTTGAAGGTCTACAAGAAAAACTTGTTTTGTGTTCTTTGATGTCTTATCAGCAACTGGTCTTCTTGGTGTGCTTATTTTTTATTGCCCCGCATTTATGTCGAAAATATTCACGATGAAGGAAGTGTCTATACGTACAGGGAATGCATGGGTAGGGACTGTATAGTTTTGGTATCATGTTGTTTTACAAAACACACGTCGCGTAATTCACCACAAGTAGAATTCTGCCAAAATAGTCGGATGATTATGTAAACATTGATACATAAGCTATTGGAAAATAACACCCACTTTTGAAGTTCGGCACCCTTTAACTGCCTGGCCACATGCGTCATACGATATGTCTATACAATTACGATAGAAACTCGATTGTATTCGTTGGACAGTCGTGAAGCTGTCATACAAAAGTCGGCTTTCTTGTGACGGGATAGGTTGATGGAGATCCGTGTTGTCAGGCGGTTCTTTCATAGCTCCGCCGAATATAATATGATTACGCCTCGGCCTGAATCCAGGCCGGCTAATTACGCGCGTGTAGAGACACACATACAGGTACATGTTCCTCCCAGTGCAGACACTACCCATCGTCAAAACACCAGAATCTCTCCCGGGAGATAATTGCTTTCAATCACTCTGTGCGGTTTGATTGTATTTTCTTTAAAATTGGGGCAATCAAGAAAGCAATGGAGAACCCCTGTTGGGTATCAGACTTACAATGTTTAGTATTTCAATCACTCTGCGGGGGGTGATTCTATTTTCCTTCAACAATGAAGAATCCTTGTTGAGTATAAGACTTGCATTGATTAATCACTGCTACTTGCTGAATAAAAAAGACTATTTTTTTCGTCGGTGGAATAAATCTCTTGGTTGTGTAAAAAAGAGTCTTTTTATTCAGTGAATTACCAACCTGATGAAACTATTCACGGACTGCTACTTGCTGCAGGTACAATTGTACATGTAACGGTGTTAGCAAATCAAATTAACTTCATGCACTCTGAAACATTGCCTTATGCTAGGGTCACATTTCCTAACCGGGGCCCGGCCGGGCTGTTTGCGGGAACGAAAAATCAAAGGGTACGCCCATACATTTGCACAAGCTATGCTCTTAAATAATTTCGGGTTCGTTTTGTGTTTTTGTTGTCTTTTGTATCATACTTTTCGTTCCCGGCCGGGCCCCGGATTGGAAATGTGACACTAGCATTAGCAGTGGTGTGTGTATTGCTAATGTATTGTGAAGTGAATATGTGGTAATCTTAGTTGACGTCCCAAGTCTTGTATGTGTTTCAAAAATTTACAGTCATACACATGGTCAGACTAAGCCGTCAGATGCATTTTGCTTGATGTACCATCAAACGATAAGTACAAACTTTACCACTCTTTTGGGTCTAGATGCTATTGATCAGTCAAACTGTTTGATGTTGTTTGAGATAATTTCATTGACAGAATCATAACGATTTACAAGCTTAAAAGAATGAGTCCCAAGCTAGTCGATGGAGACGACTTTTAGTCTATAACGTTAATAAGCTGTCACTGATTTGTTGTGTGTCATTTTCTATGTTCTCGTTAGCGCAGTTGGCAGCATGTGAGGCACATAAAGTCAATGTTGTGAGTTCGATCCTCACACGGGGAAAGGCATACTTTTTTATTAGAAAAAACAGCAACAACAAGTCGAAATGTCGGGGGGAAATACTGAGAGTGAAAGACACCGACCTTTTCAAATTGCCGTTCATATCAAGATATATCAAATGATATGGAATAGAGTTGAGATGAAACAATATCTGTCAAAACCTGTTCTGAAAATACAATTCTCTCGATGGGCCTTTGTGGTGCATAGAGAGTGGACTTACAGCTTTCATGCGTAATAGAATCAGATATACACAAAGTATACAAATATAATAGCAATCAGATATGTTTTTATGATGTCCAGGTGTTTTAGCAGCCTCGTGGAACGTACCAGTTGTGTCGTGGGGGTGTGCGTCGTCTCATCTCAGTAATAAAGACGAGTACCCGACATTCGCCAGGACTGTCGGACCCTTCGCAAAGACCGGAGCGCTCTTCGTCTCTCTACTCAAGCACTTCGGTGGGTTGTCGGTTGATACTTAAGAATATAGTTTAATTGTGCTGATATTGTAAAGGTACAACTATTTGTAATACCGGCAAATATATTTAGCTTAATATTTTGCTTAGAATATCATAAAGACTAGGTGTTCTGTGTAATATAACCAGCTACCGTCGCGCCGCGTGCCTGCGAAGCTGGTGTGTTACGTCGAATGGCGGTTATTCCGGCTATATAGATACAGATGATGCCGCATGTTCGTTAGGTCACGTGACCTAAGTGATTGGTTATTCTAACCAGAAGAAGGTTGTCGTAGAAAAATTCGGTGCTTTATCGGTTTTGGAATACAGTTTAACTATCAAACAAGGAAGATACAACCTTAAACTTAACACTTAGTTAAACTATCAATAATTAAGGAAAACAAAACTTAAAATGCCAGTAGCAAGTTGAACATCCTTTTATTTTACGTTTTAAACTGTAAAGTTATGTTAGCCACACAGGACTACATCACAGCAACAAAACGTCTTTAGTTACATGTGTCCTTTTTGCTTTCTTTTCCGCAGGGGGGGATTACGTTCAATGAGTTTTCTGTCATTCACATGTTTAAGAATGTTGTCATATATTTTATTTTCCATTATGTACAAGCGGCGGCTAGAATATAAGTTGTGTATAATTTGAGTAGGCCGTCACTTAGTCTTCGTCCATTCATTTGTATTATTTGATTCTTCTTTGAATAAAAAAAATCCTTTAGGGTGGAGCAGAGCCGCCATCTTGGCTTCAACTCAACAAGTATGGCAGACCACGTCACTCGCCATCAAGTTGGCCCTGGAGGATGACGGGATAGCTGTGGCATTCTTCCAGAGTTTTGACCCTGGGTATGCGCAAATGAGCGAACGTGAGAGGGCCATGCACCACGACGCTCTAGAAACTGCAAAGACAAAGGCTAGAAGTAAGTCAGTGCACATCGTCATGTCTTTATGTGGGCGTATGAGGTCACTTTTAAAATTATTTCTGTCTTAGTATGTAGGCGTATGTCACGTCGTCACGTTGAAAATCAATTCTTTTGGCTGCGGGGTTTCTGCTACTTTGTATTTTAAGATGTGACGGAGCCCTCCCGTACGGTGGAATGGCAATTTCTTTCTGCTAAAGGCGGGAAGAGAACCCCCGGGCCCCGACAACAGTACCGAAGACGTGAGGGGTGCGTGCTCATGAATATCAAGTAGATCCCACAGGGGTAGGCCCCATCATCAAGACGAAAAGCCGTAACTCAATAATCTCCAAGAAGATCTATCGGTGGCAAAGACCGTATCCAACTGGCAAAAGGAGTTTTAATCGCGAACATTTGCCAGTTTGATACGATCTTTGCCACCGGTAGATCTGCTTGTAGATTAGCAACACAATACAAGTTGGAGCTAGCGGCAAGTGTTGAGTGACGTCAAAACTACTCTTCCCGCTCCTAATGGATTTAGCACGAGTGAAGTGTAGAAAATACTTGTGCCGGAGGAACGAATTTTTAATTCGATCCTTTCTTTTTCTTTTTCCCCAGTCCTTATCTTCTGTGCAAATGGCGGTGACGTGAGAGAAATGCTTTTGATGGCTGCCGACCTAGGGATCGTGAATGGAGACTACGTCTTTGTGGTCATCAACTTTGCCCCGGACGCCATCTTGGGAGAGAACACGTGGATGGGACAAGACGGAAGAGATGGGGAGGCCAAGAGAGTTTTCAAGTAAAATAATATGTGTTTTTTTTAAATGAAAATTAGTTGACTGTATACATGTGATAGACCGATCCGGGCGCCCACCTCCGTCCAAATCTTGAAATGCATCTCTCATTGGTTAAATCGCTAATTACAATATTATTATTGGTTGAACAGGTAATTGTGATGAATGAATGAACTTTATTGCTCGACAATTGTACATGGCATAATGTATGGCAAGAATGACAATGCAATCAATACAATGGGTACTAAACTAGTCTATTCTATTCTATTCTGAAAACTGTAATTACAAGAATATATGAACGTAAATGGCATAATGATATAATATATGTTAAACGTTTCGGTCTGTTAAAATACATTATCTCTTTTGTAAAGCGCTACATATGTATTGGCCTAAGTACGTAGATATGGTGTCGGGACATGACATAAGTAGATTGAGCCTTTGGCAAGGGTTTACTGAATTTACATGAGATCATATCCATTGATTTTCGTCTATCTACAATATATGCGGGGCATGTCATTAAGAAATGATATTCATCTTCAATGCTATTTTGACATGAAGGACATAGTCTCTGGTTGGCTGGTATATTATGGTATCGGCCTTTTTCTGTTTCTAAACAGTGAGAACTGATTCTTAATTTGGTTATGTTAACTATAAAGGATTTATTACGAATTGATGAAAGGTAGTTTTCCAACGTGAAGTCAGTTTTGACTTGTGAATAGGTTTTTAGTTTACTGCAGCTCCTAATTTCTTGTCGCCAACCAGAGAGAAATGTATCCTTTAAACGTTCTTTGAATATGTTACCAAAATGTTTAGCATCAACCGCAGGGTTAAGCCATATATTTCGGAAACCATGCCTGCACAAAATATCTTGAACATGAACAATCCAGTCTAGTTCTTGTTCTACTGCAGCATCATACGCTTTCTTGACAATTCTATCATTTGGTAAGTTATGTAGTCTAAGCCAGTATTTGATAAGTTGTGTTTGGGTGTCAATATACAGTCAGGATCGGTCTATTACATATTTACCTGGCAACTTCCGGCTTCAACCACCCAGTATGGCGGACAATACCTACGTCATAGTCACGTGAGTGCAGACGCTATTTTGTTTGTGTCTTCCTTCCAGCGGGCTGTTGAATGTGCACGTGCACACGCCTTTACTGGATGACTGGGAGAGGCTTGAGCGGGAAGTCAGGTACCGTATGGCTGGGCCGCCGTTCAACAGAGGGATGCAACGATATGAAAAGGTATAGTATAGATGGCATAGTTTGAGTCCATTGACCCCATAGTAGTTATAATTTGAATCCCCCGGCGACCATGTTGACGGGTAATTGGATCAAGTTGTAGCAGTTCGGCGCTGTAATCCAATAAGGTGCCAGTGACTTCAAATGAAAAGCCTGTTAGGTAGCTTTTGGGGTCGGAAAGAGGAATGATACAATCTAGGTTCTGGCCACCTACTCTATCGTTTTAGAACTGCAGCGGCGTTTTTGTTGGAAATTTTAAAAGTCAATAGCACGAGAAAGGACGAGTGGGTGTTTTGATCTGAGCAATTATAGTTACCTTAGTTGGGGATTTCATTAGATGCCAATTAGAATTCAATCAATGAGTAAATGTTATGATGAGATTGCTTGGAATTTCATACATCGACCAGACCTCTCGTCTTCTTCAGGGTGACTGATGACCTGATTGCTCAGAGCACGTGATCATAGTTTTTTTAAAAATTGATTGACAGGTTGACGTGTACGCCGCCATGTTGTATGACGCAGTGATGTTGTACGCCCTAGCGCTGGACGACGCGCTCAACGAAGGGGAGTCCGAGACCAACGGTGTTCGTGTTGCGCAACTCATGACAGACAGGACATTCGACGGTAACTTTCGCTTTATTAATGTGGATCCAGAAAAAGGATCATTTCTTTTTGCATGTTTGTATGCGCTTCTAGGATTTGATCTTGCGAATCCAAAGCTACCACTACGTTATCCCTGTTGAAAAAAGTATAAAGAAGAAGCAGAAGAAGTGAAGCTAAAAGGATATGCACCTTAACGTATATAACCCTCAAACACCCCAATGGGATCCGTTTGGACCCCAGGCGTATATTTTAAAGTGCCTTTTGAACACTTTTGATCCGAAACAAATTTCCGTGACTTTTTCTGTAAGCATTTGATAAACGAATATTGGCAAAATACTGTGGAAAGTATAAAAAGTCAGTGTTGATTCAAAGCGGGGGTTATTTGGACCCCAGCAAAATGAGTACCTTTCAAAACATAAAAGTTTGGTTGTCCTCAATGAGTATTCTTGGAAACATAGTTACTTTAATATCTTGCAGTTTTTTAACCGTTTTACTACTTCTTAAAGAAAAGTAAGGGGAGAAATTATAGTACATGTAATTAGTAGTACCGTTAGTGTAAATGTGATCCTTCTGATCTTTTTTGCATTAATTATGATAATGTGCAGGAATTATTAAAACCTAAACATGTCAAATATTCATCTTAGATTGACGAAGCAAAGTACCTAAAGTGATCACTGAAAATGTTCAAAGAAGATGATAAAGTATCACTGAAGATGGCATTTTCTTTTAATACAGGTATTGCAGGGACGGTTTCCATAGACGAGTATGGGGACAGGAGCCCAAACTACGTAATTCAAAACTTGAAGGGTGATCGCTTCGAAGACATAGCCAACTTCGCAACGGCAAATAAGGTGTGTTTTCACATGCATTGTCCTTGTCCAAAAATGGTTCTTCTTACTAATAGGCTGATTTTTTTTATAAATCATAATTCTATTAGATAAAGATATTAGACGAACAGGAAAGGACATAAGTGATTGTTTGATGTTGCATTGTTAATCTCTGCACTGTACTTAAGAAATGCGGTGTATGTCTGAAATGATATGTTTGTGTGGCTACCAAATTAAACCTGTGTAGAATTCAATGATTATCAACCCAATACTTGTTGTTAATAACCATTTTATACAAACGGGGGCATATACAGCTGAAGGATATTATTTTTCTATATCTCAGAGCAAAATCGTTACCTGAAATAAAGGAGAATAATAATGTATCTTCAATTTTGTACGACTCTCAAAACCTGTAGTTTTCAAGAAAAGGGGCACCGAAAGTTATGTACGATGTTTCGTCTTTATTCCACCGTATGGTATTCGGGCAACTCATTGGTATTCGTCTCACAGAATATATGTCTAGTATTTCTGTCGAGGAAGACCATTAGCGACATGAATGACATCAAAAAGTCTCAAATGTTTAAGATAAGTGATATAAGTACTAAAGGAGTAATCAGCGTCGTGGCTGTAATGCATGTGCGCTGCATGCAAAAACCATTTGAATGAGTTTCTTGCAGCGAATGATTACTAACAAATTTACGGTTTCCGCTTTCTTGATTAATGCATGCAATAACTAGGTTGTGTAACTCCATATTAAACAATGTGAGACGTTTTAGATAACGAATCATTCCTTTTAGACCATGCCATCATGAGACATCGCAATCTGGAATGTTGCAGTTATATGAAAAAATAACTGGAAAGGTTTAATAGACGTGGCTCATAGGAGGCTTGTTCTCAGTGAAATGTGCAAAATGCTGTCGCCATATGTTGTCCTCATGTGGGTCAAAGAAAGGGCACCATAAATGCTTTCATAATTTTCCCACAACGCTTATCATGTTTAAAGATAAATACACCATAACATCAGTATCAATTTATGGCTTTGGAGAAATTACAGCCACGGGTGCTATTCTGCCCCTTAAAAGCGTCTGTCACCTTAAAGGACATGAAAAATTAAAAAAAGCCACGCGCGCTGCCGTTTCTGAAGTTTCGGGCAGCGAAGGTAAAATCTAAGAAATGAAAAATGTTTAAATGGGAAAATTTACATCACTAGCTAGACATTTGTGCAAAATTACGTATACAAAGAAAATGATCGCGGGTAAAAGACTAACCACTTAATTCTGTTCTGTTATGATCAATAAAAAGATTAAGAACAATGTGCAAGAGACATTATCTCAACTGTATCGGGTATGTTTTTCCCAGTCGTTAGAGATGCGGGACGTGGACGTAGTGTGGGCGGGTGGAAAGACGTCTCCGCCGATTGACAGTCCAGAGTGTGGCTGGGACAACGACCTCTGCGTGGACGACTCTTGTGAGTTGTTTTTTTCTCCTGGTTGTGAAAAAAAACATCGGTACACAAGCAAGATAAAAGATACTCAAGCACTTGCATATGTTTTGTAAACGGTCAGACTTTTCAGACGGTATCGACCGTCTTTCGTCAGTGACTAAACCAAGATTTGGAGTTCACCAGCTCGTGAGTTCAACATATCCATTCAGAGTTTTAGATAAATACGGGTGAATTCCAAACTCTGGTCACTGACGAAAGACAGTGGATGGTGTCTAAATGTTTACAAATTATGCAGTTACTTGAGTAAGTGTTATTTTGTGCATCTCACGAAGTGGATGTTTGACATCCATCGACGTGTATGTAGATAACAAATCACTTTGAAATGAGTACGTTTCTTTTAAGTTTCACATATTTCCTAGTCTGCTAATATAGCTATACTAAATTCACAAATGAACCGCAAATGTTTTGAAAGCAAATGTGTGTATGGGGTATTCATTCAGATCGCAAAGTTCAAAGACCAGATAATAGAAACACATGCTTCAATTCCAGTGATGAAGTTTTTACAAGACGCCCGATACCAAGGTACAAACTACGATTGTAGATATAGATGTGCAATGCATTTGTCCCATTTTTCATACCTTGACAAACGAGAGGAAATATTAAATGAAAGAAATATGTATTACCAAAAATGCGTGTTTGGTACATGGTTGGCATCTCGAGGAATATAAAATACTAAATTATACATTCAATTTTCAATTCAATCTCATCTTAAAATTGAAGGACACTACCTCTTGTGTATGGGGCGGTTTAGAGATTACTATAATTGTACCTCTGGATGTTGTTCTCAATTGTGTACGTTTGTTTGGATTTCAGACCAGATTGCATTGGGCGCAGTTGGTTCTGCCGTAACATTTCTAGCCGTGGCCACAACAGTTATATTCTTCTGGTACAGGTATGTGTAATAGTGTAATAGTTAATGAGAGTATTGAATTGATAACATGACTGGGCGTTCACGTATTGTACATTTAGTAATATTTGCGAGATTTGTAGAAGATTTTCTTATGTATTCACTCCATCCCAGCAGCATTTTTGTTGAGCTTCTAGTTGGCAAAATACAATGATGTGATCCTTCAAAAAATCACTAACGATTTGGTTACAGGTCTGCCATTTCCCTCCAGACGTAGATTTTTTTTGGGGGAGGGGGGGAAGTATTTTCATCTTTTTCTGCTCACAGTATTTTCTTACGTCGCTTTTTGGCACGACCAGGCGCTGTAAATATGAAGCAGACCTAAACGACCGCAGCCTATGGATGATCGATTATAGCGACATTGTCATCGACAATGACGACCATACGGAAAGTAAGGTAACGTAAAACACAGATTGAATAAGACAGCAAGCACGCCAGTATGTTGCAATCACTGGCTGAAGCTTCTCTTCGTGTAATTTACTTTTTTCTATTCCTTTATTTGAATATGTACGGATTTGGGAGGTGATTTGCTGCATACTGGTGCGCTTGTTCCTCGTAGCTCTAGAGCATCGCCAGGTACCCCCCTCCTATGAAACCATGAACACCCATCCCCGTTTTCTTGGCAACGCCACTGTGGTTCGTGTCTCCCAAATCTCAGGAAGTGCATGGTCGAGCGGAATTTGAATAACCAGAGTCTTTGGATAATCGATTACGCTGACATCATCATACCAGAACATCCCCTTGGTCATTCAACAACAACTCAGGTGAGAATGTTAGTTGTGCTAGAATACTAGAAAGACATTGAACTTATAGTGACTTCCTAGACTATTCACATGTCCTTAACGAACACTGTTGAACTTCTTTTTATCTCAGGGTAGCACAGGTTCCCGTGTCGGTGCCGGGAGTAAGAGTATGTCTAAGAGCGTTGGCGGCCATACCCACAGTTCTACAGGCAGCGGTACTACGGACACGAACATATTTCACACCATCAGGAGTGGGAAAACTATTGTCGGAAAATACAAGGTTAGAAAATTAAAACACATGGTTATGATGACTAGTCCGCTTTACATCAGTATTGTATATAAATATTCAAAGTCAAGATCATGATTATGTTTAGATATAACAATATCAGTCACGACAACAGTGAATCAGGGTGATTTCTGAATACAACATATATACATATACTGCTAAACATAGAAGGGATCATTACAATATAGTATTACAAAGGGTGATAAATCATCATAATGATTTGAATTTTTGTACACATTCACACAAAAGGCTTAATACTTTATAATCATGCCCAGAAAGTTGCGCACCGTATCTTTCTGGTGAGGAACAGCATTTATCTACCACCCCTCGTACAAACATTTGATAAAATACTGGTATGCATTGGGTCTAGTTACTCATATGTGCATTGACTTAGTGTATAAGAATATCATTTCAGGGTAGCTGGGTGGCCATGAAGAAGATAGAGAGGGAGAAGCTGGTGATCACACGGAAACACCTGACGGAGTTCAAACAGGTCAATCATTTTAACTACATACTAGTAGATGTCCGTGAATAATTTCATCCGGTTGGTTAATGACTAAATAACAAAAGTTCCTTATTCACAACCACATTATCATAATTCAACAAGAGCCAATGACCGTCTGTCATGTCCTTCAGGGAAATTTGTGCTGGTTAACTATGTACTGCAGCTAGGTGTCACTGCTAATAACGCGGTCCCAAACGTTAAGTATTGATCACAATGACACCTTGCTGCAGAGCAAAGTGAACCAGCCAGAATAGCTATGAACAAGATGACAGCCCATCATCAAATTCCAAAACGTCGGCTCTTGTTAAATATGTGGTTCTGATCTTGTTACTCACAACATAGATGTGTTTTATAATGCAGCCTTCCCTGAGATGCTAGGTCTGAAATAGAAGGAAGTGTTGTTTACTATACAAACAACATTCACAAAAAAGAGCATGTATTGGTACATGTGGTACTGGATGATGTTTTTTATGAGCTTGCCAACCATCAATGATGTTAATTTTGACTGCACACGTCATGCATAAATCCTTTCATTATCATCAGCACTCATTGACATATATCAGTCAACCTTTCTGTTCTGATTTACCGTTTCGCATTTGAATTGGTTATAGATGAGGGACCTGCTCCATGAAAACGTTAACATCTTCGTTGGAGCTTGCATCTACCCACCGAGAATCTACCTAATCACAACATTCTGCTCCAAAGGAAGTTTGCAGGTAAGTTAGAGGATCAGAATACTTTCTACAGTTGCCAATTGTTGCTATAGATTATAAAATGTTGCTTATGATAAATTGTTTTCTCCTAGATCCTCAATATATACATGACCGAGAAAATAGTTATGAACCAGTTTCAAGAGCCAATAATTAATGGATATTATCATTATTTAGTTAGTTTAGTGCCTTTTCATATGATGGAACAATTTGTCTCTGATAAAGTCTTATGTTCAGATCTCGAGGAGGAATAAGACAAGAACCTGTTCGTTTCTTTCAAGTATCATTAACGCACCTTTCAACAAAAAAAACGAACTACGGTTTTGATTTAATGAAGAAGCAGTCTCCGATTCAGGCTGTCTTGCCTTGTCATCCTCGCCCAGTGCAGTTTTACATAATTATATGAAACAAACTCTATTGCGTTACTTTACCGCAGGACGTGCTTGAGAACGATAGCATACAGATCGACAACAATTTTAAGATGTCGTTCGCTATGGATATCGCCAAGGTAACGTTATCTTGCAACACTATTGTGTTCGTTAATATTAACGTTAATTACAACGTCATGGGGTAGCTATTTCCTAAAAAAAGATAAACTTTCCATATCTATTCAAAAGGTGACATGAAATCATGAATGTTATGGTATGCAAATCGGTAACAAATTGATTTCTAGCTCTCTTTTTGATGATGTAATCAAATGCTTAACTATTTTCAGCCTGCTGGTGATGCAACTCGGTTGAGCTTTCATGCTTGCCATTCGCAATGGTCACAGCACTTGAAATCCTCAAGCTGAATATTTACCGGGTAACCCAAAGGAAAATAGCTACCTCCTCTGACATCATGATCCCCCCTCCCCTCCCCCATTTCTGTCATCATACACCGTGTTTCTACATCCAGGATCTCCTGGAAAATGACAGCATAAATCTTGACTATGCCTTCAAGATGTCCATTGCTGTCGACATTGCTAAGGTGAGGGGTTATCAGGCCAGTGATGGAAAACTTGGGTTGCCTGGTATCCATTCGTGTTCAGGTGCCGTCCCAGTTTATGACCGTCATTTGTTACAAAGGCTAAACACGACTGGATACCAGGCAATTTTTGGGGGGGGGGGCATCCTAAATCCATCCTAAATAGGCAATGCGTACTGAATATTTCGAGGCGCGCAACCTGAAATGCACGTAAGTTCGCCGTTTGTTTCTTTTGGGATCCAGCCATTTAAACAGAACCTAGCTTGTGGATGAACATTTGTGCATTTTCAGTCGTTCATTGTTTAAAAGTTTCTACATCAAGTTAACTATACATATTGACTTAATGAAATGTTTCCATGTAATTATTAAGGGAATGACCTTCCTACATGGGACGGCCATAGCTTCCCATGGTCGGCTGAAGTCATCGAACTGTGTAGTGGACAGTCGCTGGGTGGTCAAGGTCACGGACTATGGCATGGGCGACTTCAAGTGTGACCAAGACGAGTCGGCTTGGGATTCTGAACATGCCCGCTTCACCGGTCGTTAATTTACATATTTATCCGTAGGAAATTGAATGTGAGATTAGTCTTCAAGTAGGCAAATTAGCACACCAACTACGTACAGATATGGTGATTATACAAGCTTGCTTATTGCGGTTTTTTTTTTCTGAAATCTTTTTACAAAGCAATTATTCAACATATTGCACTCAGGGTCTAACAGTAAGGGATAAGTGTACCAAGTCGTTTAGAAATTGATTATAATTTTATTTGTACGGTCCTATGTTTATAACGTCCAATGTAGTTATAAATCAATCAATCAATCAATCAATCAATCAGTATACTTATAAAGTAACCATTTTATTGCACCGATGCAGACATGTTCTGGACTGCACCAGAGCAGTTACGATGCGCTGCCAGTGGAAACTATGGCTCACAGAAAGGCGACGTCTACGGCTACGGGATCATCCTCGCAGAGATCGCGCTACGGAGCGGCCCGTACAGCGCCCAGTCTGTCCTGGATCCAAAAGGTCAGAAACCTCTCATAACATGGTTGATTTTTCAAAGGCATTGGACAAGCTAAGGTTCGGCACACCGATATTCAAACTGCAAAAGAATGGTATATTGAAGGACCTCTTTTAAATTGATAGCTACCTCAATAATAGATTTATCGTCTAATTTGTGTTGTATCTCGGCGGGTGTCCACAGGGGTCTGTACTCGGCCCCTTGGAATCGGACTTACACAAATATTGGACTGATCAACTCCAGTCCTTGTCAAAGGAATGAGCAATCCACTGCTTCTGTGACATCACGTTATCCAGATAGAACGCGTGGCTTCTTGACCAGTGGATCATTAGTTGCAAAAAGTCTTAAGTCCCCCAGTCTCTGTTGAAAGATGGTTGATATTTGTGTAAATTCAATTTCTTTGTGTGTTGGCAATTACAGATGAACTTTAAAGTGAATTGTTGTTGCTTTTACGCCAGGTATTATACAAGCCGTTAAGTTCGGCCAGGAGCCTGTGTATCGTCCCTTCCTCCCGCCGGACAGTTGTCTCCATGAGATGCACCGACTGATGGAGTCCTGTTGGGCCGAGATGCCCGACCGACGTCCGTCCTTTGCCTCCATCATCTCCTGGCTGAAAAAGATGAACGGCGGAAAGTTAGTTTTGGATCTTATTCTACTCTTATAACTGATCTATAACGGGTCACATTCACTAGAACAATACGGCAGCATGTACTGCTAGTTTGTCGATATATATGGTCTAACAAACAATTTGTCGTCGAATGACCGACTGACTATGCCGGCGGACACGAAATCGATAGGTCACTGGTTCGATTCCAGGCATTCCTGACTTGACGCTGTGTCCTTGGGAAAGGCTCTTTACACGACTTTCATCACTTCACACCCAGGTGTAAAAATAGGTACCTGACTTCGGTTAGGGACGTAAAAGGCTATTGAAGGACAGATATGGGCTCCGCCTACCAATACTGTGCCCTTGTCACAGTGGATAACAACCCACCGCAAGTGTGGTACATTCCGCAGTTGGCGTATACTTGTTGAAGCTTTATTGGCAGCTAGATCCGGCAAGCAGAGATTAGGCCTGGGTTGTGTAAGATAATCTGTCGATTGTTCTAGACTGTGTTTGTTTCTTCCAGGTTGATGAGTGTGGTGGATAACATGTTCTCTATGTTCCAGGTTGATGAGTGTGGTGGATAACATGTTCTCTATGTTCCAGGTTGATGAGTGTGGTGGATAACATGTTCTCTATGTTCCAGGTTGATGAGTGTGGTGGATAACATGTTCTCTATGTTCCAGGTTGATGAGTGTGGTGGATAACATGTTCTCTATGTTCCAGGTTGATGAGTGTGGTGGATAACATGTTCTCTATGTTCCAGGTTGATGAGTGTGGTGGATAACATATTCTCTATGTTCCAGGTTGTTGAGTGTGGTGGATAACATGTTCTCTATGTTCCAAGGTTGATGAGTGTGGTGGATAACATGTTCTCTATGATGGAGAAGTATGCATCAAACCTGGAGGAGCTGGTGCAGGAACGGACTTCGCAGCTGGACGAGGAGAAGAGGAAGACAGATGAACTGCTCTACAGAATGATACCAGTGTAAGGATCGCACGCGCTAACAACAAGACCTCCAACTAAAAAACATTTAATCATCTTCACGATTGTCACGAAATTTGTTTCCGTTTCAAGAGTCTACAAATGTTGTGGTGACGTCCTTGTGTCATCTCACGAGAAATAAATTCTCGCGAGAGTTCAACTTATGACGTCAGTGAGAATAAATATGCCTTACCATCACATATTAAGCTTCAGGAAAATGAGGATGTGCATATGGCATGGTACAAAGGGAACTGGGGAAGGCTTGCCCGAAGAATGATTTTATTTTTAAATTTCACTGAAAATGTTCTCATTTCATTTTATCAATGGGACGTCAACTTTTCTGTTTCTCTATGTAAATATGTTATTTCGATTGCACCGATTCTGCTGCTGCCATGTTGGTCTGTTGGAATCATCCAATGATCCTAAGGCGCGATCATCTCCCCTCAACAGGTTTGTGGCGAACAAGCTGAAACTTGGTGAAACTATCGCACCGCAGACATACGAGTCTGTCACTGTGTACTTCAGCGACATCGTGGGCTTCACCAAGCTGTCAGCAGCAAGCTCGCCGCTGCAGGTATGGAGTTCTCTGCCATCAAGATAGGAGATTGCAGTTTAAATCCTTTTTTTTTCTCATTTGGATTAGAAGGTAAACTACCCAGCCTCCTCTAGCAGGGTTCAATTGCTCGGCAACAAAGTCTCCCAGCATCATCCCTGCTCTTCTGAACCCATTTTTCCAACTATGATTTTTAGATTAATTAACATGATAATGTCAAATGGATCGACAAGAAAATTCATCACTGGCAAGATCAGGGTTTCAACTTAGCATCTTTTGAAAAAAAAAATTATTTAAACAGTGACAGATTGAAATGAATTTCATTCGTGAATATTTGCTGCTGTTTTTTTTACCAGGTCGTCGACTTTCTGAATGACCTGTACACGCTGTTTGATGGTGTTATTGAAAGATATGATGTCTACAAGGTAAGGCGGACATCAGGCAACACATGCGCGTGTCATCTCGTCAACAGTCGTCATCAGCCACAACATTAACGCTCCCCATATCTGGTTGAATGACTACGCATGGGCATAAAGTAGATAGTAGCGCATGGCATTACTTATGTTTTGATTGGTGCTATCATTTGATGCCTTGATATAAATATACAATAAAAAGAAATCGAAATTCAAAACGAACCATTGTAACCAATATCATGACTTCACTGTGCTCATTATTATTGGAATTTGCTTATGTTAAGAATCACTTGATGCCTGGATGTAACTATACAATAAAAATAAATCTAAACTTAAAACGAACCATTGTAACCAGTATCATAATTTCACTGTGCTCATCATTATTTGCTCTTTAGGCCATTTTATTTATTTTTATTTATTCATCTTTAGGGTAGTCCCTTCAGTTAATTCAATAACTGATTTCCAAGGGAGCCCTTGAAATTGCAAATAATAAATAAAGGTCATAACATAAAATAATAGTAAACATAGGAATATTACAGAACAAACTCGATATGGCAAAAGGCCATGTTGATTTGATTATATGGATGACACCACCTGGGAACCCCAAAACTGGATAAAAGATTCTTCATTTTCGTTCTTTCAGATCTTCTTTGACTTTGGAGTATCCGTTTTCCGAAATCATACTTTTGCAATTTTGATTTGACTATATGGATGCCAGCCGCATCAATTGCCGTCCGTTTCCAAAGAAAGAGTTTTCAGCTATACTGTAAATCGTACAAACCAGCTGCAAAATGAAAATATAATAATATTATGCTGTAGATTGCAAAAGTATGATTTCGGAAAACGGATACTCCAAAGTCAAAGAAGATCTGAAAGAACAAAAATGAAAAATCTTTTATCCAGTTTTGGGGTTCCCAGGTGGTGTCATCCATATAATCAAATGAACATGGCCTTTAGGCTAATTTAAGCAAAAATAAATGGTAATTAGATGCAATCAGTGGATTCTATAATCATTAACTTAACTCATTTCAGGTTGAGACTATTGGTGATGCCTACATGGTGGCCTCTGGCCTGCCTGAGATGAATGGGAACCGTCATGTTAGTGAAATTGCCACCATGGCGCTGGAACTTCTCTCTTCCCTCAAAAACTTCACCATACGTCACCTTCCCAAGAAACAGCTACAACTGCGCTGTGGCTTCCATACAGGTTCGTAGCAAGTATTGTAGTCAGTTGGTGTGTTTCATATGTGTTTGTTTGTTCGCAGTGATGTGTGTCCATAGGAAGAGGGAAGCTATATTACAGTTCTGCAATTCAAATCTGAATGCTAGTTAAACTTGTTACCACCAGGAGCTGTGGTCGCAGGAGTTGTCGGACTGAAGATGCCTCGGTACTGCCTGTTCGGAGACACGGTCAACACGGCATCACGTATGGAGTCCAGTGGCCTAGGTACGGAGAGACCACGTTGAAATAGTCATGATCATAACTATGCAATATTTACTTTGGATTTTGAATCAAATATTGCTTCATATCATTTACAAGCGCAAGAAATTTTAAGGTAGATTTACGATTTGGGCCGAATTTAAGGGATACGTAGTAGGGATTTGGTAATTGGTACACATAATGGCATGTGTATGTATGAGCTTGAAAAGCTATCACTACTCTCGTTCAACATCAGCGGTCTTGCATTATCTATATTCTTAAATACAAGTGTTATTGCATGTGTATAATGGTCTCGTAAAATCTTCCATTGTAAACTCTAAAGTGTCTAGTACATCTTTTGCAGAAACACGGCGTTTAGTGTTGGACACTGATCAATGTATTCCTCATGGTAATGAGTAGTTATTTTTTTATCATGAAAGTTGGTAAATTACACAATGAAAAACTATGATCAAACTCAAGGAAATTTTGACTCACCAGAATTATCAATTTAGTCATTGTTTTGATGACTTTGTTCAGCCCTGCGGATTCACGTGAGTTGGTCCAGCTATGTTCTCCTTCTGGACATGGGCACCTTCATCATGGAGAAACGTGGGGAGGTTACCATGAAGGTGAAGTCAAACACCCTGTTGTGTGCCACGGTCCCATTTACAATCCGGGCCCCGGCCGGGTTGTTTGCGAAAGCGAAAAATAAAAAAATGCATATCAAGAAAATACAGAATACATGTATGTGGTTATGAGTAATTTTCACGTTTTGTGTATTTTGTTGTCCTTTGTATCATGTTTTTCGTTTCCACAAGCTACTCGGCCGGGCCCCACTTTGGAAAGGGACCGTAGCATTAGTTGTTTGCTGTGCTTATAAATTGTAAAGATTAAATAGGGATATGGTAAATAGCTCATTTCAAGTTTTATAAATTTACATGTTTATCAGTTGTTAGTTTTGGAGGTTAACTAAGTTATATTTTACTTAAAACAAGATTACTAAAATCTCACGTCTTCATGAAATATTCAAAGTTTCTCTAATGTCTTTTTTGGGATAGTTTATCAATTATGCAAATCTATTATGCAAATAAGGGTTTCATGTGTTCATTGATCACTTCCCATCACTCTATGGCGAATTTGTCTATCATATGGAAAATTTGTAACGACGAAAACTCAGACAAACAGACAGGCCAAAAGCAAAATGACCACCCCCCTCCCGTGTTGGTAGATAATTAGTAGTCTCTCCCATTGACCCAATGACCTGGAATGCCTGTCACTCCTGTAAGTCTGACCTTTGTGGTGACACTATATTCCCACTAATTTCCTGCCACTATACTGACAGTGCATTTTGAATAACTACCGGCACACAAGAACACAAACATCCAGACACACTGAAATGAAACATCCGCACACAGAGGCAGTAAAATCTAAGTTACATATTGATTATTTCAACCTCTTTGAATAAATGTAGGTCCTTAAAAACTTTCTCTCTGTGTAGGGCAAGGGGGCGGTGACGACATATTGGCTCCATGGCCGCTCAGACATGCACTTTGACCTCCCTGACGTCGAACTAGCCGCCCCATTAGAGGAGCACGAGTTTAAGTAAGTGGACAAAAAGCACTGAGGAATTCTGCAACAGGATATTTCTGCCCATTGGAAAGAAGGTAAGACGACCAATCGTCTTCTCGACCAACCTGAGTCATCTGACTGTACTTGTGCTCATGAACAATCCAGAGAGAAGGTTTTGGAAAAGCAGAACGTTCCCGAAGATCTAGATGTCAATCGTCTTCTCAAAACGACACTGAAGGACCAACCTGAGTCATCTAACTGTACTTGACGTGCTCATGAATATTCCAGAGGGAAGGTTTAGGAAAAGCAGAACTTTCCAGAAGATCTAGATGTCAAGTTCTTTATTTACAACTGAAGCTGACAGTTTACAAAGTATTCTGTGATCTTCCTGAACATCAATAAGCAATGTCCCTGACGTATCCATTATGATATCTAAGCATCCGTCCAACTATGAAATGTCTTCAAAATAAATGAGAAGCTGCTTCCTAAGTATTATTAGCTAAGCTAGCTTGTCAATTGTAACTAGGTAAATTTGATATTTTCATGTCGTATATCAACATAAGTACAATGTATATTAATCAAACTCTGTAACACTAATTATTATCGGTAGCTCTGTTGTTGAATATGTATACATTCGTTGCATACACGTGGAGTGTACGAGTCCCCCAAGAACCACTTAATTAATTAATTTATTTAAATGCAATTCAATCTCTACAACTGGATAAGATTCCTTCCAGTACGTGATTACTTCCAGACGTTTCGAGTGACATCCATCACTCTTCTTCAGCGTCACTAGAGTTAATTGATTTAGTTGTCTCCTTGACTTGCTGTTACATGTAGATGGTAAGATGTGGTAGTAGAAAATGCATTTCGTTAATGCCAAAGGCCTGTCACTTTAAGAATGGACTTTAAGATGTGCTTGATCTTGTCGATCTTACTCTAAAACTGTTAACTCATTATTCTAAACTTAACCTCTTGTAATGTGGTGTCTAAAATTATGTGTGATTCCCAGAATATATGTAAGATGTCAACGTTCGTCAAGTGATTTATTTAAGTGAGTCCTTCAATTGGAAAACATGTGTGAGTTGAGTATAAAGTTTTGGGGTTGACAACATGTATCATGGACCTAGCAGTTCTGTTTTAAGTAGATATATGGTATTGGATATAATTGATTTGAATGTATGTCTTATTACAGTTTTATGAAACTTCTACAATGGCATAGACATATGACAACGTATTTCTAACTTAGGCATTCTTGTTTTTATATAGATCTGACCTTTTAGTCTTGAAACAATTTGCAATACTTTGGGTCTTCGCTTGGAGTGCACTTCCTGTAACGTCGAAAGGTTGGCGTCTTTAGAGATAAAGTCTTTACCAGACTCCATAGGTCGCTTAAAAGATGTAGAAATTAGCAAAATAGAGTGAATAATATGCCAAAAAGAGTTAGCCGACCATAGGAGTACAGTTTGCAACCTTTGTCATATCATTCAGGGTATTTGACCAATTTTTACTATTTTTCCAGCGACCTTTAGATATTGAGCTGTTGCAGGTTGTCCAATTATCAGCCTCGTACTTTTCAACCAATAATGAGCCACGTACTTTTTAACTGTGTTTTTCGTTTCTGCTGTGATGAACTTTCCGAACACCGATGTGAATAAATTTACTTCATTGATTGATTGATTAATTGAATCCTATTGAACTTAGCTTGTGCCTCTCATTTTCATACATCATTTCTTACGACTGTTGCCCCAAAATGCCCTCAATTCGCAGTCGTAAATCTATTATACGACGAGTGTTGCCAGTACCCTTGCCTTTATCAAAGATAAAGCTCCTAACAACTTTTGTGTTACGTACCCCCCTCCCCATTCGTAAGGCGCATGCGCGTGAGATTAACCTCGGGGCCAAACTAGTCCTGTACGTAAACAAGTTGACTGGACTTGACTTTTAATGCGCGGTGTGGGTCGGTGGAAGTCTAGTCGGTCTTTCCGCCGCTGGCTGCGCTACTCTGTGATATCGTCCCAGGAGGAAGCAATGATGTGGGGAGGCCTACTCTTCGTCCTGACGGTGTCTATTGCGTGTATTACAGGTACTGCGAAGCATACACATCTTCTTTAATACGTTTTTGGACGGACAAGGACGACATAGCACTGCACACCAGTGTTTCATAATTTATTATACAGTGCAGTACCACGTACAGAGAACAATGTGCCCATTTTCCCACCTCGGTAGAGCAAGCAAAGTGTAAAGTGCCTGTCCAAAGGGACAACATCGGTGGCGTCAGGGGATTCGAACCCGGGACCGCCGGGTTCTGGGTCGAACATCCTGCCATTATACCACACGACCCCACAAAGCATACCCATTGAGAGCCTTATATGCACTCAACAGATGTCATGAAATGAATAATTTTGTCTTGGTTACAATCTAATATGGTCTCTAGTATGTGTTCTAGCACGGAAAAAGCAGCTGATATTTTTTTAAAGATTGCTAATAATACGGGTTTGGCATCTGTGTCTTAAAACTTGTACTAAGAGTACATATTACTTTCTCGCCAGTACGTATTTGAAAGAGCTTGAGGCATATTAATGATCACGGGAATGTTTCAGAAGTTATAGATATTCCAAGTACGTTCCGAATCATCCACCCGTACCCAATATATGTGTGAAAGTGCACACATACTTGCATGTCATGACTTAAATCTTGACCATCTATTGCGACATTGTGTGTCCTTCCCTAGCCGTCTAATCATATCTTAGCAGTCGATTAGAATTCATGAATTACAAGGTAGGAAACGTGAACTATGTTTCTAAACCACATATTGACTATTCTAAAGTGACTTAACGCATTGTAGTTTTGACGGCGTTTGCGAAAAGCTAATAACCGTATTTCTAAAGCTAAAGACGTGTCCTAGACAGCTTATATTGAAAGGATCGGGATTTACACAGCAACAGTATACGCAGTCGGTCGTCTGCACCAAGACCAACCGCGGTGACGAGGACCCTGTTACCATAGTTACGACAGGCTCTTTGTCTGCAACATAACGTGCACCGACTTGTAATGCTGTATTGAACAATGCAGCTAAAGAATCTGGGTACAAAAGGTTTGCGAAAAACGAATCCCTAAGCAAAATTGGAGACTGAATGGTTAAGTTGAAATGAATAGAAATTCCTAAGCACGGGAAAGTCGTATTTCAGATCTTTAAGAAAAGGATAGAGGTGGCTAGACTGAGACGATATTTTGTATCATATAAAGAAAGTCGCTTTGCTTGCAGTATTATCCACTGTTATGAATACAGCCATATGTACATACATAACATAATGGTGAAATGTCGCTCAAACACATTACGGAATATTGCAACAAAAAAATAAATAAACGACAACGTCGTAAAAAACAGACAATAAGCAAACAAAAAACATTGTGCTAAGAATTGTGACATTACGTTGGAATCTGATAAAGAATAGTTCACATGCGGCTCAAGGTATCGGGCTGAGCTAAGTAGTGCACGCGCCAATGCAGTCCACGTCTGTAGTAAGATATCTAAAAAAAAAAGAAAAGATAACGTAATTTAAAAACATTTTGTCCCTGACACGCATCCAGATAAGGTTTTGTAACGATATGTTAGATTCTATTTCAGAAAAGAAGCATTTTACTCCTTTAAAAAAATCTATTGTATAAAAAGCATTAGAATATTTTTGCTCGTCTTATTCGACTTAAAACAACAACAAAAAAAACAAAAAAACAGTGCGAGCAAAGAAGGGAAATTTGTTACAAACGTTGTATTTAAAATCAAAACACGAGTTTGAAAATGTTATTTCGACTCCGTGAAATATTTAGAGTTTCTCGTATGTCTTGCTTAATTGTTGTTCATTAATCATGAAAAAAGGACATGTAACGGACAAGGCATGTATTCATTGATCCTTTCCTGTCACTCCATACGGTGAACGTGTCTAGTATGTATGTAAATATATCCAAAAAACACAATCAGACAGAACAAAAACAATACCTTCCCGTAAATTAGTAGCTTCTTCTATGTCGTGTCTGATGAACTACTACTTCTACAACCTCCGATCCGTGCTTCCTGCCACTCCGATATGTCTAACCTTTGCGGTCATCTTTCCATTCACTCCCTGTCACTCAAATAGCTGCAGACACTTAAACCAACCAAACTCACACACTGAAAACATAGACGAAGTACACGGAGTAAAAAATAACAACAACATTTAATAATATCATTACAGCCAAGAAGCCTCGTCAAGGCTGCCAGTCTATTAAGATAGACATGTGTAAAGACGCAGGCTACAGGAGAACCAAATTCCCAAACCGACTGGGCCATCGTAAGCAAGACCACGCTCAAAACGATGCTCATTACCACCTCGTTGACGTCATCATCAACGGTGAGTGTTCGGCACATTTCAAAACACTGGCGTGCCTGTTATACGCGCCACCTTGCGATAATCTTGAAGACGACACCGACCTGCCAGTGTTTCCCTGCAAGAGTCTGTGCGAAGCTGCGAAGGACGACTGTTCACCGTGGCTGGAGGAGAAGGGGTACCCCTGGCCAAGGGTCCTCAACTGCTCTCAGTTCCCAGGCCACAGAGAAGAGAAATGCAGCGGGCAAGTCGAGAGGACATCGTCGCAAAGTTTCACCGGTAAGCTGAAGAGAAACATGACGAATCTGTTCAATCTCAGCCTTGAAATGTCGACTCTCTCTCTCCCCCCCTGTTCTTCATACTATAAATTCATCTCATCAACATAAGTTGTGTACATGCATTTCAGGGAAATGTGAGCCTATCACCATACCGCTCTGCGCGGACGTGAGCTACAGCACCGCTGGTTACCCTAACCATCTCGGCCATCACAGTCAAGAAGTTGCAGGTCTCGAAGCTCACCAGTTCTTCCCACTGGTAAAAGTCCAGTGTTCCCCACATCTGAAGGAGTTCGTGTGCAGCATGTACGCGCCACCTTGCGACTTGCAGAGGAACGCCACGCCTCTGCGCCCGTGCAGGAGTCTGTGCCGAGCCGCCAGGTCCGGCTGTGAGGATTTGATGAGCAAGTTCGGGTTCAGATGGCCGCAGTCGCTAGAGTGCGACTTACTACCGACAACAGAGGAGGAACACTGTTTCGGGCACATTTCTACCCCTCCCCCTCCGACAGACACCACTGAAAAAGGTGAAGAATAAGACAAAAGTTACGCTTGTGTAGCTACGTGCATTGTGTGTACGTAATATATGGCTTCTAATTTCTTAGTTCTTGTATAGACCATTCTTCATACATGTCCTGACGTGTTTTGTTTTATATGTATCCGGGGCCTTCAACTTTGATACCTTACCCACAATGCATCGCGCTGCGCAGGCTCAGTTGGAACCATGAACAGACATAGAGCAGATGATATGATGCAAATACTACGTTTTGGTGAATGTTTTAAACTCTTTAGGGCTGCCCACAATTCTTTTCCAGATTGATGTCTGAATCATAACATTGCAATGTTTTCATTGTTTATGTACAGATAGATGCGAGGACATCACGATACCATTCTGTCAGGGCATAGGATACAGCAAAACGCGTTTCCCCCATGCCAGGAAGAACATCCAAAACCAACAAGAAGCAAGTCGTGAAATCGACCTGTTTTTGAGTCATGTTGAGAGGAATTGCTCACCACACTTGAAGCAATTTGTGTGTCACATGTATGCGCCACCTTGCGGAATCGAAGAGATACCGCAGCTCCCTTGCCGCAGCCTGTGCGAGGCAGTAAGACACGAGTGCACACTCTTCATCACGCGCTGGCCTGAAACCCTGAACTGCAACTATCTACCGCTTACTGACGAGGCTCCATGTGCAGGGATCGTCGAGCCTACCGAAGCGCCTCCTAGCGGTGAGCCCAATAATTACTACACCAGTCAGTCCGGTATTGCCTTGTGTTTTGTGTTGACTGTGTTATTGCAAGACGTCACAATGTCATAGGCTTGTGGCATGTTTTCGTGTAAGGCATTTCCTTGCTTGAAATTGATTTCTGAGCTTTCTATCCATTTTCCTGTACCAAGAGTTGTTGGATACTAAATACGTGAGTTATGAATCAGGGTTTTGATGATTATTATTGACACTATGTGAGAAGCTAAAGATTCTAGTCGGTAATAAAGTTATGAATATTTTTCATGAATTCTAAGTTGTGTTCAGGCCAGTAGGTGTGAACCTTTTTTGTTTTGTTTATCAACAAGATTACCAACAGAGGATACCTCATGCTTTGAATTTACTATACATGTGATGAGTACAGCCGTAGTTTATATTCAGTCTCTATATATTTCTAGTGTCATCATCCGAGCTTCTTGACACCCTTCTGCGGAACTATGACAGGAGGATACGCCCAGAAGTGGGGCAAACCACCGTAAACATCGGACTCACCTTGCGAAGAATCCTGAAACTCGTATGGAAACTTGTCTACTCGCTACGAATTCTTGTTAATTTTGAAATTTTGCATCATATCATGTAGCATAACACGTCCCTATTTTCCTTTTCCCAGGACCCTGAAAACGGTCTTCTTACCCTGCATACTTGGATCAACATGGTAGGCTGAGACGTTTTGCCTTTTGTATTTACCGCCTCGCAATCATCGTTTTTTGGGGTACAGCCCACAATTTGTCCATGTGCCTCGTTAATGAACAGTATTACATATTAGAATGGTGGAACATAATATTTCTTGCTATGTTTGTTTTTTGTGTGTCAAAAATGAATGTGAAATCATTACATTATAACAATGATATTTGGATTTTAGACAAGAGTTAACACTTCATTTTTTATACAGGAATGGAAAGAGAAAAGGTTGATTTACGCAAACGTCGGTAATAAGAGGCTGGAAGTATCGGTGCGACACCTGTGGATGCCGGACATATTCCTGATATCAGGGTGAGGACAACTTTTCTTCCCGTTTTGAGATTTTCAATGATTTCCAAACTTTCGACCTACCAGATGAAATCTGTGGGTTTTCTGGGTAAGATAATAAATATACAAACAGGGTAGAGCATATTGATGTACACTTTGATGAGTGTCATTAATGTAACATCTTGCACTTACCAAAGTTATAACAAAATGTGTCTTTCCTTTAGTGTGAAGGCAGATGAGATGCCGTTGCCCTTGACAACAGAGGCGTCCATCTTTAGTGACGGAACCGTGCGGTATGTCGTTCCCTGGACCTTCACTGTGCCTTGTAGGAGACGGTCCGAGTCGGGCTGGGACTGCCGAGTTGTGTTCCAGTCGTGGAACAAGGTAAGGAGAATGCTGGGTAATCCCACAGATTAGCGACCAAGAACGCCGAGGTAGAGCCGTACCACAGGGGGGTGGGGGGTAGGAGTCGTGGACACGTTTACGGCTTTGAGTCATTTCTTGATTTCTATTACGATTTTAGTCAGGTAATGATGTAATCGTTCCTATTTCTTTGTTCCCTACAGCCTGCCGACGAGATAGCACTGTCTCCGATCGAACAGTTTTTGGACGCGGAGGAATACAACGGACACATGCAGTGGAACGTCCAGTCCGTGTCAGCTGACAGGCTGATCACAAACGTGCGCGACGAAGTAGACAAGTCCAGATTGATCTTCACAATGGTTGTGGCTAAGAATGAGCCCGAAGTTTAAACGTCAATATGTAGACGGCTGCGAATCTTTATCATAACACTTGTCCACTTGTCTTGAACGCATGATGACTACGATCTCTCCCATATCACAAGGGGTCTTGAACTGCAAAGCAACGGTACAGCAAACTATATGTGAACGGTGATTGACGTTAGCTCTATGGCTTTTGCAGGGAGTTGGTCTCTCTCATTGCTCTTATATGCTAGCTATAGAAGTTGTGAAATTGTGAAGTTGTAAGGAAGTTGTGAATGGTGACGTGGGCTATGGGCACGACGAAAATTATTTTTGTAGAAGTAATTATAATTGCTATCTTTTTGTCTAAATACTAACTTTTGTTTGCGAAATTTTGTGTTTGCTTAATTATGGACACTACCTGCAGGCATATCAATTCCATGCGCCCTGAAAGATGATGAGGGCAATACTTTATAGTTATGAGTGTTGATAATTAATATTCCGCCATTAACGTTTGATACATCTACCATTATTTGGAAATTATGATAATGCATTTCTTGCCATGTTGATTTTGAAATATCTAAATTTGATTTTAATTGACAGATTCAATTTCTGACACATACCTAAATAATCATCAATTCATAAGTTCTCTTAGTGAGTTGTGAATCTTCTTTTCAAGCTTTCAGAAGTTTATAAAGTTCTACTATGATATCATAGTCTATAGTGAGTAAAGAAGAAATACATCGATATCGTTATTTTTCTTTAGAATAACAAATGGTATAGTCGATAAAGTTCTTGGGTGACGGTATTTAATTTGAGAAAACTAAAGGTGGATGACTATCATATAATAAAAATATCATATACGTAATAGACATTCATCAAAGATGCTCTCCTTGATATTCCTCCCCGAGCATGTTTAATGGAATAGCCCTATGAATTACAGACAGAACCATTCATATAAACATTTTAGATAAACGGCGTCTTTGCAAAGACTGTTTCTGCATAGCGCTTTATCGACTCCATCATCTGTGGTCGGGTATTGGTCGACCAAGTTGCCTGCTAATCTTTAAAAGTCGTCTGCGCTGGCCGACTATAGATGATCTTGAAAAACCACAGTCGGGAAAGTCATATTCCCTAAAACATAACCTTCTGCTCTGGCAAAGGCAATAACATACCCTGGGAAGCAGACCAGGACCTGAGGCCGCTAGCAAGTCCCTTCGGCGACCCGTGACAGTCAGTCCGCCCGATTTTAATTAATGCTCCGGGGAGTTGTTACTAAGCCCTGGGAATGGACCGCGCCCTTTGTAGGTAGGACACCGGTCAACTGTCGGGCTAGAACTCCGCCGTTGCGCTTACTAAGTTTGTTTCGGCTTGCTTGGAGCTTTGGGTCGCCGAATAAACCGGCTAAAACTCGATAACAGTCTGGTTCCCAGGCAGGGTAGTAATAACACAAGCGTTCCAAACATCCGTCCGGACGCTGACCTCAGGTCAGCGTCCGGACGGATGTTTGGTGGATGATGACATTGTTTTCGGTGCCGTGAGTGATCGAACGATTGCGTTAGGGCGTCATATATCTCCAAAAGATTAAAGCTGCTCTGCGCTTTGTAAATCATATTTAAAAACCGTTATGTACACAGTCTACATATTGTCAATCGAAGCTTTTATAAACGAGTTGCTCTTTGATGTGAGGCCTCGGTGCCCCCTCCCTTGCAACGTAGGACAATCCGAATGCTCTCATGTTACATGCATTTTCATACGACGGTCACGCAAGCAAAAGCGTACCGTATTTGTTGACGATAGTACGCTGTAAAAAAGGAGTCAGCCATGTCTTTTGTGAGTGGTTTACTAGCTAGCCTGACCCTACAGTCCACTTTGGTTCTCGCCCTGGTCTTCCTGGTGACCTACTGGCTCCTGGGTGCAGGTAGTCGGCAGAAGAACCTTCCGCCCGGCCCGAGGGGCCTGCCCCTACTCGGTAACCTTCTCAGCTTCCGCCCGAGCCACTTGTTATCGAACCTGGCGGCCTGGCGGCAGCAGTACGGGGATGTGTTCTGTGTGAGGATCGCCAACAGCCTGGCTGTCGTACTTAATGGGTAGGTTTTATTTGCACATAGACATGTATGTATGAGATAACGACAGTAATCGATGTTGGGGTGTTGGGGAGTCCCTTGGCAACGATAAGCCCCGCATGTAACAATGCCCTGATTGCAAAGCTCATTTGAATAGCCTTTTGTAATTGAATATCATGCATTTTTCCCTCTAATCCCTAAACGGGTTTGCATGCCACAAAGCGGACGGAGATTCGGAACGATAGTCGGCTATTTCCAGTCTGTTATACAAGTTCAATACAAGCCCTCCCGGTAGAAACCGTAACTTACTGTAGTGAATAGTGAGAATCAAATGCGAAAGAACGCATGACCAATGGCTTTGATAGGTAGAAACCTATCAGTAGACACAGACGCTATCAAGTAACTTTACATGTATATCTCAGTCATTGATCAAAACCAAACATGGCAGTGTTATGGGGTTATTTGCCAAGAAAAAAAAAAGATTTTTGAAAATTCAAGATGGCGGATCCCAGCTAATGGCTTAACATAATTGACGTCATTTTGACGTCGTTACTGTTGCTATTGACAACAGTAGTCCTAACAGGCATTGATATTCAGTTAGGCACCCTTTTCGTTCAATACCTATGGGTTTTACGTGGATGCCCGTTTTACACGGTTTTATTTAGCTAATAAAATCACATAAATGATGTCAAAATGACGTCATTTTACGTCTGAATGACACCAAAGTTGTCTCAATTATAACATTCTACGTGGACATCAATCTCTGAAAACCTGATGGCCATGCAATAAGTAGCTTAGGGGGTAGAGGGGCGGGCCTCAAAATGTCTGATGGATGACTGAAAAAGCCCAGTCTCAATAAGGTTAAGAGTCTGAAAAATTAGATAAACAAGATTGATTTGTCTTCATTATAGGCACAAGGCTATCCAGGACGCGCTCGTCAAGCAACCTGAGGTATTTTCTGACCGCCCTCCCCCATCCATAGATTCGGCCAAGGACCAAGGTAGGTACGAAGGAGAAAGAGAAGGATAGAAAAGAAAAGAGAGGGTGTAGATCTGGGTCTATATGTTCGTCCGTTAGAAATTATGCAGTAAAGAATAACATGTAACCTTAGGCGGTTTAAAAAGTGTCCACAATTATATATATACGTTTGTCTCCAATTCCGGAAAATTGTGCAGAATACACTCTAGACTGAAAACACAGTACTGTCGTCACCATTAGCATATCAATTCTGAGGTTTGGCAAACCCATGCAGATACTCGTTTAGTCACAGACGAAAGACAGCGGACGCTGTACATGTCTAAAACGTTTGACCGTTTGCAAATTTTATCTAGTTGCTTGAGTAACTATTATCTGCGTAGACACACAAGATATGCAAGTGGGCATTCTTTCTTTTAATATTCTACAGGAGTTGTCCTATCCCAGTACGGGGAGGATTGGAAGGTGAAACGCCGACTAGGCCTGACCGCTCTCCGTCAGTTCGGTATGGGCAAACGGAGTCTGGAGGGCAAAATCACAGAGGAGGCCCGTACCTTGTGCAACGTCCTTGCGGATACGAATGGCACTGCAACGGATACGTCACTTCTTTTGTCAAATGGCGTTTCTAACGTCATTTGCTCCATGTCGTTCGGTGAGCGATTCGACTACAACGACATGGAGTTCCAGAGGCTCATGCGATTGATGTCGGAGATGGTAGGGGGTTCTAGCGGGAATGCCGGATCTTCTATTTCTCGGTTCATCCCCTTGGTGCGCAAGTTACCCTTCTTCAGAAAGGGACTGGAAAGGCGACTAGACATCAACAAGGAGATCATTGACTTAATCAAAGCAAAGATTACAGAACACAAAGAGACTTTCGACCCAGCCGACATCCGGGACATTATCGACGTGTACTTGGTGGAGACCCAACAGCAGACCCTGGATGACGCGGACCGCACCATTACAGAAATGGGGATGATCAACACGATGAGAGATCTCTTCATCGCTGGAGCAGAAACAACAGCGACGACTTTAAAGTGGGGGTTGCTTTACCTGGCGCGCCACCTAGAGGTGCAGCGAAAAGTGCAGGATGAGATCGACCGAGAGTTTGGCGCCAGTCCTCCCACCTTGTCCCAGCGAGGGAAGCTCCCCTACACCGAGGCCACCATACTAGAAATCCAGCGGATCCGACCTATCGCACCTCTCAGTGTTCCTCACACCACCTCCACCGACACAGTGTTGCACGGCTTCGACATCCCGGCTAACACTTTCGTCATCCCGAACCTGTGGTCCGCCATGATGGATCCAGCAGTGACCCCTGACCCCGAGACCTTCAACCCAGACAGGTTTCTCGACAAAGATGGAGCTCATGTTCGTCCCGAGTGGTTCATTCCTTTTTCGCTGGGTGAGTTATTGTGGCCATAAGTAATTAAGCGCTCGAACAATTTTGGACGTTTCTGCCGAACTCTCTGGCATGGTTTCTCCTGCATGTTCTTTTTACCGTTTGCAACAAAATGACTTGATCTTATGTGCAAATATACAACAAACAAACTTTGTTATTTGACCCATAAGGCTATAGCTCGTTCCGTTGTTAGCAATTAAGCAAAATATGTGATTTTATTTTTTGTCCTCCTATACCTAGGGAGGCGTCAGTGCCTCGGTGAGCAACTAGCCAAGATGGAACTTTTCATTTTTTTGGCAACCTTGCTGCAGCACTTCACATTCAAGCTGCCAGACGGCGCCCCTGCACCATCAATGGAAGGCTGCTTGGGTGTTGTTCTTGCACCAAAAGCCTACCAGATTTGCGCCGTTCCAAGAGATGATTAGAACGCTGTTTTGATACTCTTATTACACATGTACGAATAATTAGCTTATAACTAATGGGTACTCGTTATAGTGTTGTCATCATTACGCGAAGATCGGTTAAATCATATAACCAGAATTTTGAGTTGAAAGCTAAAGGTGGATGACTATCATATAATGGAAATATCATGTACGTAATAGGCCTTTGTCAAAAATGCTCTCCTTGATATTCCTCCCCGAGCATGTTAAATGGAATAGTCCTATGAATCATAGACGGTACCATTCATGTAAACAGTTTAAAGCTGATGGTCTCTCTCCGAGAAAATAAACGGTGTCTTTCCAATGCCTGTTTTTTTGTTGTTAAGACTGGCTTAGTGCTACTTTTTTGACATGAGGGCCAGTGGAATCAAGGGCTAATACTATATTAAAAAAAGTGGCAATCTATGATTGTCAGGGAGAATTATCTTGACAAGCAAAAAGAATGTTTTAGAATCATATCTTGGACCTTGACCTGACAAGTGATAATGCAGAGGGCAAAGTCACACGTCTTGTTTATATCGTTGCCCACCACCATTCTTTTGGTCTCGACATTTACCAGATGGTCTTTGTCAGTTGCTTACAAGAGATAGCCTGTCGCTTGTTTCTCAGTAGTTCCTGCCAAGTGACGTAGGTACAGAAAGTGCGTACCAGTTTTTCTGGTGATAGCAGTGTCTTTCGAGAGGAGTTTAATCCGCTGGATTTCTGACAGTCGAGCTGTTGAACAGACGTCGTCACGATATGTGGATGAAGATCCTAGTCGTGCTTCTGGTCACAACAGCAGTAGGAACATCCGGTAAGTACCAACAGATTTCAAAACAAAATACTGACATGTATGTATGCGTAAACCTAGTCAGAATTCAATGTGGATATTCGTATTGAAATGTTAGTATATTCCAAGTCTCTCTCTTTATTTAGGACAACGATTTTTGGCAGCTAGCCATTCATGGACAACGTTGCCACAATGGTTGTTTACATACAGATAGTGCTAGGATCTGTGGGCTTGTATTATAACTGTTTACTTCGTTCGGCTTACCACACATGATTGTTCTATGACATTATGAAATTTGTTTATTACCTTTTCCTTTCTTTTCAGTTCCACAACCACCTGAGTGGATCAATAGCCAGGAAGGCATCAATGGTTTAATTATAGTTCCCAAGGGGAGTACGGTAAATCTGCGCTGCCCGGCGACAGGCGACCCTCCTCCAACCATCACATGGCTGAAGGGCAGAAAGCAGATCAGAGAATCTGACAGAAACGAACGTTACAAGGTTGGGGATTAGTATTTTGTAAGTGGCTTCTGGCTAAAATACTATGTAGATAGTTGTTTACCTTGGTTCGAAATGGATAGATGTCTTAGGCCTAAAAAGGGTTGTTTTTTCCGGTTTCATTCCTAAAAAATCAGGGTCCGGAGGTAATTATTTTCCTATCATTTACATTTTCAATTTTAGATTTCGGTCAAAGTGATCAAACAAATACATTTTAGCAATGTAAAATTGAAATGTATCAGGCACTCAGTCTGGTATTTTCAACATCGTAATTATACGGACGTGCATTGTACAAGCCAATGAGCTGAACAAAGAAGTACGATGTTTACTACAAATTCTTACATCAGCTATTCATCAGCCCTCATTTGCTTATTCAGTGTGAAGTTTAGCAATAGGAAGCCTATTTTGAGTTTCATCACTCTGATGTCAGATCGAAAATTTGATGTCCTTTGCCAGCGGCCAACCAAAACGACTGTAGGGTCAGCAGGTTTTTCTAGGTTCGGTCGCGTACCCGGAAACACGGATTTTTTTTTACTCAGACCTACTTACAAATACGTCTACGAAAATATATGATATGATGTATTATATCATAGTCAAATAACATCAGTAGCTAAGCTTGCATTTCTGTTGTGTTGCAGATCCAAAACAGGTCCTCGACTCTTGTGATATCTGACGTCGCAAAATCAGACGGTAGGCGTCCCTACACCTGTGTCGTTGAGAATGCCCACGGCAGCATCAATCGTACCTACAGGCTGATTATCAAAGGTGACGTCATTGAATAAATTGTGCATTATTTTCCATGATCTAATACATTACATGTAGATTTTGTATTCATTTCTTTTTATTGGTCAGAAATTACTCGTGCAATGGCAGTCTTTGTAGGGCTGAATATGCGAAGGGTACAATCACATGATACACATGGGCAACAGATGGAATTTGTGGAACTGTCGCAAGAGTCTGGGCGGCTGCCATTCGGCGCACCCAGGTGACCTTAATATGACCTTCCCCAACCGAAGGCAAGTACCCATTCACACCTGGGTGGAGTGAGGAAGTCCCTTTCCCAAGAGCACAAGATCGTTGACATGAAAGGATTAGAACCCGGGACCACTTGGATCTGAGCCAAAAGTTCTGTCGTTTCGCTACACGGTCCAACGATTTGCTGCTGTACAGATGGTACGGATCAATCCGCCTCGGAGTCGCTCATTTGGCACTTACGGTTCTCTGTTTGGGAACGTACCTCACACAAATGTCAATATTTATGAACGTGTCAGAAAGTCGTACAAGGGTTCCCAGCGTGGTGGAACTCAACTCTAGAATTTTCAACTCTAGATAAGCCGTTGGGATGATATAACGTCAAACAAATTATTGTACCTGCTAATTACCCACCGTCATGCGCTGTGGCTTGCCTTACATGTATGTTTACCTTCACCAAGGTGTGTGTGTGTGTATGTGTGTGTATGTGGAGCCGAGAGTAAGTGGTGTTGATTCGAGCTAACAACCTGATTTTTTGAGAACCGTAGAAGCATTTTTTGAGACCCTGAATGAGAACACCTCAAGAGGCGGTTGACGGATCGTCATGAGTTTTGGTATGTAGATAGCTGTAGCGCTGGTTGACATAATTAGATGGTAATCAAGCAAATCAGAATATATTGTGCATGATAAATGAGGACATTTCATTAACCCACTGTGTTTCATGATAGGACTATTAATACATGTTGCGTATAAAACTAAGAAAGAGAGGAACATTAATAAATAGAAATTATGCAAATGAAGACCTAAATTGCGTAATCAATGAGAAGTACTGTAATTCCATAGTGACAAATGACAGAAACTCCATACTTGTAGCATTTGGAGCTTGCTTGAAGGTGAACATCGTTGATTTCAAATTATGCAAATAAGGACACAATTTGCATAACTGATAAGAAAATGCTAGAATAGCCTGGCATACTTTGGCCAACTTCTTCTAATTTAGTGGAGAAGATGACCAACCGATACAATTCATGCAAACGATGATCTTATTTACATAATAGATGAGAAACAAATGTAACCAAGGCATAGGTTGTGAAAATTAGAATGTCAATTGCAGGTAGATTTCATCCTTTCATACTTGTAGAATATCTAATCTACTTTGAGGTCATTTGCAATGCTCATTATGTAAATTAAGACCTTACTTGCATACCCAATGGGTAAATACGATGATCTACTGCTGATAACTAATGGGGATTACATATTTCTTACACATATATAAGGAATAGGTAAAATACATAATTTATTATGCAAATCTGAACCATTTAAGGAAGTGAAGTTGAGTTGAATGTTTCTTTAACATTTTCCAACAGAGGGAGAAAGTAATGTATTGTTGGTAGCGAGAGGTGAAGAACTTCGGATGATGTCACTGGACGTAGAGACACTCAACACTATTAGAATCCCGGTCGAAGGCATCCAACGGGCCTCAGCCATCGACTTTGACGTGGCAGACCAGCTTGTGTACTGGACAGATGTCGAAGCCGAAGTCATCAGACGTGCAAGATTGGACGGCACAGGTTTGACTCCCATTTCAGTATCAGTATAAGTACGAGGATTAGTATTTCTTTCATCGAATAAGTTGAAATTTGGCACAAATATAAAGGCACAAACTAGCTTCTTGGCACTGAAATATCTCAATTTGTTGTTTAAATATGCAAATCAATTATAACCTTAAAATCAACTCGCTCATAGAAATCAGGACGACAAGTTGAGATATTCTTAAAAGTCTTAAAAAGATAACTGACTTCACATCTCTGCCCGATTTCAACTCATTAAAAATGATCCTATTATGAAACCACCTGTATTACCCTTTGACTCAGCCTCGCAGTTCACCATATCTTATGAAGATTATGAACAGTGTACTGCTAATGTACTGCAAAGTTTGTATGTTGTAAGATAAATGATTATCTTTGAAACATCCCCGCAGAAGAAGGCCTTCGGCAGGTGAGTAATGGATATTTTTGCGGATAAAACGCTGCTAGCAATGCGGTCCCAAACGTAAAACTTCCAGCAGAAATAAGTAAGGCAGTTAACATTGTCATGGAGATAATATTCGCTCCATGACATGGTCAGTTACTTCGTAAGAATGCGGTCCCAAACATGACTGGGTGTGCAATATACTACCAGTTTGCAATGCCCCGAGGAAGGTGACAGATAGTAACTGAAACGTCGGCTGTGATTGTATGTCTTGGTTGTGATTAAAGAACTTTGTCATCCAGTGATTCTCTAACCTGAGAGTATAATTATATCTTAAATCTTCTGACTGAAGTAACGTATACTAACATTTTGTAGGTGCTGAAGATTTGATCAGCAGGCAGGTAGGAGGCCCTGACGGCATTGCAGTAGAGTGGATAGGAAGAAATCTTTACTGGACCGACGGAGAAACTGAGAGAATAGAAGTCAGTAGACTGGATGGAGTATCACGGAAAGTCCTTATATACAAGGACCTCGACCGGCCACGAGCTATTGTGGTAGATCCATCAGAAGGGTAAGAACTTTTTTTTTGCATTATACACTTGTCTTCAAGTTCCATGGTCTATGTTTTATATTTGGCCGGTGCCCGCAGGGATGTAGTCACCACGGAGCCCGGCCGTGCCCAATAATAGTCCGGTAGCCGCAGGATGTCCCACGGGGCCACGTAGGGGTCACGCCCACAATTGCAAAAATGAAACCTTTTCCAACTGTGACCGTAGCATTGCTGTGAGGGTTAAAACAGTCCGACTATTTGTTTACATCTTATGTTATTGTAATCATATGTAAATTTTTATAATGAAACATACATTTTGTTCTACCTGTACAAATTTCGAAATTTTTCCATTTCACTCTTCCAACGATTTGTGAACCATTATGGCAAATCCCTAATGTTACATCTTTGTGAAGATACATGTACTGGACGGACTGGGGCGAAAGCCCCAGAATCGAGAGAGCGGAGCTGGACGGCAGCAATCGCCTTGTCTTGTTCAAGGAGTCTATCTACTGGCCAAACGGTCTTGCCATCGACTACACAGCCAGGAAAATATACTGGGGCGATGCAAAATTGCAGAAAATCGAGTACGCTAACCTGGACGGAACGGACCGCAGAGTCCTTTTGGATGAAGGGTTGCAGCATATCTTTGGCTTGACTTTGCTAGGTAAGGATTTCTGCAAAGCAGCTTCGCACCCTCTGTTTTCATATGTCGTAAAGGTGGTTTGCGTGCACGAACAGTATGATATAAAAGACAACAGAACACACAAAATGTAGAAAAATTAGTCATGGGTATAAATTGTGTATTTTCTTCCCACAAACAGCCCGACCGGGCCCCAGGTTGGAAATGTGACCCTGGCATTAGTACGGCAGGGCAACCCGTCTAAATGGCGATGATAATGTTTTCTCCATGCCCATTCTGCATCCTTTGTGCAATCACTTTATCCAGGAAATCAAGCCTGACAAGTATCCTTTAGCAGAAATCATGCAAAATCACAAAAACTATTTCCAATATTAGTCTCTAAGATTAGCATAAAGCAGCTACTCGATTTTTATATTTTCAAAGATTTAAAAAAATTTTCTGAATCTTATATTTTAAATTTCAACTTTGAATTATTTTCTATTGTTTTCTAATCATTTTTCTTATATTCATTCATTCATTTTCTATAAACAAAAATAAAATATATACGGACTTTTATATACACCAAGGCCTCCCTTTGCTTATTGATTTGCAATGTCAATTTGCAATGATTGACGTTCAATTTTTTTGCCAAGCTCGCCAGAGAGTGCTAGTTTTATGAACGGTGGCCCGATCTTTTCCATATTACTCAGGTGATTACGTTTACTGGACGGACTGGCAGAACGACGGCAACATACAGCGCGTACACAAGACCACGGGAGAGGACAGGCAGGTTATAGTCGACCAGCTTCCTGGTCTTATGGGACTCAAGGCAGTGAATATGGAGAAAACAGAAGGTAGAATGAACTCTTTACACAGTATTTATATTTATATTTTCTTAGTGTAAGTTACACGCACCATGCCAGTTTATTTACAGCAGTTCAAGCTATCTTTTAAGAATCATTTTTCTCTTTTTTGAGAAGATTGATATCTTAAAAATGTTTATGCACAGTTCTGTTTATGGGAAATATTACATGATTAAATGCAATATCAGTTATGGGAATAGAGTCAACAGCGTTTATTTGGTCTATTGTGCATGTGTTGTATCCGTCCACCATATCTTAACACCATATTCTTGATTTATTAGAGGTGCAAGCTTGTATAGCCAAACATCATTTACAAGAAGACAGTTGTCCTTTTTGCCCTGTTGTAGATTCATCTGTAGAGGTAGGCTCTAGATTCGTAAGTTTGAATGCCTAATTCATCACTCAATCATCAGAGATGCAAGTAAAGTACGACCTATGTAATACGTGTATTCTCGTGTTTCAGGCGAGACAAGCCCCTGCCAGCCCGACAATGGAGGATGTTCCCACCTCTGTCTGCTGTCTCCTGACCCCCCTAACTACAAGTGCGCCTGTCCTACCGGAATCAAGCTCCTGGAGGATGGAAACACGTGTGCTGATGGTATGCATTCCATTCATACCTTAAGATATTTGGTTATCAATGAATAAGTCGGCTGAAGAATTGTTGTAGTGAAAGTTGCTACGAGCTTTCGGACGTTTTATGTAAAACTTCAAATCGAAAAGAACAATGAAAATATGGCCTTTTTTTGCGTAAAGTTGTCACCTCTATAGTTTGATAATCTTGAAACACTGAAACACAGTGCAAGTTATGAGTCTATGATTATGTACGTGATTGCTGTTATGATAAGGATTGCTGTTATGATAAGCAAAGTATATCATTTGTCTGTGGCAATCAGTATCTTGACGTTGATATGTTTTGGTAAAAAATCACGAATTCCATTGACTTCACCGGTACCGACTATAAATAATGATGAATACATATAACCGGTCATGTCCTACTCTCCAAGCAGAGGAGGGGTTCCGGCTGGTTTTTGACTTTTTTTTCAGGCGTTTTTGTCGGGCTTTCTACTTTGTCATTTTTTAGTCTCTTCTGGGGTTTGAAGTGACCAAAAAAGTAGAAAGCCCCACAAAAACGCATAAAAACACGTCTAAAACCAGCCGGAACCCCTCCTCTGCCTGGAGAGTATTCATATCATACATTAGCCGTGTAGTGTTTCTTGCATGTGGATGACTGTACATTCCCAATCCAAGGAGCAACGGAAATGTTGATCGTGGCCAGAAGAAAAGACCTGAGGATGATATCCCTGGACACGCCCGACCACACAGACGTAGCCCTCCGGATCGATGACGTCAAACACGCCATCGCTATTGACTATGACGTAGTGGACGGGTTTTTGTACTGGACAGACGACGAGAACAAAGCCATCAGACGAGCAAAATTAGATGGAACAGGTTTGAACCTCACTACTGTTAAAGTAATCAAGGCTAAAAGTGCACAATTGATGAATAAAGTATAACGTTAGAATTTTTCCACTGTTCAGAAATGGTGGGAAACAGGTAATTCCGGTGGAAAAGTGGTTATGATTGGCCAAAAATGCACGCCTATCCATGAAATGAATAAAACTGAAGAAAAGACTCTTCGGACACAACCAAACGTGTTATTCCGCTGACATTTCTCTAGGCATCTGTCACCTGTCTCAGAACAATTCAATTTGCGTTGCAGATATAGATGTCGGCGCTTAACATATTCACATTGTAAACATCGCATTAACTATCTCTGTATATATGTAAATATTTCAGTTTTGGGACCACATCTGTAAGCAGCGACACCTATAGCTGCAGTGCAATGTTTAAACAGTCAGAATTGCTTCGAAGAGGATGTCAGATGGTCACCGAAACGTCGGTTCGATAAACACTTGGTTGTGTACAGAGAGTTTTTTAATTCCAGTACGCTTACCATTTACACGTTTTCTAAAAATGACGTCTAACTTCAATTATGCTTTGTAGGAGGACAATATCTGATAACCACGGAGGTAGATCGCCCTGATGGCATTGCAGTAGACTGGGTCGCCAGAAACCTTTACTGGACTGACACGGGCACCAAAAGGATAGAAGTCGCCAGGCTAAACGGAACGTCGCGAAAAATCCTGATTGACCAGAACCTCGGCGAGCCACGAACCATTGTACTGGACCCTTCAGAAGGGTGAGCGGGCGATCACACTTTTTGACATTCTAGATCTGGTGCACCTTCTGTCACCACCTTCCAGTGCCGTAGGATTCTTTGGTGTCTTTGCGACTACTGTGTAGATACTGAGAACTTGATAAATTTCTCTTTTGAAAATTCATGCCCGTATGCCAACTACAAGAGGTACATGCAGATATGATAAGTGGGTTTTGTGATTTTAGTAAGATTCTTTATTTTTGAGGTCTTCTAGTTTATGAAAGCTCGAGAAGATTGTTTATTTGTTTCGAAATATTCTTTCTTTCATTCTGTTAATGAATATGAATACATTCACAAATTAAATGTGTTACAGTGAACTTGACACAGTGATAGCAATGTATACTTACGAAAAAGCTTACGAAGTCGGCGATCAAACAGTTCGATTCGCGTGTACCATACGCTTATATTTCTTTCATCCTAGAAAAATTATTTTCTTCCATGCTTTTCAAACCAACCTGAAATCATCATGTAGGTACATGTATTGGACGGACTGGGGCCAACATCCCAGGATCGAGAGAGCGGACCTGGACGGCAGCGGTCGTACTGTTCTAGTCAATACATCCCTCGGATGGCCAAACGGTCTCGCTATCGACTACACAGCCAGGAAACTATACTGGGGCGACGCGAAAACCGACAAAATTGAGTACTCCAACCTAGACGGAACGGGCCGGAGAGTCTTGCTGGATGAAGATCTACCCCACCTCTTTGGCTTCAGTTTGCTGGGTAAGACATCACTAGCAAGTTCTAATTTTCTATCATTGGCATTGCCAATCATGCATGTATGACAGCATTTTTTATTCTTTACTCTTACCATGTGTTTCCTAAAAGCAGTGTAAACGTGTGGTTACGCTAGGTTTATGATATCAATAACATTATGTTTATACATGTACTCAGGTGATTACATATACTGGACGGACTGGCAGAAACGCAGCGTAGAGCGCGTACACAAGACCACAGGAGAGGACAGACAAAATATAGTGGATCAGCTTGTTGACCTCATGGGGCTTAAGGCAGTGAATGTACAGAGAACGGAAGGTAGAATTAATTTTGTTTTTAAAATCTATGTACAATACTATCTCGTCCTAGTCTCGTGTTCTCGCGAGACTAGGCCATTCCGTGATCAAGATGTAGAGTTGACATCGAAAATTTGGAGGTGCGTATCCCGTTACCTTTTCTTAGTCACTGATAGAGGAATATTCTAGTAACTGTTATTACACGTGACTGATGAATCTCTTCAACGATATGTACAATAAAATGTGCTATGTTATGATTATATTTAAAAAATGAAATAGCCTTCTCCATGGACCCTGATAGTCATAGCTCTCATGATCAGAAGTTGCAACAAGACTATCCGTCTAGTGCGAAGATGCCACCTGCTTTATACCTTAACAATGATTCTCTCTAACGTTACGATGGTTGAACTGCCAACCTTTATGACTAGTATATGTATTCAAACTAATCTGTTACCACTTCCTTAGGCTGGAACCCGTGTGTTGAGAACAACGGCGGCTGTTCGCACCTCTGTCTGTACCGACCCACCGGAGTGTCCTGTGGCTGTCCCACGGGCATGGAGCTCCTCAACCCCGACGGGCGTACCTGTGTCGTTCCCGATGCCTTCCTGCTCATCCTGCGCAGCAACGATATCAGAAGAGTATCAATTGAGCCCCAAAACCACGAAGACTTGGTCCTACCGATACGTGACATGAATGTAGCGAGCGCCTTTGACTTTCACGATAACAGGATCTACTGGGCGGATGTCAATTTGGATGTGAGATTAGTTACTGCTTGTGTTGCTTGACTAGATAAATTTAACAGTTATTTTGTGATTTTTATGCTTGAATTAACACCTCCAATGTTGTGAATGCACAGGCATACTCAGATCTGTTTTAAGTAGATTTTGACTCCTATGCTATATATATGGGTTTGCAAATGAGTGATACGGGACTGCTACTGATTATATGGCATATGGGGTACTTCTCCTCGGAATAAGTCATCTTTTGGTAAAAATTTACAAAACATGAAATATGCCCACGGGATATTGGTTTGTCCCTTTCACATTTTCATGAAAACACGAAGGCTCAAGACAAGTTTAAAGAAAACGCATGATGGTGATAACGATAAATTGATACAACTCTTTTTCTGTTCTAATCGAGTGAACATTGAAGGTTTATAATTGTGGCCATCTTCAAACGTTCAAACTTTATTATTTAATTGTCAAATTTACTTTGTAGTCATCGAGACTAAATCGTGCTGATTTTACAGTATACACTGTATATATAAATCAACGTATCTAAAATACCATCAGAATTAAAACGACAAAGCATTATGCAAGATTATCGAAATCTGTCGACATCAACAATACCACGTAAACAAAGAATTTTACGAGCATCACATGGACGACAATGTCCTTGGGATAAATGTCAATATTTGACGAGATCTTGATCATGGGGGCTTCAAAAACTTCGACTCTTGTACCTAACCCTTCTCTCTCTCACTCGTCAGACCATCAGTCGAGCTTTCATGAACGGAAGCGGTGCCGAAAAAATCATCCAATCTGGACTTGACAAACCACAGAGCCTCGCTGTGGACTGGGTTGCCCACAACTTGTTCTGGACGGACACGGGAACCAAACGGATCGAAGTAGCCCGGCTGGATGGCTCGTCGCGAAAAGTGCTGATCTGGCGGGACTTGGAGAGTCCCTGGTCCCTGGCTCTAGACCCAGCATTCGGGTGAGAGGGGTTGGCTTCTTACGTCAGAAGAAAGGGTATAATAACGCCCGTCAAAGAATATGCTAAAAGCACAGGTCACATAGTAGTTTTGTTTCCTTTTTCACAGAATGAAGGGTGTGTGTGATTACGATAAAACTGGGCTCAGGTACGGAACTAAAAAGAAAATCAAATGAAGAAGAAAGCGTTTCTAGTTGTCCCCTTCCAACTCATTATATTAGAAATTCCCTCAAGTTATATAGCCTAGACTGCCTTTGTAATCTGACCTGCGGTGAAAGATGAGTAATTAATATAGTTGATATTGATGATATTTACAGCTTTTTAGACGATTCATGTTGCTGTTCCATCCATGCAGGTCCATGTATTGGTCTGATTGGAGCAGTGAATCTAAGATAGAGCGAGCCTCCATGGATGGGTCAAACCGGGTCGTCTTAGTGGACAGGGTGGGTCGTACTAACGGACTGACAATAGACTACCAAGAGAGACGACTGTACTGGGCTGACATGGAGAAAGCCCTGATAGAGTCTTCTAACATGCAGGGTACGTGCTGAATTTTCTTTTAATGATTGCTAAAAACCAAAGGCTACATTGTGTGCTTTTGAGCAGGCAAATTGAATATTTGTAAAAAGAAATATGCAAAAGACATAATGGCAATGGTTTCATCTCACCAAAAGTCAACTGTTTGATACCCTGATTACCATTAGATCTCTCTTATTGCAAAACTCTTAACTGTAAAATATTTCTGTGATTCACTGTCCAATATTCTATATTTCTCTATGCTGTATAAGTAATTAAAGATGGAATATGTCATTTAGTTTCGGCTTGCAACATAACCTACCCATGTTGATATCACCATGAAATGATTATATTTGATACGACCATAAACTATGAACAGAACCAACGCAGACATTTCAAATATTGAGATATTTTCTTAAACAACTCTAATTTAGTATTTATAATGATACACTCTTTAATAAAGAGAAGGCAAGAAGGTGTAAGTGCAAATCGTTTCGTAGACTGTGAGCAAGCAAAATACTCTTTTCAGTAGGAAACCTAACAGAAATCCGTAAATCCGTGAATAGTTTCATCAGGTTGGTAAGTCACTGAATAGAAAGACTCTTTTTTCACACAACCAAAATATTTATTCCACCGACGTTTCGGTGAGCATCTGTCACCTTCTTTAAAGCAATTCTGACTGGTTCACATAGCAATGCAGCACAGGTGTCGCTGCTTATACATACGTTTGGGACCGCATAGTGATGTCGTCCCCTGTGATTGTACATATGTAAATACTTTGCGTTTGGGAATGCATCTCATTATTATGTATAAGCAGCGACACCTGTGCTGCACAGCTATGTGAACCAGTCAGAATTGCCTTGAAGAAGGTGACAGATGGTTACCGAAACGTTGGTGGAATAAATCTCTTGGTTGTGTAAAAAAGAGTCTTTCTATTCAGAAATCCGTAAACCTCTACTCTTTGCAGGGGATGATCGTCGCAGGGTGATATCGGACGACATCGTCTATACCTTGACGCTGTACCAAGACTACGTGTACTGGACAAACGTGGTGGCGCCTGGCATTAAACGAGCCAACAAGGAGACGGGGGAGAATCGAACCCTCATCCATGGTACCAATGACGATAGGGTGGGCATCAAGGACATACTAGTGTTACACCACTCCAGACAGTCGGGTAAGATTGTAATTAAAGTCTAAGTTTTGCTAAATATCCCGTATCCTCATGTTTTGCAATTGGTATGATAAGGACGGCACGCTGATACGAGTTCGAAGTAGTTTTCTAACATTATCGCTTTCAAACTTCCATTAATTTATTTATACGTCTGGTCAAAAGAGAAGACTTCTGTCCCGGAAACAAGATATCAAAAATGAATATCAAATCCTACGTATACAATATGGTTGATAAAACTACGTTGTTTGTCCTATTAAGGATCTAACAAGTGTGCTGTTGACAATGGTGGATGTCCCCATCTGTGTCTGGCCACTGCGATGTCAGCGTCTACATCTGCTGAAGCTCCTGTGGATCTGCCTGTCAGGTGTGGCTGTCCGTCACATTGGACACTGGACCCCGACAAGAAGACCTGTCATCGTAAGTTTGTTGGTTTACTAGCAAGGCCATGGAGAACTTGCAATTTCTAAATCGCATAGCATTCTGATTCAAGAGCGGCGTGAAAACCCAAATTTTATTACATTCGTCCCAAAAGTTGTGTTTTTTCCTGTGTATGTGTGTATTTGTATAACTCATTTGGTACGTAGGTAGGGTTCGGCAAAAGGAAAAAAAAACAACTAGTGAGTGGATGTTGGGCTCCTTCGCGGCTTTTCACGGTAATGCAGCAAAACTTCCGATTTCAATAGCTCGTGATTTGGACAAGCTACGGTCGTAATTTCTTGGTAGATAGCTCTTGTAGTTAAGAGTATGTGGTGTAGGTTTCGCCCCCTAGTTTTATATAATGTTTCACTGTAATGTGTGATGCTGAGTATCTCTTCCCTCGCCTTCCTCCGCCAGCCCCAGAGACGTTTTTGCTGTTCAGTCAGAGGAAGAAGATCAGGCGCATGGTGTTGGACGAACAGCAGAGCCCAGACATCGTCCTACCGTTCCGGCAACTCCGCGATGTTAAGGCCATTGACTACGATCGTGTGGGGAAACACGTCTACTGGATTGATGGTCGCATCAAACAGTTGAGGAGGGCAGCAGGCAATTTCACTGATGTAAGTGTTTAAATTGGTCAGAAATTACCCATGCAATGGCAGCGAGTGAGAATTGCTGAAAGGTTTACAATCACATAATACACAACAGATACATATTTGTTCCACACTTGATGATTTCTGAACTTCCACAAGTGTTCCAATGTTTTATACTGTTTTGTTATTTTCATCACTACGATTCAGGACAGAACTTCAAATATGTACCATAGTGTTCACTGACTTATTAGGTATTTGCTATCACGTGACTATGACGTAGGTATTGTCCACCATGTTGGATGCTTAAAACATGTAAGTTGCCAGGGATATGTAATCAATGTAAGCTGTGGACAAATTATGCATTTTAAACTTTGTGGTGCCGTGCCAAATAATTGCCTTGCCAGATAATTACCTTCGTCGTAGGCAGAAGGGTAATATTATATTTTTGGTCGGGATTTGTGGAGTGATGGTGTTGGCGATATAGAAGTTTATTGCAAGCTCATGCCCGTGGGCTAATTGCAAACACATGGTAAAAACATAGGGAAAAACATACATGTGTCAGTAAACTGTGTCTGACTTTGTTGTAACAATAGGCTACTGGTACTAAATACAATTGTTGGCTATATCTAAACTAGTTCTTGATGCCATGGACGGATGATGGTGATTTATGAAAGGTAAGTTTCTTTTGGCGAGACGAAGGTCAAGTTGGAAGATGGGTCTTCTGGGGGGGTTCCTTCGGTGTTGCGTGGACCTTTTGTGTTTGACGGTTTGTTTGTTGGTGGCATAACTCGAGAGAAATTAAATGGATCGTGATGAAATTTAGTAGGTTGTTATGGGTCGGGGAAAAAACAGGTCAAATTCTTTTCTGGGGTTCCTTTGGTACTACAGGAGGCATTTTTTATGTAAATTTTGGAGGAGAATAACTCAAGCAGGGTTTGGTGGATCTTAATTGTTTTGGGCAGGTAGAAACGATTAGTGATGTTAACATATGAGATGCATTCTATGCAAATCAGGTCCTTGTTTACATGAATAATGGTTTTACGGTTGGATTAGTTTGGATTAGCCTCCCTGGCCCCTCCTCCCAAAATTTAGACATCTTGAAAAATAAGCACACCTAATGAATGTGTGGAAACCACGAGATAATTAACTAACTCGGCGACTGTGACGTCACGTACAAGCACCCCATAGCCATGGTTTTAAGTGCCCTGTGTGTTTATCAACAGGCCGTGAGTGTGGTGTCGAACCGTGACGGTCTAGATCTGTTAAAGTACGACCCGTACGACATGGCTATTGACGAGTACTCCCGCCACATCTACTGGACATGTTCTCAGACCAACACCATTAACGTCACACGCATCAGCGATCTCACACCGGTCGGAGCGGTGATTTCTGGCGGACAACCACATGCCATTGTTGTAGACCCAACCAGAGGGTAAGGCATAGGAAAAAAAACTGTTATGTTTCTGGTTACCCGACAGACCCTAGCAAAAACCTGTCGAACCTAGCCCTTTTTTCGGGGGGGGGGGGGGGGGGTAACTAGATTTTTCTATCTGACATCTAAGTGCATAAAATTTGTATGAACCAACCTACCGGCCCCCTCTACGCTGTTATGTTGACGGCCAAATCTATAAGTAAGGAGAGAAAATATAAAACAAAACAACCGACACTAACGTTTTGAGGATCGAATATTTGTTCCTTCAGCTAAGAGGGTTTAAAGATATATTATGTGTGTTTTTCCAATTGTTTTCTCAGAATAATTCAAGTACTTGAAAGAAGGCCATACAGTTTTCACAAAGTTTCCTTTGTCACATTTGTATTAGCAACTGTTGAAAGTGGCGTCGTTGTACACTACGTAGAAATGAAGAACGTATAGCTTGTTTTTCAAGCATAAATACATTAAGTTCGGCATCTCAACTGTTTTGTAGTTGTTGTTTTTTTAATCTTGAACGTCCTCTTGTTCCCGTGTTAGTTACATGTTCTGGACCAATATGGGGAAGAATCCTACTATCGAGAGGGCCGCCCTGGACGGAACAGAACGTCGAACACTCTTTAATAACAATGACATTAAGCAGCCAGGGTCGCTCGCTGTCGACATAACGCACGGAAAACTGTACTGGTCAGATTACGGACTCAACAGGATCCAGAGTTCCGATCGGGATGGTAAGAATGCGAAGGGTGAAGTCGCCGCACAATTGTCCATGTTTTTCGCTTCTCTCTCACCTAATGTTACTGGGTGTCTCCTGCAAAGTAATGATCACAATTATTTGAATTTGATAGACATTCATAAAAGGCTTTTTACTTGGTAATTATGCCCCGAAATTTAAGTCGTGGACCTTATTTCTAGGTGAGGCCGAGAACGTATTGATCACCCCCTTAGGTTCTCATTTTTCCTTGAGTGAAGCGAAGAAAGTCGTGTTAAGTGCCTTTCTCAAGGGGACAACATTAGGGCATGACAGGGGATCGAACCCAAGACCGTTTGCTTCCGGGCCAAAGCTCTAACCATTACGTCACACGATGACACAATAAGAACATAATATCAAGTACATTACCGGTGTCGACACATTGTTTTTCTGCACAGGTACTAATCGCCGGGTCCTAGTTGATCTAACGATCGGGAGTATAGTGACCATGACCATATACGGCGATCATCTGTACTGGATAGACAGCGTAGATAAGATAATCGAGCGGATCGACAAGCTGACGGGCGGCGGAAGAACGAGAATTCAGTCCGGGCTGTCTCAAGTGAGCGACCTTGTTGGTGTTGAAAGCATGGACACCAGCGAAATGAGTAAGTCTCCAACTTCCACTGTATGGATAAGCGTTGGGCAACGGGTGAGCGACTAAAAATCATTGGTCACTGAATTCTTTGGAGAAATCTTGCAGACCTCATCTAAAAATCATTGATAGCATTGGAACACCTACAAAATTATTCTGTGTTCACTTAAAGTGCAACTGAAAGGTGGCTGAGAAGTTTTGGGATGACGTTTATATTTTGAAATGACGATTTTTGGCGAATTTTTGATAAAAAATAACAATAGAAATTCGCCAAAAATCGCCATTTCCAAATATAAACGTTGACTCGCATAATCCTTGCTGTATTACTATCATGTACATTCCTGCAAATACACATCGAAGTACAAGCCAAGGAGGGCCTTTTTTCTAAAAATGGGCGTGACCTTATATTTCTTGATGACGTAATCATGACGTCATACCAATTTGGGTAAATTATGCTCTTGCTATAAGGTACTACCTGAAAAAAATCAAGGTTTAGGAAGGTTTATAAACGATAATAAAGGGCTTTTTTTCAATAACATCCCAAAACTAACTCCTCAGCGACCCTTCAGTGGTACCTTAAAAGACTTGACAGAATTTTACGCCAAAAAGCAGTTACTCAAGCAACTGGATTTGATTTTGGAAACGGTCAGACGGAACGTTTCAAGTAGCATCCACTACTTTTCGTCATTGACACCGACCAAGATTGGTTGATCAGCAAGTCTTTAACCGCGAACTATTACTAATATTAGTTTAGTGATAGACTTTTAGTTTAGAAACTCAGTGGTTTCTTAACTACCTCACCACTGAACATAAGCATACATCGTGCTCACAAACGAATATTTTTTTTTTACTAAATCTTGCTGTATTCCCTTTTTTTCTTTCAACGTCATTCAATAGTCCGTTACTTCTTCAAATACCAAAATACATGCTGATGTTCAAACAAGAGTTACTAGATTCCTTGTTATTATAAACACACAGGAAATGACCTATTTTGAATTCAGAATCTTTCACATGTTGAAGTGCGCAGCAAATGTTTTCACCATTAACATTGTATTCATATCTCCCGTATCTAGACAGACACCCTTGTGCCACTGACAACGGGGGCTGTTCGCACATTTGTATCGCGACAGGAGACAGTGGTCGGCGGTGCTCGTGCCCGCTACACATCGTATTGCTTCCCGACAAGAAAACCTGTGGCGGTCAGTACACTGTATGTCTGTATATTTGTTTGTCATGGTGTGTGTCCTTAGTTACCCGAATATTGTTGAGTGGTCGGATGTGAGGTGGAGGGTGGTGTAGCCGGAGACAGACAGCATTGGAAGGTTGGTTCCTCGGGCTGGCAGAAAATACATCGATATTAGACTGAACGACTTTAATGGATAGAACTAGTTAGAAGTTCCCAATACAAGCTGATGTGGTTCGCTGAAAGCTATATATATATACAGGTAAAAAACTCAATACAATAGATAAACAATTTTTAAAAAATCTAAATATGTCACCAAGGTATGATATCTTTGGTTTCTTGCTTATTCATGACTGATAAGCTATTACTGTAGTCAGATAGAGCCAAATATTGTTATCAGAGGTAGGATAGGCTAGGCGTTTAGGAAAAATCCTACTATTGCCATCCAAAGTATTGAAAAATGCAAAGATGCTTCGTTTGTAGCATGTCCAGCTGTAGTCATTGAATGATGCGCGCGCGTGTGTCTGTGTATGCGTGTCTGTATGTGTGTGTGTTTGTGTGTGTGTGTGTCTCTGTGTGTGTGTGTGTGTGTGTGCGTGTGTGTGTGTGTATGTGTGTGTGTGTGCGTGTGTGTGTGTATGTGTGTGTGTGTGTGTGTGTGTGTGTGTGTGTGTGTGTGTGTGTGTGTGTGTGTGTGTGTGTGTGTGTGTGCGAATACATATCATTTATCAACGTTCCTATTTATTTCCAGAGCCGCGAACCTGTGGCCCTAACGAGTTCACGTGTAGAACAGGTGAAGTTGTCTGCATTCCTTTGTCCTGGAAATGTGACGGTCTTTCGGAGTGTTCTGATCGCAGCGACGAGGCAGACTGTGGTACGTACAATATTACCTTTATGTCATCTGTTTATATTCATATTCTATGTTTTATATTACATGTTTGTTTCTCATTCCATACGGGTTTTATCCTACAATGCTAGCAGAAGCATAACGCACTGCCAGGTTCCTTTCCTGGCATTCGTGGACTTACCGAATCTGCAGTTCTTCGCTAAAAGTCACACATATTCTTCGACATAGACACCGTTGTTATATTACTTGTTCTCACTCTTTCATCACTTGCTTAGAATTGTTAATCTAGTTTCGTTGCTCGGTACAGGTGGCAAAATATTTTCTCACGGAATTTTTTTGGCAAATGGAGCAATGTTTGACCATTTTGTAATGTAAGTTTGTTTGTTTGTGCCTTTAGTTAGTCTCGAAAATTCTCTATTTGGTCATCAGGGCGGCTTTTCATAGAGCTCGAGTTGGGAGGAGTTTTAAGGGGCCAACAGAACAATATATAACTAATGCTTGGTCAACTATGGCTCAAGATAACAATTTGTGTGTGCTCTTGGACAGTCAGATGCAGGGACGACCAGTACACGTGTGATAATGGAGATTGTGTAGACGCCAAGAACGTCTGTGACGGCAAGGAGGACTGTATGGACGGGTCAGACGAGGGACATCGATGTCACAGCACAAGTAAGAATCTTCTTTCAATTGGTACCTCTGGCCCCCACCCGCCCCAACACACGTACACATACATTTCTTTCACATACATACACGTA